>CALNVZ010003433.1:38982497-39001346 GCA_940671915.1 Paracentrotus lividus
CCCCCCCCCCCCACCAGCAAATAGCCCGGTGCTGTAAGGATTAAGGCAACATATCACTAACAGCATCTATAGAGAGGATGTAATCGTCTTTACATTCCTGTTTTGTTTGACTGACCACAGATTTGAAGGCAGGTCTGGCTTTAAAAAAGTAATTTCCTGCTATAAAAACTTATTTTTAATGTCGGACAATAATCACTGACTTGGCACCACAATACATTTTAGAATAGAGTGGCAAAACAATTGTGTTTGTTATAAGAGAAATGTATCATTGAAAAGGACTCCAAATTTTGCAAAGGTTTGCTATAGTTTTGTTACTAATGTCCCCTACTTCGTCACCCTTCCCACTCCCCAAAATAAGCTATGTCACTCTTCATGATTACTAATCATTTATATAGTACTGCATGATTAAAATACAACATAATTCTAAATTTTTATTTGAATGATTACCAAGGGTTAAAAATATCTTTGAAAATCCTTAATCTCTTTGAATAAGGAATCACCTTTCCAAGGACACACAGATATATTTGAAGGAAATAATTTCCCTTCCATTGTGTCATTTTATTGCATAACGACACCATTGCATAAACTCAGCTCTGTGAAGAAAAAAAAAGGATTTGCCAATCAGGTTAAGACAGTGTTACCAATTATCATCATGGTCAAGGAGTTTCCTATGTCTACTGGTAGATCTCCAGGAATGGCAGGCCTAGGTGCCTAAGACAGCATTACCAATCGTCATCACAGTCCCGGAGTCTCCTATACCTAGGTCTCCACGCCTGGGTAGCCTCCGCTTCTAACACCTTCTGAGGATCCTCGGTGGCTGATTCGAGCTTGACCTTTGGCGCTTCGTGACCCATGACCTTGACGGGCTGGGTTGACATGTTACGGACGTTGAAAGGACAACGTTTGAGGTGCTCTGCGATGGGAGGATTGTCTTGAAAACCCCAGGATTTAACCGGTGTAAAGGCCGTGCTGAAATGCCATACCTGAACACAATGGAACCAAACACAGTGTAAACTTGTTCAACAATTGATGAAACATTACAAAATTGGTTTTATATTCTTGAATCTTACAATAACTTAGTGTTAACTAATTTGCATGAGAGCAGAAAATGTCCCAGTGAGTTGGACATTAGATACAAATTATGAAATCAGTACTACTCATCCAAAAAATGTATGGGGAACAAAGTAGTGTTTCTTCATTAATATGGAGTGTTGAAACCCAGGAGAAAAATAATCCTGAAATGTTTAATAGGTAGTGAAATTGGTTGTTTAAATATGAGCAAATAAAGCTTACTTTACAAAAAAGCAGTAGGTATAACCTTAAACTCAATCTCCGCATATACAACTCAATTAAATTATCAAGTTGATAATATTTACCTTCATGGTTGTATCCCAGTGTCCTCTGCGTTTCTCCCATTGGAGCACCACCATTCCACGCTCCTCCAACAAACTACAACACACCTGCCTCAGAAGCTTAGAAGACATCGCTAGATGGTTGATGGTAAAAGAATCCAGAAACCGTAGTAGGTAGCGGAGCAGTTCAAACGGTAGCTGGCTCAGACGATCAACTCCAGAGTCTTCGGCCTCAGCATGGATAGCCCCCTCTATCTGCAACGTGTCTTTCAAGGATTCCCCAGTACTGCTCTTCTCCGGTTGCTTCTCTGGAGACGATGTAGTCTCATCCCTGCTTTGGTCAAATTCTATCTTTGAAGAACATTCTACATCACATCCTCTATTTGTAGAGTCCTCAGGTTTCATAGACACATCCTTTGGTCGCTTACTCTGATTCTCTGCATCGTCTAAAGCATTGCACTGAGATTCTATACTGTTTGTAATCTTAAAGTTTTCATTATTGCTATCATTATGAGTACAAACGTCACCATTTGTCTTTAGATTATCATCATGTCTAGCATCCGAAGACTCATGGCTTGAGGTTTCTGGCATCACCTCCGCTGCAAACTTTGGAAACTTGGTGGTTTCTTCTTCACGTTCTCCCTCGCAGGTCTTTCCGCTGCTGCTCAGGCAAGTTCTTGAAGCCTCTAGATCTTCAGAGTAGGCACTATGAGCACAACATCCGCTGACATCCACAATCTTGTCATGTTCAGCATCAAGGCACAGCCCAAAGCTCTCCAGATTCTCACTGTGGATGATATGAGCTCCATGAGAGCCTGGGTAGAGACGACGTTGTGAGAAGGTACAGCCGTAGGGCGCTAGAGGACATCGCTGTTCCATCCAACCATTTAAACCCCCATGGATGTCACTGTGGACGTTCTGGAAGTGATATGGATACTCGTCTCGACGAAACTCCTACAAATCAAGCAGAGGATTTAATATTACTTTTAATAGAGTCAACTTTCTGAAATACCTCAATGATTCTACTTTGCCAAATAGTTTCACAGAAGAGGTACATGTATCAAGACCAATTGCCTTTAAAGGCAGTATTATGTTTTTCCTTGAGAGGTCTTCCTAAACATCCTAAACAATCTTTACATACTAAATTTAAAGGACTAAATAAGAAGATTTAAAAGATTTAAAGTGAAATATAAGGGAGGGGGTGGCTGTTGGTTCTTCAGACAGATCTATGGTCTTTCTATGCCAAGTGGTAGTAACAGAAAGTTTGACTGTATTGGATTTAATGCATCCAACTCAAGACTGCACAAGAACTACTATAGTAACTTAAAATAGCCCTTGCAAATTAATGTCAACTTTTACCCTTAGCAAATTACTGTCTATTATCTATTTGACAACATACCTGGGCACATAGAAAAGTATACATAGAATCCGGCTTTGCTTGGTAGCGTGTAATAGACTCCAGTGAGAGATCAAGGCTAAGAGAATGTCTACTATCTAAAGATCCGTTTGACGATGAAGAGAGTCTGTGCGTCTTGTTTGCCACTGAAGACTGCGCTGGGGGTTGGATGATGATTGGCTTGGAGTGGCCTCTAGTGGGCGCTGCAGAGACGTCCCCGGTCGTTGATTGAGTGACGAAAACGGCGGGTGTGTGGATATCTGAGTCTTCACTGGAGAAGGTAGAGTCTAGTGACCCTGGTCTATCTGCCTGAGAGATTCAAACAAAATAAATATTCTAATCGTTCTTCATATGAACAGAAAGGATAATTTACTGTTGTTGTCAGAAGATTGTGGAAGAAACTGTTTAAAATAAATTCTTAAGGGTCATTACAATTCACTGAAAAATTATATTTACACTGGGAGGCCTTTGAATCACCAAAATTAAATTTGACTCAATTCTGCTGAGAGTCACATGCACTACACACAAAAATACAAGTATGGGACTACACAAAATGGCTCTCCATAGAGTGTGCATGTATCTTACACATAAACTCAGGTTATGTTACAGTTTTACTCCTTCTTCTTCAATCTGGTTTTAATGCTGAACTGAAGTTAATCCCAGAAGGGTTTTATAGCTTCTTTTTACCTCTTGCATTCCATCCTGATAGACTCCATCCTCCCTCCCTTCATGATGGTACAGTCCATTAGGGCACCCTTCGCCTTCTTGGGAGAATCCATTCTGATGCTCCGGTAGGGGTGTCAAAGCATAATCTACAAGGGAGGTATCATCTTCTGCAGCTAAAGCACCATTGTAAGGGTCGAGCATTGCTGCTTTGGATGCAACAATCCGATCCAGTCGTTCCTTCCGCCTGGCACAGTGTGAGCAGTGGATGAAGGGGTCTTTGGGGAGAGGGTAGAACTGTTCTTCAGCCGCTGGCGCAGTGGTGCCATTAGTTACAGGGGTTGTACGGTACAGCTCGTTACATATACTACGCTGAAGTCCGGGAGGGGTTCGTGCCCTCTCGCGATCAGCAGCTTCCTTTTCATCCTGCATCACCTGGATAATTCAACATTGGCAAAGACAAGACAACATTAAGTCCAATTTCAGGGTTTTCAAAATAAACTGCAAGTTGAATATCATTTTGTAGTCCAAGCATTAGAGCAATCGATCTATACACCTTATCCTCTATCATGTTGTTGACGTTCTTATTTCTGAGTGAAAAAAAATGAAAAAATGAGCAAAGAAAATGGGATTCCATCAGGATTCAAACCCAATCCCTCCTGATTACTACACAGGTGCTCTACTGCCTGATTTCTATACAGGTGCTCTATTGCCTAACCTCCTGATTACTATACAAGTGCTCTATTGCCTTATCTCTAATTGGTACATATAGGGGACACTGGGGCAATTATGGCCCCCCTGTTCACATTTCCTATTACTACCATTAAATGAAAAGTCCAATAATATTCTAATTATGTAAAAATACAGTCAGCCTATATACCTATAATATACAAAGGAACGAATAAACCTGTGACTTCTCATTGATTTGCATATTAATTACCATTATGTTAAAAAGTTTGTGGGGCCATAATTAGGCACAGGTTGGGGTATTTATGGCCCCTATTGTAATGACTGTATGAATTAAAAGATATTATGCTAATTAATAATGGTAATGTATAATAAATGTTGTTGGGTATTCCTAATACACTTATCAACCACCAACAATGATTTAATCAATATTTGGTTCAGCCAAAATGGTGAAATTTAGCAGTCATAGCAATACATATATTTATGTACATAATCATACAAGTTAATGTCCCCATCTGCACTTATACACAGTTTATGCATTGGGGGCCATAATTACCCCGGGTGACATTTTCAATTTGATCACTGTTTACAGCTCTACTATTGAAGATATTCAGGAGGAATTTTTTCTGTTGTGTTTGTCAGTTCCTATTGTTGCTGTTTCAATTGAAATTCCATCTCAAATGATTCTAATTAATGATATCACACCCAAATAAAAAAGCAGACTTGCCACTTTCCAACGAACAGAATTGTGATTGCCGTACATTTTAGTCTCTTTAAAATTTAAAAATAGCTTATTTTTCTCATATGATAGTAGGAAGAGTTTAGCTACATGTAGGCATGTGTAAAAATGTAATTATCCTTGTGTAATGCAGCAAAGAATTATAAGCTCTCAAAGACAAAGGGGCTACATGTAGTATGAGCCGTTGGGTATGTAAGTTTTCAAACTGGACAAGTGATACATTTGTAAACTAACAAGATCTTGCTGAAATCTAAAGTTTCCTAACCAGCGCTTGCTGAATTCTAACATATAGATACACTAACAAGCTCTCTGTGAACTCCAACATGTAACAAACTAACAAGCTCTAGCTGAACTTTAACCTTTATTAATCTGAAACAAACTATCAAGCTCTCAATGAACGCTGACCTTTACTAACCTGTAATAAACAAGCTCTCCCTGAACTCTGGCATCTACTAACCTGAAACAAACTTAACAAGCTCTTGCTGAACTTTGACCTTTATTAATCTGAAACAAACTATCAAACTCTAAATGAACTCTGACATCTACTAACCTGAAACAAACTAAGAAGCTCTTTCTGAACTTTGACCTTTATTAATCTGAAACAAACTATCAAGCTCTCAATGAACTCCAACCTGTAACAAACTAACAAGCTCTAGCTTAACTTTAACCTTTATTAATCTGAAACAAACTATTAAGCTCTCAATGAACTCTGACCTTTACTAACCTGTAATAAACAAGCTCTCCCTGAACTCTGGCATCTACTAACCTGAAACAAACTAACAAGCTCTTGCTGAACTTTGAGCTTTATTAATCTGAAACAAACTATCGAGCTCTCAATGAACTCCAACCTGTAACAAACTAACAAGCTCTAGCTTAACTTTAACCTTTATTAATCTGAAACAAACTATCAAGCTCTCAATGAACTCCAACCTGTAACAAACTTACAAGCTCTAGCTTAACTTTAACCTTTATTAATCTGAAACAAACTAACAAGATCTCTCTGAACTCCAACGTGTAACAAACTAACAAGCTCTAGCTTAACTTTAACCTTTATTAATCTGAAACAAACTATCAAACTCTCAATGAACTCTGACCTTTACTAACCTGTAATAAACAAGCTCTCCCTTAACTCTGGCATCTACTAAACCTGTAACAAACTAACAAGCTCTCCCTGAACTCTGACCTTTACTGGCTTGTAACAAGCTAGCAAGCTCTTGCTGAACTCTGACCTTTACTAACCTGTAATAAACTAACAAGCTCTCCCTGAACTCTGGCATCTACTAACCTGTAACAAACTAACAAGCTCTTTTTGAACTCTGACCTTTACTGGCCTGTAACAAGCTAGCAAGCTGTTGCTGAACTCTGACCTTTACTAACCTGTAATAAACTAACAAGCTCCCGCTGTTCTTCTTCAACATCTGATACATCAGTGTTAGTCAGCTGAGCAGATAGAGGCACTGCAGGATGACGCCGATTCAAAGCGTTGGTTAGAATCTGACGTGTTCGTTTAGATGCTTTCATAGACTTGGTCAACATGCGCTGATCCCGCAGCGCTAAGGCTATGTCCAGTTGGTTTAAATTATCAGGTACAACCTATGAAAAGATAATAACTTGAAGTGATTAATGCAGTAATAATAATATTAAAAATTAAACAAAGGAACAATCATAATGGCTCCAAAGTTTAGAATACACCTCACATTTTTGCTGATCATACAGTTTTAAAAATGCAAACACATAAAATTTAGTATACAATATGGAAGAAAAAGAAATGTACACAGTGTCAGAAAAGTTGTCAAAGTATTATTAAATATACACTGATTCCCAGAAAAACAGTATCCCCAACTTAGAGCATCTCAAATGAAAAAAAAATCATAAATGATGTGCCATTATTTTCATTTCATGTAAAATATTAACTCATATTCTGTCCAGTCTTATACATGTACCAAATTTATACCTGTGTTGTCATGGATGACTGAGCACTATTAAAGGTTGTTAAAACCTGTGTCAAAATTGCCATTTACCAAGTTTAGTAAAAAGCAACAGATGGCTTCCTCACCATTCATTATTATTTGAGGAAAACTTCTTGAGTCTATTCACAAAGGAAAAAATGTTACTTAGACTATTGAAGTGCAAGGGTCACTTTTGCCAAAACTTGGTACAAGGCAATTTGGACACAGGTTTTTAAAGCCCAAGCCTTTTGGTCGAATTGCCATTTACATGTACCTAATTTACTGTCTTATCTAACTCACATTATTTTTTATCTTATACCAAATGTCCACTTGGTGTACATGTAATTAGTCAATTACCTGTACCAAACTAGAAAAAAGACCAAATATTCTTTTGGGAATTACAAAAAAATTCAATTATACAATTAGGTTTGAAGGATTGTTAATTGGACCAAGCGGCCATTGGACCAAGTGAGAATTAGACCAATTATGTACATGTACAGTGTATATGTATGAAACTCAAGCATAAATTGGACAAAATTGTTATAAGACCAAATGGGTTTAGTCCAAGTGGTAATAAACCCATTTGGTACATATTCAATAGACAATCAGAAAATTGTACCAACTGTTTAGACCACGTGGATATAAATCAAACACACACACACATACCTGTAGAGGTTGCTGAGGCTGGCGTTCACTAGCATAGACCGGCCATCTATTCCATTCCATAGTACAGTTCACAACACTAGCTGGACATGTCTCCAGATGCCGGCATATATAGCGCCTCTGTATATTCACCGGGCAACCATAGATAGCATTCACGCATTCAGTCTAAATTGGGGCAGGAAAAAAAGATTATTACTAAATAATAATAATAATCATTCAATTCAATTCAATTCAATGTCTTCTTTATTCGCATCATAAAATGCATATACAAAGATAAAAACAATATTTACAGTTTACACAACAAACATAAAATATGAAGAAAAAAAAACTGCATACATGTATACAATATACACTGCCCTCCAAAAGTTTGGGTACACCTGATGCCAGCTATGTCTTGGGTCATTTCAAAGCATTTTATATCCAGTATTTCAGTCCAAATGTTGTTAAAGTACTAAAAATACAATGTGCAACCAATATACTTCACAATTATTGGAATTAAGAAATTAGGCAAAATATGCAAAAATGGCAAAAACACAATTTTGCACTAATTTATTGCATTATTGAAACAATAGGATATCTCCGTTGATAAAGATCCGATCAATGTGAAATTTTGCATGAACGTTTAGACACATCTATATGTGTGATTCAAACCTTTGTGTTTGGGCAGAGGAGTCGATGTTCCTCCTCTTTGCATCGATGGAACCTAGCCCCACAATCCACGTCACAGTTCACCAGGCTGCATGCGTTTCCAGGTTGAGGAGATACTTGACAATTCCGATTGAAACAGGAATCACAATGGCCGTGGGGCAGGTCAGGTTCCACTTCCACCACCATTGTCACATGTACTGTAGAGAAAATAGAATGAAAATATTTGGGTCTTTTTTATCTTTTTTTTTTAAATAATCATCTTGATTAAATAATCCCTTTCGACTTTAATCTAAATGGTGATATTATCATTACTTATCAATAGCAAAAGCTACAGTACACGCCAAAAGTTTGGGGCCACCCTCAGATCTAAAAGAAAATCATACAATACACTGCATTCTGCATTCATTCAAATGTACTGAACCAAGAACGATTGTATCGGGGGAGTACCTCAGATTTTATTTTCACAAAAATCCCAATTTTTCATGCCTCAGTGGGCACAAGATGCAAGAAAATCTTGCAAATAAAAAGAAAGTTTAGGGCTCCGTCATGGCTCAGTGATTTCTGCATACGTAAGTTGGCATTTGGCATTATTAGTTGGAGATCAGTTGAAGCTATATGCCAAGTTTCATGAAATATCTTGCAGTCAAATGGACAAATATTGACAATGAAAATATGCCAAATTTCACTTTTTGTTAAAACCTCCGACTCTGTACATTAAGTCAATGGAGGAGGCAATCAATGCCTGACAAATGTGAAATTCGGCCTATATTGTTCATTCTACCATGAGTTATTCCATGAAACTTGACACATACATATAGCTCCAGATAGTCACTAACATGATCCTGATTCAAATTGCATATTAGGAAAGTCACTGAACCATGACAGAGCCCTAAACTTTTTTCTCATTTGCATGATTTTCTTGTATATTGTGCCCACTGAGGCGTGAAACATTGGGATTTTTGTGAAAATAAAATCCAAGGTACTCCCCCGATACCATCGTTCTGTAACAGTACATTTGAATGAATGCAGAATGCAGTGTATTGTATGATTTTCTTTTAAATTTGAGGGTGGCCCCAAACTTTTGGCCTGTAAGTACTGTAAAACAAAAACAAAAAACAAACAAAAAAAGCTGAATCATATTTTCATATAAAAATTAAGATGTTCAAGATTATTTTAAAGCTGGGTTAAATATTTGGCAAGACCTAATGAATATCAACAATATTGGTCCCTTTTAAAAACAGTCATAAATTTAAAAGAAGCAAAATAATATTTTTTACAGATTTTACATATTAAATTTGGCTGTCAAAGCAGATCTGGTGCCTTCACATTATTTCCAGAGAAATAAATGATGTAAGCCCCTTTGATGATCATTTACATGTAGCTAATCAAGCTGTCAAAGAGCTACACTCATATGAAGATTTATATTGGGCAAGTCCAAGCTATTTTGCACGGTAACAAACGGGACATTTAGAGCCAAAAATACGGCTTGTTTGAAAAATCTGAAATGAAATCTCAATCCTTTGGTATATTCCTGAAGGTACTAAGAATGTTCAACAAAAACATATAAAATAGTTGTAATAACTCAATTCATAATTAATTTATGATCATTTATTCGTCGGTAACAAACGGGACCGCAAAAAATTGTTTTTTTTTTCTCAAATTTTGACTTTGTTCACATACAACTCTGAATTAAAAAAGTAGATCTAAATTTGAAGAGTCATATCCTCTTAAACATGTAATAAACATTGTAAGGACATATTTTAACGTAAATACAAATTCGAGTTTTCTGGCAAAGGTCAAGTTTTAAAAACTATGTCAGGTAACAAACGGGACAGTAACACACGGGACAATTATTCCCTGTAATATTTTTTATTAAACAATTGGTGTAGCCACGGCGTGGCAACATCTTTTGTTTTAAAAATCTCTCTGATAAAACAAAAGAAACATAATACAAAACACAAATGTAAGAAAAACTTATTTATTTCATTTCTATAGGTGGGAGGGTGGGTAATAAAAATGTATGATTTGACATCAGCTCAGTAACTTTTGTGAGACTATTTCTGAGACCTGAATATTTTAATTCTAAAAATACAGAAAGCTATGTGCTAGGTTCATGATATTTTCACCAGAGTTAGCCAAGAAAATATAAAAACAGAAAATACATACTTTTTGGTTGTACTTCTCTGACAAACCTCTTTTTTTTAAAGTTGAAGATAGCATTTTTAATGCATTTTATATATTTTTTCATGAATATTAATGAGCCTTGTGACGTCATATGACCTTGAAAAGACTTTTTGACCTCATTTGCATTAAGTTCATATCATACCCTTTATGGTGATATATGACACATTATGTATACCTTTACAAACCCACTGACACACTTGACACAAAAATGGTCAAAAAGTCGAAAAATCACCATCTCGGGAACAAATAGCGTGGACTTGCCCTATTATAATCCATAAATTTCCCTTCTTATCCATTTCTATAAAGCGGTTTTAATGAAATCTTGAGAAAAATATACCTGGGACCCCAGCTATTTTTTTAATAGTGTTATCATAATGCACATTTCTAACAAATCTTACATCTCATCTTTCAAGCAAAGTGTTATTGTGTAAAACCCTAGCAGCTGCAGCAGCCACAAAAAGGAAGTGTCCTGAGACAGACCACTGCACATCCGAGAAGCTCATACATGTAAAATGACAATTGAAAATTAGAAAAAGAATGCAAAAATAACATTTATGAAATGTCACAATACAAAGCAGACTTTTAGCAAATCAGGTCTTTCTAAAACTATGCACGCATTTAAAGAAATTTCTTAATTTCCAGTCCTTTTTACCCATTCCGAACCTTGTCTGATTTGCTCTGACTGTACAAAAAAAATTGAGTCGCTGATGATGCCTATGCACCTTGCCAACTACACAGCTGGATTACGACTCGTTTAACTATGGGAGAACGGCAATTCGAGGCCAATTTTACATCCTCCATGTATTGTAAGTACATATGGAATAACAAATTAATTAAGGACCCCATGGAAGAACGGTATTATGCTAAAAGGGCTTTCCGCCGTAATTGTTCATGTTAAAAAGTAATGTATGATTGTTATTTTATGGAAATAAAAACAAACAAACAATAACTTTTCTCACTTTTTTTAAAATTACAGTTAATTATTCTAGCTGGGAAAAACAAAGGCTTTCTTGTTTTCATTGCTGTATGCAGCCTGTACACTTTATGTATGGGCTGCTGCAGTAAATGCCCTAACCTTTCATTCTCAAAGATATCTAAAAGTTTGAAGAGAATTTTGAGATTTGGATTCACCAATTTCTACAGTGAAAGCTCTTACATGTATCTAGATTTATATTCCACATACGAAGAATGTTGCAAAAGGATTGGTCAAAAGTCAATAACGTGATTGATTTTAGTTTTCCCATCATCAATCATCACTCATAGTGATAGTACTTTTGAGTTTCGCTGATCACTTCAGCACCCCATAGAGCATGTAGAGCCATAACGCGTCATCAATTATTTTTAGGATGCACGAAAAAAAGTGCATTATCACTCTGGTTCTGGTTTTTTGTACTATCATTTTTCCATCACATGCAGCGACAGATAAATTCCTCTGTGACGTAACAATCACTTCAGCCCATTTGAGTTAGGCCTTCGTGCTAAATAAATTGCGCGCACTTTCATTGTACGCGTTTATTTTACAAGCGCAGGCATCAATGACTTGAGTGGATTTTTCTTTTTAAGGATCTCTAGGAAATCTTTTATTTTTAACCAATTATTTTGGTTTTCCCCGGGCTCTAAAAATGTTTAAGATGTGGAATATAAAGCAAATAATCACCTCTTGATCCAAATGACGAGGCAAACTATCACATTCGTGGCAAGCTGTATGTACACGCTATCTCTCCTCAGCTTTGCTTCGGAGAAGACAGCTTATCTAGCTTGCCTGAGAAGTGATAGTCTTCCCATCATTTGGATCAATGGTGATTATTTGCTTACTATTTTCCAATTGTTTATTTGTTATTGTTTTTTTATCTTATGCCATGGGAGTGCCTACCTAGAGCAAGAAAGCGATGGAAAAATGATTAATGTTACATCTAGATCTAGTTCTCTAGATCTAAAAAGTTAATGTTAACATTATTGCCATGAAAAATTAAATTATCAATAGGCCTATTATGCACTTGTCAATTGATGTCCCGGCCCCTGGGTACCCGGGGATGGCCGGGACTTGCACGCTAAATGTAAGCTAAAAAATGACATTCCCCGGTCAAATCCCGGTCAAAGTACGGCAAGGCCGGGCACAATTGTGTGCAAACCTGCGCAAGTCCCGGCCCCAGCCTGCCGGGAATTGCGATGCAATCCCGGGTCTTTCTCGGTACACTCCCCCGCCCCGGCCGCGAACCCGAATTTTCAAGCTTGTATACGGCGGGCGGCGGGCCGGGCCAGGCGCGGGCGCGTGGTGTGCATTCATTTTTCTGACATGTTGCAAGCATGAATGGATGACACTGTACCGGTAATATACCTGCGTTCAGTGCAGTGATCGATCGATCGTGTGTGTGAAAATTGATGATGACGCGTTGTGTATGGCTGGCCGGCCAATATTGGCGGTGGACAATTAATTTTTTTTTTCTTGTGACCATACCGGTATAGGGGCGCGACGCGGGGGGGGGGGGGTGTAATTTAAAATATAGAAACTGCATTGAAATATTATTTGATTGAAATAAGTTTATTCATTAAAATTCTAAATTAATTTTTAATTTTAATTTTTTTTTTTTTTTTTTTTTTTTTTAAGGGTCCAAATTTTGGGTTGCGGTTTATATACCGTTAATTTGCAGTATATATTTGGGTTTACTTAAAATGTGAGATCCTTTTACACTGTACAGGAAAAAGTCGATCCAAATCATAAGAAAGTATTTTTTTTCCTCGCCGTAGTACTAGTAGGGGCCTATGACGAAAGAGGGTGCTAATTTAATTTGAAATCAAGCCCATTTTTTTTTAATTTTACCTGATTTGTGAAGCCTTATAATATTACTCAATTTAACTTTATGTTCTCTTTTGTACAGACAAACTAACTTCAGGATACATGGCAAAGTGCTGGGAGGAAGTGAAGGGTTCAATTTTAAAAAGTCCAGAGCCTTTTCCAGATTACTTTGTTGTCACTTGTTTGGTCCTATCGTGGTGTTGCAACGTTGAACTTCTGTCCTGTCTGACCGGGGGGGGGGGGGGGGCGGGGGCGGTTTCAGCCCAAAAGCTATCCACAATAAACATATTTGGTCTCTATCCCGCTTATCATGTACCCAAAATAATTTTGTTCTAAATTAAATTATTCATTTTTGGTGGGCATTTCTCAAATCTTCGGACTGGATTATCCATTTTATCATAGTTTTTTTCTTTACGTCATATTCATTTTGTGCATGCTTCAAATCATATATTTGCATGAATCATTGAATTTGTTGTTCAAGGAAAGGAAATGCATGCTCCCTTTCCAGGTAAATAGCAAATGTACATGATAGTTATATTGACCAATTTACTGCATTGTGAATCAAAATAAAGTCAGAAAACCAATCTTGGACCAGAATGAACCCGCAAAATTTCTTTGCTATTTTTTTTTTGCCATCAAGGTAACATAATGTTATGAAGGGCCCACTGGGACAACAGTTCATTACATCTGAAGTTGCTACCAGGGTATTTAAGTTACGTTATTGTTATTGTTAAAATATTTTGCATGAAAAGATTGGAATCTCTATCGATTCATTGCATGATTGATATTCAAAAATATATTTCTTTTCCTGGATGCTGAAGAAAGGAAGCCATACGTGAGGATCAAGGAGATTAAAGGTAAGGGAATGTAAAACAATACCCAACCCCCCCCCCCCCCCCCCGAAAAAAACACCCAAAAATAAAAGAAAAGAAAGACACACAAACACAGCCCTGTCTTTAATCAAAGAAAAGAAAAGAAAAGACACACAAACACAGCTTTGTCTTTATTCAAATACACGTACAAAAAAAATCAAGGAGTTTAGATAGAGAGATGAGGAGAGAGAGGGAATGAAAGGAGGAATAGACTAGAGCCTGAGAGGAGGTGGAAGACAAAAAAGAAGAGAAAGAGAGAGAGAGAAACTCGAGAGGAGAAAAGAAGCGAGACTCGAGGGGAGAGAGAGAGAGAAAGCAGAAAGAGGGTAACGAGATGAGACAAACAACGGTAAATCTCCGACCATATAAAAACTGACAATATTATAAAGGCAGGACATAGTTTAATATGCCTCAAAATCTAGATAATATACTAAAAATACATCAATAACCCGACAGGTCAAATAATATAATTGTAACCTAATTTTCTAGTAGTATGACTTTGGCGAGAGATGAGATACTAATGGCGAGAGACGTATAGAGTAAGAGAGAATGGACTTCAGATGGCCACTTATTTCTCACAAATCTTTAAAAAATCAGAACATTTTCAGAATATCAATTAATATAAATTAAATTGATCAAAGGTCTTGCAATTAGTAACTAAAAAAATCATAATGATTATACTAATATATATCATAAAGATAGAATCACTAAGAGAATAGAAGAGAAAGGCATAATGGAAGAGATGAGGACGGGCGGAGATTGAGAAATTAGAAATAGGGATAAACATAATTTTGATACCATAAACCGTTACAAGATTATAACAGTGATTATCCTAATAATATCATAAAGATAGAAATCAAGATACAAGGAGTGAAAAACAGAACGAGAGAAGGTGGGATAATAGAAGAGATTGGGGATGGCCGGAGATTGAGAAATTAGAAATAGGGATACACATAACGTTGATAAATTATATAATAAACCGTTACAAGATTACAGGCCTATATAAAACATCTATCATGGAAGTAGTTACAATTATTCTAGTGCCGTATCAATGGACTGTGGCGATCATGTTGTTCCACAACTCTCTGTCTCTCGCCTCATGCATTATAACTTGTAATCCTCTATCTTACTCCTCTCTCTCTAGCTCTCTTCCCAACGTTGCTCTTCTAGCCATTTCTTCAAACTACCCATCCACAGTATTCTTTTTCTTCCGCTACTCTTCCTCCCTCTTCCTCCACTCCTCTATATGGTGGTGTCCATCGTCACCATGTCCATCATGGTATATGGAATGATATAAGAAAAAGAAATAAACAAATCAATAATATGAACAAAATAAAACAAATCAATATAATAAATTATGTCATGGAATCGGTAAAAATGATTCGCTGAATGAAAGCTCTCACTCATCAGCCTCCGAATAATTTCACTTCAAACGTAAACGCAACCCGCCTTTTATTGCAGCTGCACACACACACACACGTACCGTACCGTCCATTACAGAGCTAGGTTAGACTAGAGGGCAGCTAGCAGAGCTGGCCACGATCGATGGCATGCGGCGCTGCCAAGGCAATGTATCGGCAAAGGTAATTACGACAACTAACACAATATATTTGCCATCTTTATTTCTCAAGTGCAACAATATTGTGGCGCTCGGGCGAGGCAACTACTTTCAGTTGCCCGGCCCGAGAGACGACAGATCTCGTTCAGTAGTAGTTGTCCGGGCGCTCAGATCAGGCGCATGTTTAGTGACGATACCACGGTCCGGTCAACTGAACAACAAAAACCCGGTCAACTGAACAACAAAGCCCGGGTCAATGCGGGTAAAAAGCCCCGCACGAACGTCCCGGCTATTTTTGAGCGGTGTTGCAATCACCCTACAAATCCCGGTACAAGCCCCGCACCAACGTCCCGGCTATTTGAGCGGCTTTGCATATACTCCTACAAAATCCGGTACAAACCCCGGCACACACCGGGCATGATTTGCTTGCAAATCCCGGCTAAGTGGGTAAAAAGTCCCGGCCATCCCCGGGTACCCAGGGGCCGGAGACATCAATTGACAAGTGCATTAGATTATACAAATCTAACGTTAGATCTCTAACTTTAATAGGTCCTAACGTAGCGCCCGGGACCTGAAGGAAACCCCTCAAATTTTTTAAGTGCGATTTTGGAATGGTTAAAAATACCACTAAGAATCGGTAAAATATAGCAAAAATATAATTTATGAAATGTCCACTTACCTAAACAGACTAGATGCAAATCAGATATTCCTAAAAAAATTTGTGTTGCACTTGAAGAAATCTTGTATTTTTCAGTCCATTTCAGAGTCTCATCCGATCTCCATCAAAATACTAGATCTATAGTGTGTAGAGCATATAGGCTGCCGATGTCGCGCATGCGTGTTGCAAACTAATCACCGCGAATGTGACTCATTTAACTACACTGTAAACAGCAATTCTGATGCCATTTTCTTGCTTTTATGATCATCATAAAAAATGAGGATAGACATCCATCTAGTATTGTAAGTACATTAAACTAATAAATAAAATAAGTTTGTCAATCTTTTTATTCCATAATTTTGACATTCTAGTCTGGAAAATGAAGGCACCTCATGTTTTGATGCTAAATAACTCGCAGCCCGTACACTTCGTATACGGCTGCCGCAGTAAAGTTAAGTCTTAACAATAACGATAAAAATTCGTTATCACGAGTTCATTCAGTCTAAATCTGCTACATTGTAACATTAGATCTACTTGCTCAACCAATTTTAGATATAGATATCCAGAATCAGACACAAGGATTGAGAACGAGACCACATTAGAATATCACCTCGAATAATTCACAGGCCCATTATCACCGCACACTCACAATTCACACACAACAGAACAAATCAGCTGGCCAGCTGCGCCCCGCTGCCACAGCTGGCATTTCTGCTCAGTCACTGCTGCCAAAAAACATTGCACAGCCATTGAGAACCTTCCAAATTCCGACATTATTACTCACTTTATGGGTGACCTCCAAGGAAATCAGCCAGCATCAACATTCAAAGAACAACCTTTCACACGTGCGTCTCTATTTTAGATGAAGAAAACATTAATTTTCGATGTAATTTTTCTTTGTTTGTTTTCTCGATGCTTGTCCAAATACTGAGATGTTTCTTCTTTATTTACCTTTTACGGGCTTATGGGTCAAAGGTCAACGATACGATATCAAGCGATTGGTCCAAAACGATCATTTTAAAAAATAGATGGTGGTGGAGACATCTAACATTACAGTTGACTGTGGGCTCGCGAGGGGGGGGGGTGGGGTGTTAGAGTGACAACCTATAACATATAAAAACCACAAAGTGATAAATTCCATTTCCACAAGCGATTGTTTTCCTTCAAAAGTCATCCCTGGAAAGACTTGAAATTGCGATTTCCCCAGTGCTGCTAATGGAACAGAAATCCTCTTATTCAGGAATATTTTGAGACGCGACATACATTGCTGGCATAACTGTTTCCAAAAAGAGGTATTCTGTGACAACTGCATCTAATGAACCTAAGTACCCTGTAAGTACCCGTGAGACGCATAGCAGCCATAATCGAAAGACGCAGCGGTATAGAGCTTGTGAAAAGCTTAGTCAAACCAAAAAAGAATATGTTGGTTCTTTCGTTCGTGTTTTGCTGATTAAAGTGAAATCCCTGCCATCTTGTGCAGGCATAAAGGTGACTTAAGATCCAAATTCTGATTAACTGTTAGTTGTACTCTGAGTAAATTCATATAGCGGCCTTTCCCAATATGATTGTGACCCAATGAACATATAACAACGCCCGAGTAGATATCACTCGCCATATATCTCGTCGGTATGCTGCGTACATATTAGATACCTTCTGGTATATAGAAGTGAGCAGTTGTTATGGATGTGTCATATCTATTAATTGTCTATATAACAGTGGACAAATGTAATATCATGTACATCTACTAAATCCTTAGAGACGTCAACCTTATTGGATCTTGATTCATAAATCGACGACGACAACCTGTAGATACGAAGAACTAGTTGTACAATACAAGAATGCATTCAACGTAGGTGCCAAAGACGAATACCAAAAAAGGGGTGTTGTGTGGACGCCAAGCTTTGCCATGGGAAGGGGGAACTTTTCCGCAGCCCGATAGAAAACGTTCGCCTCCTGACACGACCACCTTGGTTTTGTGGGACGGGACTTTAAACAGAGGAGCAGAGTAACACAAGCAGAAGGCTCTTTGTTGGGTGAATATATAACCTAACATAACCTTTTTATTAATTTGGTACTTCTCATACTTGAGATCCGGATGATCTGTCCACATCTATATAC
Source organism: Paracentrotus lividus (assembly GCA_940671915.1). Classification (NCBI taxonomy): domain Eukaryota; kingdom Metazoa; phylum Echinodermata; class Echinoidea; order Camarodonta; family Echinidae; genus Paracentrotus; species Paracentrotus lividus. Next base: position 39,000,782 of record CALNVZ010003433.1, read on the forward strand.
ACAGTCTTATCTCACAGCCGTATTTCGTAGTTAACAGTTAATTTACCATTATGTTACAAACATAAGTTACTCCAAACTCAAACATTCAACAAGGATTACATACGGTAATTATCCTCAAGCCGTGTGTCCCAAACAGGCTGAAGAAGTGAGAGACACCATGATGCCAGCGGAACTGGCTAGCCGGATAAGAAAGGTGATTAACTTGGACAGCTCTCACGTCTACCCCACCCCTTACGCATCTCCACATCGTCATTAGTGCGCAAGTTACAGGTCCTCCATCACGTGTGTCACCACGTTATCGCCTAGACTCACACTCGAAGACAAGGAAAGGATGCCCTATCCCCAATCCGATAGATGAGTCAATAGATCTTGACAGGGCGCCAAATGGTTCTACGCCTTGACCTACACTCAGCTTTACCCATCAATAGCCCATGGCGATAGAAAATCCAACACCCAACGGACCAAGCTTTACAACACCCTTGGGTTTATCTTGGATACACCCACATGCCCCTTTCGGTGTGCCAATCGCGCCAACATCACCGGATCTGATGCAGAGTGCTTTCGG
>CALNVZ010003433.1:39002461-39181884 GCA_940671915.1 Paracentrotus lividus
TGTGTGTTCTTTCTTTTCTTTTATTTTTGGGTGTTTTTTTCGGGGGGGGGGGGGGGGGGTTGGGTATTTGTTTTACATTCCCTTACCTTTAATCTCCTTGATCCTCACGTATGGCTTCCTTTCTTTTCTATGCATCCAGGAAAAGAAATATATTTTTAATATCAATCATGCAATGAATCGATAGAGATTCCAATCTTTTCATGCAAAATATTTTAACAATAACATAACGTAACTTAAATACCCTGGTAGCAACTTCAGATGTAATGAACTGTTGTCCCAGTGGGCCCTTCATAACATTATGTTACCTTGATGGCAAAAAAAAAATAGCAAAGAAATTTTGCGGGTTCATTCTGGTCCAAGATTGGTTTTCTGACTTTATTTTGATTCACATGCAGTAAATTGGTCAATATAACTATCATGTACATTTGCTATTTACCTGGAAAGGGAGCATGCATTTCCTTTCCTTGAACAACAAATTCAATGATTCATGCCAAATATATGATTGGAAGCATGCACAAAATGATATGACGTAAAGAAAAAAACTATGATAAAATGGATAATCCAGTCCGAAGATTTGAGAAATGCCCACCAAAAATGAATATTTAATTTAGAACAAAATTATTTTGGGTACATGATAAGCGGGATAGAGACCAAATATGTTTATTGTGGATAGCTTTTGGGCTGAAACCGCCCCCGCCCCCCCCCCGCCCCCCGGTCAGACAGGACAGAAGTTTCAACGTTGCAACACCACGATAGGACCAAACAAGTGACAACAAAGTAATCTGGAAAAGGCTCTGGACTTTTTAAAATTGAACCCTTCACTTCCTCCCAGCACTTTGCCATGTATCCTGAAGTTAGTTTGTCTGTACAAAAGAAGAACATAAAGTTAAATTGAGTAATATTATAAGGCTTTCACAAATCAGGGTAAAATTAAAAAAAAATGGGCTTGATTTCAAATTAAATTAGCACCCTCTTTCGTCATAGGCCCCTACTAGTACTACGGCGAGGAAAAAAAATACTTTCTTATGATTTGGATCGACTTTTTCCTGTACAGTGTAAAAGGATCTCACATTTTAAGAAACCCAAATATATACTGCAATTAACGGTATATAAACCGCAACCCAAAATTTGACCCTTAAAAAAAAAAAAAAAAAAAAAAAAAATTAAAATTAAAATTAATTTAGAATTTTAATGAATAAACTTATTTCAATCAAATAATATTTCAATGCAAGTTTCTATATTTTAAATTACACCCCCCCCCCCCCGCGTCGCGCCCCTATACCGGTATGGTCACAAGAAAAAAAAAATTAATTGTCCACCGCCAATATTGCCGGCCAGCCATACACAACGCGTCATCATCAATTTTCACACACAACGATCGATCGATCACTGCACTGAAGCGAGGTATATTACCGGTAACAGTGTCATCCATTCATGCTTTCAACATGTCAGAAAAATGAATGCACACCACCGCGCCGCAGCTGGCCCGGCCGCGACCCGCCGTATACAAGCTGAAAATTCGGGTTCGCGGCCGGGCGGGGGAGTGTACCGAGAAAGACCCGGGATTGCATCGCAATTCCCGGCAGGCTGGGGCCTGGGACTTGCGCAGGTTTGCACACAATTGTGCCCGGCCTTGCCGTACTTTGACCGGGATTTGACCGGGAAATGTCATTTTTTAGCTTACATTTAGCGTGCAAGTCCCGGCATCCCCGGGTACCAGGGGCCGGGACATCAATTGACAAGTGCATAATAGGCCTATTGATAATTTAATTTTTCATGGCAATAATGTTAACATTAACTTTTTAGATCTAGAGAACTAGATCTAGATGTAAACATTAATCATTTTTCCATCGCTTTCTTCCTTCAGGTAGGCACTCCCATGGCATAAAGATAAAAAAACATAACAAATAAACAATTGGAAAATAGTAAGCAAATAAATCACCATTGATCCAAATGATGGGAAGACTATCACTTCTCAGGCAAGTAGATAAGCTGTCCTTCTCCGAAGCAAAGCTGAGGAGAGATAGCGTGTACATACAGCTGCCACGAATGTGATAGTTTGCCTCGTCATTTGGATCAAGAGGTGATTATTTGCTTTATATTCGCACATCTTAAACATTTTTAAGAGCCCGGGAAAACCAAAATAATTGGTTAAAAATAAAAGATTTCCTAGAGACCTTAAAAGAAAAATCCACTCAAGTCATTGATGCCTGCGCTTGTAAAATACGCGTACAATGAAAGTGCGCGCAATTTATTTAGCACGAAGGCCTAACTCAAATGGCTGAAGTGATTGTTACGTCACAGAGGAATTTATCTGTCGCTGCATGTGATGGAAAATGATAGTACAAAAAACCAGAACCAGAGTGATAATCGCACTTTTTTTCGTGCATCCTAAAATAATTGATGACGCGTTATGGCTCTAACAATGCTCTATTGGGTGCTGAAGTGATCAGCGAAACTACAAAAGTACTATCACTATGAGTGATGATTGATTGATGGGAAAACTAAAAATCAATCACGTATTGACTTTTGACCAATCCTTTTGCAACATTCTTCGTATGTGGAAATATAAATCTAGATACATGTAAGAGCTTTCAACTGTAGAAATTGGTGAATCCAAATCTCAAAATTCTCTTCAAACTTTTAGATATCTTTGAGAATGAAAGGTTAGGGCATTTACTGCAGCAAGCCCATACATAAAGTGTACAGGCTGCATAACAGCAAATGAAAACAAGAAAGCTTTGTTTTTCCCAGCTAGAATAATTAACTGTAATTTTAAAAAATGAGAAAAGTTATTGTTTGTTTGTTTTTATTTTCATAAAATAACAATCATACATTACTTTTTAACCATGAACAATTACGGCCGGAAAGCCCTTTTAGCATAATCCGTTCTTTCCATGGGGTCCTTAATTAATTTGTTATTCATATGTACTTCAATACATGGAGGATGTAAAATTGGCCTCGAATTGCCGTCTCCATTAGTTAAAACGAGTCGTAATCAGCTGTGTAGTTGGCAAGGTGCATAGGCATCATCAGCGACTCAATTTTTTTTTGTACAGTCAGAGCAAATCAGACAAGGTTCGGAATGGGTGAAAAAGGACTGGAAATTAAGAAATTTCTTTAAATGCGTGCATAGTTTTAGAAAGACCTGATTTGCTAAAAGTCTGCTTTGTATGTGACATTTCATAAATGTTATTTTTGCTTCTTTTTCTAATTTTCAATTGTCATTTTACATGTATGAGCTTCTCGGATGTGCAGTGGTCTGTCTCAGGACACTTCCTTTTTGTGGCTGCTGCAGCTGCTAGGGTTTTTACACAATAACACTTTGCTTGAAAGATGAGATGTAAGATTTGTTAGAAATGTGCATTATGATAACACTATTAAAAAAATAGCTGGGGTCCCAAGGTTATATTTTTCTCAAGATTCATTAAAACCGCTTTAGTAGAATGGATAAGAAGGGAAATTTATGGATTATAATAGGGCAAGTCCACGCTATTTTGTTCCCGAGATGGTGATTTTTCGACTTTTTGACCATTTTTGTGTCAAGTGTGTCAGTGGGTTTGTAAAGGTATACATAATGTGTCATATATCACCATAAAGGGTATGATAATGAACTTAAGCCAAATGAGGTCAAAAAGTTCTTTTCAAGTCATATAGACGTCAACAAGGCTCACTATTATAATTTCCACTGATAAAAAATATAAAAAGCATTAAAAAATCTGCTAATCAATTCAACTTTAAAAAACCATGATGGAAGGTTTGTCAGGAGAAAGTACAACACAAAAGTATGTATTTTCTGTTATCTCATTAAATATTTCCTTGGCAACTCTGTGGTGAACAATAAATACCATGCAACATCTAATGCACATATGCTTTCTGTCATTTCTTAGAACTTAAAATATTCACGGTTACCATCAGACATATAGCTCACATAAAAGCTACTGAGTGAAATGTCAAATCATACATTTTTATTACCCACCTCCCCACTATAGAAATGAAAATAAATAGTTTTTCTCTTACATTTGTGTTTTGTATTATGTTTTCTTTTGTTTTATTCAAGAGATTTTATTAAAACAAAAGATGTATGCCACGCCGTGGCTACACCAATTGTTTAATAAAAACATATTACAGGAGAATAATTGTCCCGTGTTGTTACTGTCCCGTTTTGTTACCTGACATAGTTTAAAAACTTGACCTTGCCAAAAACATCGAATTTGTATTTACGTTAAATATGGTTCTCTTTACAATTTTTTACATGTTTAAGAGGATATGACTCTTCAAATTTAGAATCTACTTTTTTAATCTCACCCCCCCCCCCTGAGGTTGTATGTGAACAAATGTCAAAATTTGAGAAAACAAAAAAAACCAATTTTTTGCGCTCCCCGGTCTCTGTTCTTACCCGACGAATAAATGATATAAATTAATTATGGAATTGGAGTTATACCAAACTCATTTTATATGTTTTTGTTGAATCATTCTTAGACCACTTCAGGAATTTATACCAAAGGTATTGAGATTTCATTCAGATTTTTCAACAAGCCCGTATTTTTGGCTCTACAATGTCCTGTTTGTTACCGTGCAAAATAGCTTTGGACTTGCCCTAATATATAATCTCTCATACTGAGGTGCTCTTTGACAGCTTGTATTAGCTACATGTAATAGTATCATCAAAGGGGCTTTACATCAATTTATTTCTTGGTATAATAATGTGAAGGCACCCAGATCTGCCTTTGACAGCCCAAATTTCATATATGTAAAATATCTGTAAAAAAATATTATTTTGCTTCTTTTATAAATTATGACTGTTTTAAAACAGGGACACCAAATTATTGTTGATTTCATTAGGTCCTTGCCAAATATTTACCCAGCTTTAAAATAATCTTCGAATCCCATCTTTATTTTATATGAAAATATGAATTCAGCTTTCTTTGGTTTGTTTTTTGTTTTTGTTTTACAGTACTTACAGCCAAAAGTTCCTGGTTGGCAACTCCGTCAAATTTACAAAAGAAAATCATACAATACACTGCATTCTGCATTCATTCAAATGTACTGTTACAGGAACGATGGTATCGGGGGAAGTTACCTTGGATTTTATTTCACCAAACAATCCCAATGTTTCACGCCTTCTCAGTGGGCACAATATACAAGAAAATCATGCAAATGAGAAAAAAGTTTTAGGCTCTGTCATGGTTCAGTGATCTTTCCCTAATAGCAATTTGAATCAGGATCATGGTTAGTGATATCTGGAGCTATATGTATGTGTCATAGTTTCATGAATTAACTCATGGTAGACATGAACCAATATAGGCCGAATTTCACATTTGTCAGGCATTTGATTGCCTCCTCCAATTGATTAAATCTGCCTACAGCAGGTCGGGAGGTTCTTAAACAAAAAGTGAAATTTTGCGCATATTTTCATGTCATATATTGTCCATTTGAACTTGCTAAGATATCTTCAATGAAACTTGCATATAGCTTCCAACTGATGCTCCAACTATAATCGCCAAATGCCAACTTTACCGTATGCAGAAATCACTTGAGCCTGACGGAGCCCTAAACTTTCTTTTTAATTTGCAGAATTTTCTTGCATCTCTGTGCCCACTGAGGCATGAAAAATTGGGATTTTTTGTGAAAATAAAATCTGAGGTTATCCCTCCGATAACAATCGTTTCTTGGTTCTAGTACATTTGAAATGAATGCAGAATCAGTGGGTATCTGTATGATTTTCTTTTAGATCGTGAGGGTGGCCCACACTTTTGGCGTGTTACTGTACGCTTTTGATTGATAAGTAATGATCCCAATATCACCCATTTGATTTAAAGTCGGAAGGGATTATTTTAATCAAGATGATTATTTAAAAAAAAAGATAAAAAGACCCAAATTTTCATTCCTTATTTTCTCTCTACAGTTACATGTGACAATGTGGTGAAGTGGAACCTGACCTGCCTCCACGGCCTTGGCATTCCTGTTTTCATCGGAATCTGTCAAGTATCTCCTCTAACCTTGGAACCGCATGCTAGCCTGCCGTGAACTGTGACGTGGATTGTGGGGCTAGGTTCCATCGATGCAAAGACGGTAGGAACAATGACTCCTCTTGCCACAAACCAAAGCGTTTGAATCACAACATCATTAGCATGTGTCTAAACGTTCAATTGCAAAATTTCACATTTGATTCGGATCTTTTATCAACGGAGATATCCTATTGTTTCAATAATGCCAATAAATTAGTTGCAAATTGCTGTTTTTTGCCAATTTTTTTGCATATTTCCTTATTTCTCTAATATCCATAATTGTGAAGTATATTGGTTGCACATTGTATTTTTTAGTACTTTAACAACATTTTGGACTTGAAATACTGGATCATAAATGCTTTGAAATGACCCAAAGACATAAGCTGGCAATCAGGTGTTACCCAACTTTTCTGAGGGCAGTTGTTATTGTATACCATGTATGCAGTCTCTTTTTTCTTCATATTTTTATGTTTGTTGGTGTAAACTGTAAAATTGTTTTATCTTGTACTATTGCATTTTATGATGCGCAATAAAGAAGAATTGAAATTGCAATTGTATATTGACCATGAATTATTATTATTATTTTAGTATAATCTTCTTTCTTTCCTGCCAATTCTAGACTGAATGCGTGAATGCTATCTATGGTTTGCCTCGTGGAATATACAGTAGGCGCTATATATGCCGGCTATTGCTGGAGACATGTCAGCTAGTGTTGTGAATCTCGTACTATGGAATGGAATAGAATGCCGCCGTCTATGGCTATGTGAATGCGCCAAGCCTTCAGCACACCTCTACAGGTATGTGTGTGGTGGTTTTTTGATTTATATCACGTGGTCTAAAGCAGTTGGTACAATTTTCTGATTTTGTCTATTGAATATGTACCCAATGGGTTTATTAACCAACTTGGACTCAAACCCATTTTGTCCTTATATACAATTCTTGTTCAACTTTTATGCTTGAGTTTCATACATATACACTGTACATGTACATAATTGGTCCTAATTCTCACTTGGTCCAATGGCCGCCGCTTGGTCACATTTAATCAATCCTTCAAACCTAATTGTATATTGAATTTTTTTGTTAATTCCAAAGAATATTTAGGTCTTTTTTCTAGTGTTCGGTACAGCGTAATTGGACTAATTTACATGTACACTCAAGTGGACATTTGTATAAAGATAAAAAAATAATGTGAGTTAGATAAGACAGTAAATTACGGTACATGTAACATGGCAATTCGACCAAGAGCTTGGGCTTTAAAAACCTGTTCCCAAATTGCCTTTCCGTACAAGTTTTGGCAAAAGTGACCCTGCACTTCAATAGTCTAAGTAACATTTTTCCTTTGTTGTAATAGACTCAAAAGTTCCCTTCCTCAAATAATAATGAATGGTTGAGGAAATGCCATCTGTTTCTTTTTACTAAACTTGGTAAATGGCAATTTTGACACACGCCGTTTTTAACAACCTTTAATAGTTGCTCTAGTCATCCATGACAACACAGGTATTAGAATTGGTACAATGGTTAAGACTGCGACAGAATATGACGTTAATATTTTAATCATGAACTGAAATATGGCCACATCATTTTATAATATCTTCTTTTCATTTGAAGATGCTCTAAAGTTGGGATACTGTTTTTCCTGGGAATCAGCCTATTATTTAATCAATACTTTGAACAACTTCTTGACACTTGTACATTTCTTTTTCTTGTCCATATTGTATACTAAATTTTATGCTGTTTGCATTTTTAAAACTGTATGATCAGCAAAATGTGAGGTTCTGTATTTCTAAACTTGGAGCCATTATGATTGTTCCTTTGTTTAATTTTTAATATTATATTAACTTGCATTAAGTCACTTCAAGTTACTTCTGTTTCATTAGGTTTGTACCTGATAATTTAAACCACACTGGACATAGCCTTAGCGCTGGGCGGGAATCAGCCGCATGTTGACCAGTCTATGAAAGCATCTAAACTAACACGTCAGACTCCTCTAACCAACGGCTTTGAATCGGCGTCATCCTGCAGTGCTCTATCTGCTCAGTCTGACTAACACGATGTATCAGATGTTGAAGCAAGAACAGCGGGAGCTTGTTAGTTTATTACAGGTTAGTAAAGTGCAGAGTTCATGACAACAGCTTGCTAGCTTGTCTACAGCAGTAAAGCGTCAGAGTTCAAAAAAGAGCTTTGGTAGTTTGTTACAGGTTAGTAGATGCCACGAGTTCAGGGACGCAGCTTGTTAGTTTTATTACAGGTTAGTAAAGGTCACGAAGTTTCAGCCTAAGAAGCATTGCTAGCTTTGTTACAAGCCTAGTAAAGGTCAGAGTTCAGGGAGAAGCTTGTTAGTTTGTTACAGGTTTCCTAGTAGCTGCCAGAGTTAAGGAGAGCTTGTTTTTACAGGTTATAACCAGCAAGCAGTTCATTGAGAGTTTGCATAGTTTGTTTCAGATTAATAAAGGTCTAAAGTTAACGGCTAGAGCTGATCTAGTTTGTATACACGTGGAGAGTTCAGAGAGATTTCTTGTAGTTTGTTTGCAGATTAATAATAAAGGTTAACATTTTAAGCTAGAGCTCGTAAGTTCTGTTTACAGGTGTTGGAGCTTCATGAGAGCTTCGCGATAAGTTTGGTTTTCAGTATTATATTAAAGGTTAAAGTAAGCTAAGAGTCTTTGTTAGTTTGTTACAGGTTTGGAGTTCTATTGAGACGCTCCGATAGCTTCTGGTTGTCAGATTAATAAAGCTCAAAGGTTCAGCAAGACTTGTTAGTTTGTTTCAGGTTTAGCTAGATGCTCAGGTTCAGGAAGAGCTTGTTTATTTACAGGCGTTAGTTAAAGGTTCGAGTTCATTGAGAGCCTTAATAGTTTGTTTCAGATTAATAAAGGTTATAAGTTAAGCTACTGAGCGTTGTTAGTTCTGTTACAGGTTTGGAGTTCATTGAGAGGCTTGGATAGTTTGTCCTTCAGATTATAAAGGTCAAAGTTCAGAAAGAGCTTTTCTTAGTTTGGTTTTCAAGTGTTAGTTAGAATGTCACCGAGTTATTTAGAGTTTGATAGTTTGTTCAGATTAATAAAGCAAAGTCTCAGCAAGAGCTTGTTAAGTTTGTTCAGTTTACGTAGATGTAGAGTTCAGGGAGAGCCTTGTTATTACAGGTTAGTAAGCGTCAGCGTTCATTGCATAGGTCTCTCTCTTTTTTTTCTCTTCAAGCTCTTTCCCCCTCCTCCTCCCTCCCTCCCCCTCCCTCCCAGCAATTTCTCTTCTCTACCCTTTCACCCCCTCCTGTCTTCCTCTCCCCTTTCCTCTTTCCTCTCCTTTTCTCTATCTTTTCTTCTCCTCTTTCCTCTCTCCTTCTCCTAAGATTTCACACACCCTTCACTAAAGGGTGTGGGGCTGTCATTGGCTACCGGGTTCTCTTCTTTAACTCTTATCCTAGGCTTCCTCCCTACTATCTCTCCTGTCTTTTTCTGTCCCCCCCCTCCCTCTTCCCTTTTTTTTTTTTTCTCCCCCCCAAAAGCGCTAACCTTTCTGCGGTCCGGTGCTGGGGGGTGCTGGGCCGCGCGGCGTTCTCTCCCCTGGCTTCGGCGGGCCGGGCAGGGTTCGGGGCTGTTATGTACTATGTTGGAGTTCACAAGAGAAGGCTTGTTAGTGTATCTATAATGTTAGAATTCAAGCAAGCGCTTGCGTTAGGGAACTTTAGATTTCACGCAAGATCTTGTTAGTTTACAAATGATATCACTTTGTCCAGTTGAAAACTTACATACCCAACGGCTCATACTACATGTAAGCCCCCGTTTGTCTTTGAGAGCTTATAATTCTCCTTCTGCATTACAAAGGATAATTACATTTTTACACATGCCTCACATGTAGCTAACTCTTTCTACTATTCATATGAGAAAATAATAGCTATTTTTTAACATTTTAAAAGAGACTAAAATGTAGCGGCAATCACAACTTTCCTGTTCGTTGGAAAGTGGCAAGTCCCTGCTTTTTTATTTTGGGCTGTGCATATCATTAATTAGAATCAAGTTTTGAATGGAATTCAATTGAAACAGCAACAATAGGACACTGTACAAACCACAACAGAAAAAATTTCCTCCTGAATATCTTCAATAGTAGGAGCTGTAAACAGTGATCAAATTGAAAATGTCAACCCGTGGGTAAATTCATTGGCCCCGAAGCATAAACTGTTGTATAAGTGCAGATTCGCGGATTAAACTTTGTATTGTATGTACACTAAATTATATTTATTGCTATGACTGCTAAATTTCACCATTTTGGCTAACCAAATATGATTAACCTATTTGTTGGTGGTTGATAAGGTCTGTATTAGGAATACCCAACAACATTTATATACATTACCACTTATTAATTAGCATATAATATTATTTTAATTCATACAGTCATTACAATAGGGGCCATAAAATATCCCCACCTTAACCTGTGCCTAATTATGGCCTACCAACAAACTTTAAGCATAATTGGTAATTAATATGGCAAATCAATGAGAAGTCACAGGTTTATTCGTTCCCTTTTGTATATTATAGCTATTATAGGGCTGACTGTATTTCTAACATAATTAGAATAAGTTATTGGACTTTTCATTTTAATTGGTCATGAGTAATACGGAAGATGTGAACAGGGGGCCATAATTGCCCCAGTGTCCCCTATATGTACCAATTACGTAGATAAGGCAATAAGAGCAACTTGTTAATATAGTCAGGAGGTTAGGCAATAGAGCCACCTGATATAGAAATATCAGGCAGTTAGAGGCACTCTGTGTAGTAATCAGGATGGATTGGGTTTGAAATCCGTGATGGCAGATCCCATTTCTTGCTCATTTTTCTCCATTTTTTCTTCCTCAGAAATAAGAAACTGTCAACAACCAATGATAGGGAATAAGGTGTATAGATCGCATTTGCTCTATTCTTTGGACTACCAAAAGTGATATTCAACTTGCAGTTTATTTTTGAAAAACCCTGAAATTGGACTTAATGTTGTTCTGTCCTTTGTCCAATGTTGAATTATCCGGTGATGCAGGCTAATGAATAAGGAAGCTGCCTGATCGCGCACCTGAGGGCACGAAACCCCTCCCGGACTCAGCGTCCAGTATTATGTAACGACGGCTGTACCCGTACAACCCACTGTAACTAATGGCACCACTGCCGCCCCAGCCGCTTGAAGCACAGTCTGAGCCCTCTCCCCAAAGGACCCCTTCATCCACTGCTCACACTGTGCCAGGCGGAAGGACGACCTGGAATGCGGATGTTGCATCCAAACCAGCAATGCTCGACCCTTACAGATGGTGCTTTAGCTGCAGAAGAATTGATACTCCCTTGTAAGATTAATGCTTTGACACCTCACCGAGCCATCCCAGAATGATTCTCCATGACACGGCTGAGGGTGCCCTAATGGACTGTACATCATGAAGGGAGGGAGGATGGAGGTCTATCAGGATTGGAATGCAAGGTAAAAGAAGCTATAAAACCCTTCTGCGGACTTAACTTCAGTTCAGCATTAAAACCAGATTGTAAGAAGAAGATGTAAAACCTTGTAAGCATATAAACCTGAGTTTATGTGTAAGATACATGCACACGTCTATGGAGAGCCATTTTGTTGTAGTACCCATACTTGTATTTTTTGTGTGCTTAGTGCAATGTGACTCTCAGCAGAACTTTGACCGTCCAAATTCTAATTTTGGTTGTATTCTCAAAGGCCTCCCAGTGTGAAATATAATTTTTCCCAGTGAATTGTAATGACTTAAGAATTTATTTAAACAGTTTTCTTCCACAATCTCTCTGACAACAACATAAATTATCCTTTCTGCCTTCATTTATGAGAGAACGATTAGGAATATTTATTTTGTTTGAATCTCTCAGGCAGATAGCCAGGGTCACTAGACTTCTACCTTCTCCAGTTGAAGACTTCAGATATCCACACACCCGCCGTTTTCAGTCAACTCAATCAACGACCCTGGCCGGTACGTCTCTGCAGCGCCCACTAGAAGGCACTCCAAGCCAATCATCATCACACCCAGCGGCAGTCTTCAGTGGCAACAAGACGCACGAGACTCTCTTCACTCCGTTTCAAACGGATCGTTTATGATAGTAGACATATTCTCGATTAGCCTTGATCTCTCACTGGAGTCTATTACACGCTACCAAAGCAAGAGCTCGGATTCTATGTTATACTTTTACTATGTGCCAGGTATGTTTTGTCAATAGAATAATAGACAGTATGTTTGCTAAGGTAAAGTTGACATTAATTTTGGCAAGGCTATTTAAGTTACTTATAGTTAGTTCTTGTTGCAAGTCTTGAGTTGGATGCATTAAATCCAATAACAGTCAAACTTTCTGTACTACCACTTTGGCATAGAAATAAAGACCAAGATCTGTCTGAAGGGACCAACAGCGCTAGGCCTCCTCCCTTCATATGTTCACTTTCAAGATCTTGTTAAAAGTCTCTTGATTTAGGGTCCTGTTAATTTAGTATGTTAAATGTGTATTAGGAATGTTTAGGAAGACCCTCCAAGGAAAAACATAATACTGCCTTTAAAGGCAATTGTCTGATACAGTACGCGTCTTCTGTGAAACACTTTGGCAAAGTAGAATCCATTGAGGTATTTCAGAAAGTTGACTCTATTAGAATATTAAAGATACTCTGCTTGATTTTGTAGGAGTTTTCGTCGAGACAGAGTATCCATATCACTTCCAGAGACGTCCACAGTGACATCCATTGTGGGGTTTAAATGCTTGGGATGGGAACAGCGATGTGCCTCGTAGCGCCCTACCGGTGTTAAACCTTCTCACAACGTCGTCCTCTACCCAGGCTCTCATGGAGCTCAATACATCATCCACAAGTTGAGACATCGTGGAGAGCTGTTGGGGGCTCGTGCCTTGATGGGCTGAACTGACAAGATCTGTGGATGTCAGCGATGTTGTGCTCAATAGTGCCTACTCTGAAGATCTGACGAGGCTTCAAGAACTTGCCTGAGCTGCAGCGGAAAGACCCTGCGAGGGAAGAACGTGAAGAGAAACTACCAGTTTCCAAAGTTTGCAGCGGAGGTGATGCCAGAAACCGTCAAAGCTCATCGAGTTTCGGATGCTAGACAGTGATGATAATCAACTAGGACAAATGGGTGACGTTTGTACTCATAATGATAGCAGATAATGAAAAACTTTAAAGATTAACAAACAGTATATGAATCTCTCAGTGCAATGCTTTAGACGATGCAGAGAATCAGAGTAATGCGACAAAGGATGTTGTCTATGAAACGGCTGAGGAATCTAACAATAGAGATGTGATGTAGAATGGTTCTTCAAAGATAGAATTTTGATCCAAAAAGCTAGGGGATGAGACTTACAATCGTCTCCAGAGAAGCACCGGAGAGAGCAGTATCGGGAATCCTTGAAAGACACGTTGCCAGATAGAGGGGGCCTTCCATGCTGAGGCCGAAGACTCTTGGAGTTGATCGTCTGAGCCAGCTACCGTTTGAACCTGCTCCGCTAAACCCTAACTACGGTTCTGGATTTTTTACCATCAAACCGTCCTAGGCGATGTTTCTAAGCTTCTGGAGTGCAGGTGTGTTTGTAGTTTGTTGGAGGAGTGCGTGGAATGGTGGTGCTCCAATGGGAGAAAACGCAGAGGACACTGGGATACATACCATTGAAAGGTAAATATTATCAACTTGATTAATTTAAGTTGGTTGTATAATGCGGAGATTTGAGTTTAAGGTTATAAACCTACTGCTTGTTTTGTAAAGTAAGCTTTATTTGCTCATATTTAAACACCAGCAATTTCAACTACTTATTAAACAGTTTCAGGATTATTTTTTCTCCTGGGTTTTCAACACTCCATATTAATGAAGAAACCACTACTTGTTCCCCAAATATCAATTTTTTTGGATGAGTAGTACTGATTTCATAATTTGTATCTAATGTCCACTCACTGGGACATTTTCCTGCTCTCATGCAAATTAGTTAACGAAAACTAAGTTTATTGTAAGATTCAAGAATATAAAACCCAATTTTTGTATAATTGGTTTTCATTCAATTGTGAACAAGTTTACAACTGTGTTTGGTTCCATTGTGTTAGGTATGTGCATTTCGAAAGCACGGCCTTTATCTTTCGGTTATAAGAAATAAGACACACAAACACAGCCCTGTCTTTAATCAAAAGAAAAGAAAAGAAAAGACACACAAACACAGCTTTGTCTTTATTCAAATACACGTACAAAAAAAAATCAAGGAGTTTAGATAGAGAGATGAGGAGAGAGAGGGAATGAAAGGAGGAATAGACTAGAGCCTGAGAGGAGGTGGAAGACAAAAAAGAAGAGAAAGAGAGAGAGAGAAACTCGAGAGGAGAAAAGAAGCGAGACTCGAGGGGAGAGAGAGAGAGAAAGCAGAAAGAGGGTAACGGATGAGACAACAACGGTAAATCTCCGACCATATAAAAACTGACAATATTATAAAGGCAGGACATAGTTTTAATATGCCTCAAAATCTAGATAATATACTAAAAATACATCAATAACCCGACAGGTCAAATAATATAATTGTAACCTAATTTTCTAGTAGATGACTTTGGCGAGAGATGAGATACTAATGGCGAGAGACGTATAGAGTAAGAGAGAATGGACTTCAGATGGCCACTTATTTCTCACAAATCTTTAAAAAATCAGAACATTTTCAGAATATCAATTAATATAAATTAAATTGATCAAAGGTCTTGCAATTAGTAACTAAAAAATCATAATGATTATACTAATAATATCATAAAGATAGAGATCACTAAGGAATAGAAAGAGAAAGGCATAATGGAAGAGATGAGGACGGGCGGAGATTGAGAAATTAGAAATAGGGATAAACATAATTTTGATACAATAAACCGTTACAAGATTATAACAGTGATTATCCTAATAATATCATAAAGATAGAAATCAAGATACAAGGAGTGAAAAACAGAACGAGAGAAGGTGGGATAATAGAAGAGATGGGGATGGCCGGAGATTGAGAAATTAGAAATAGGGATACACATAAC
Organism: Paracentrotus lividus; assembly: GCA_940671915.1. Classification (NCBI taxonomy): domain Eukaryota; kingdom Metazoa; phylum Echinodermata; class Echinoidea; order Camarodonta; family Echinidae; genus Paracentrotus; species Paracentrotus lividus. The sequence goes on from CALNVZ010003433.1 coordinate 39,017,500, forward strand.
GTTGATAAATTATATAATAAACCGTTACAAGATTACAGGCCTAATATAAAACATCTATCATGGAAGTAGTTACAATTATTCTAGTGCCGTATCAATGGACTGTGGCGATCATGTTGTTCCACAACTCTCTGTCTCTCGCCTCATGCATTATAACTTGTAATCCTCTATCTTCTACTCCTCTCTCTCTAGCTCTCTTCCCAACGTTGCTCTTCTAGCCATTTCTTCAAACTACCCATCCACAGTATTCTTTTTCTTCCGCTACTCTTCCTCCCTCTTCCTCCACTCCTCTATATGGTGGTGTCCATCGTCACCATGTCCATCATGGTATATGGAATGATATAAGAAAAAGAAAATAAACAAATCAATAATATGAACAAAATAAACAAATCAATATAATAAATTATGTCATGGAATCGGTAAAAATGATTCGCTGAATGAAAGCTCTCACTCATCAGCCTCCGAATAATTTCACTTCAAACGTAAACGCAACCCGCCTTTTATTGCAGCATGCACACACACACACACGTACCGTACCGTCCATACAGAGCTAGGTTAGACTAGAGGCAGCTAGCAGAGCTGGCCACGATCGATGGCATGCGGCGCTGCCAAGGCAATGTATCGGCAAAGGTAATTACGACAACTAACACAATAATATTTGCCATCTTTATTTCTCAAGTGCAACAATATTGTGGCGCTCGGGCGAGGCAACTACTTTCAGTTGCCCGGCCCGAGAGACGACAGATCTCGTTCAGTAGTTGTCCCGGGCGCTCAGATCAGGCGCATGTTTAGTGACGATACCACGGTCCCGGTCAACTGAACAACAAAACCCGGTCAACTGAACAACAAAGCCCGGGTCAATGCGGGTAAAAAGCCCCGCACGAACGTCCCGGCTATTTTTGAGCGGTGTTGCAATCACCCTACAAATCCCGGTACAAGCCCCGCACCAACGTCCCGGCTATTTGAGCGGCTTTGCAATACTCCTACAAATCCCGGTACAAACCCCGGCACACCCGGGCATGATTGCTTGCAAATCCCGGCTAAGTGGGTAAAAAGTCCCGGCCATCCCCGGGTACCCAGGGGCCGGGACATCAATTGACAAGTGCATTAGATTATACAATCTAACGTTAGATCTCTAACTTTAATAGGTCCTAACGTAGCCCCGGGACCTGAAGGAAACCCCTCAAAATTTTTTAAGTGCGATTTGGAATGGTTAAAAATACCACTAAGAATCGGTAAAATATAGCAAAAATATAATTTATGAAATGTCACTTACCTAAACAGACTAGATGCAAATCAGATATTCCTAAAAAATTTGTGTGCACTTGAAGAAATCTTGTATTTTTCAGTCCATTTCAGAGTCTCATCCGATCTCCATCAAAATACTAGATCTATAGTGTGTAGAGCATATAGCTGCTGCCGATGTCGCGCATGCGTGTTGCAAACTAATCACCGCGAATGTGACTCATTTAACTACACTGTAAACAGCAATTCTGATGCCATTTTCTTGCTTTATGATCATCATAAAAAATGAGGATAGACATCCATCTAGTATTGTAAGTACATAAACTAATAAATAAAATAAGTTTGTCAATCTTTTATTCCATAATTTTGACATTCTAGTCTGGAAAATGGAAGGCACCTCATGTTTTGATGCTAAATAACTCGCAGCCCGTACACTTCGTATACGGGCTGCCGCAGTAAAGTTAAGTCTTAACAATAACGATAAAATTTCGTTATCACGAGTTCATTCAGTCTAAATCTGCTACATTGTAACATTAGATCTACTTGCTCAACCAATTTTAGATATAGATATCCAGAATCAGACACAAGGATTGAGAACGAGACCACATTAGAATATCACCTCGAATAATTCACAGGCCCATTCACACGCACACTCACATTCACACACAACAGAACAAATCAGCTGGCCAGCTGCGCCCCGCTGCCACAGCTGGCATTTCTGCTCAGTCACTGCTGCCAAAAACATTGCACAGCCATTGAGAACCTTCCAAATTCCGACATTATTACTCACTTTATGGGTGACCTCCAAGGAAATCAGCCAGCATCAACATTCAAAGAATCCCTTTCACACGTGCGTCTCTATTTTAGATGAAGAAAACATTAATTTTCGATGTAATTTTTCTTTGTTTGTTCTCGATGCTGTGCCAAATACTTGAGATGTTTCTTCTTTATTTACCTTTTACGGGCTTATGGGTCAAAGGTCAACGATACGATATCAAGCGATTGGTCCAAAACGATCATTTTTAAAAAATTAGAGGGGGGGTGTGGGTTGTTATAACAAAAATAATTCATTCAATATAATTGAGATTACTGTATTTTGTACTCTGTATTTGGTTCCAATATGTTATACATGTATATCACAATTTGTATGAATTGATATTATATAGTGAGTTTTTAATTATGTTATATAGTTAAATGATGTATGATTCGATTTGATGTATTGAATGAACACAATAAAGAACATTACAAAACAAAAAAGAGACGATTACAAAAAGGGGTGTGTGGGAGGGCATAGAAATCTCGCCCTACGGGGGAAGGGGGTGATATATAACCAATATTTTTAATTTCATTTCCGTTTTACCGTATTTCGTTTATTTCCATTTTCAACAATACAAATCAAATTACATATATATCAGGGGCCACGGAGCCGGGGAGGGCTGGGGAGGGGGGCTGCAGCTCCCCCCCCCCCCCCCCCCCACTTTTGTCAGCCAACATGTACAAATGCAAAAATGACCATACATTTGTGATTTTTAGCCTGTTCAGCCCCCCCCCCCCTCCCACTTTCGGCTCAGCCCCTGGCCACTTTCAAAAACGCTCCGCGGCCCCTGTAGGCCTACATTGTACATGGACTGCATGTTCTTATTCAGGAAAAAACTTGTAAAAAAAAATAAATCAATGTATGGAGATCGTTGTTTGGAAATATTAGATTTAATTGTTCAATCTCAAAACATTTCTTTTTGTGAATTAAGGCATGATACCAATTTAAGATTCACTTTTTTCTTATATATTTTACTATATATACAGGTTCATTTCTTAATTTTTGGATAAGGCCGATAGTTTTTTAATATTGATGTTGCATTATACTGTAATTTTTTTTTCTAGATTTTCTAACTACTAGTATATAATTAACAAAACAAGTTTTTCTTTTTTCTTTTTTCTACTGCCTATGTGTGTAGACTATATCCTTTCCTGTTTGACTTTGACATACCAGATTCGGAGTGTGCATGCACCTCACTAGACAGCTGGCATTATATAAATCATATATATCATGATTATTAATCTGTTTATTGTACTCTGTTTAAATTATGTGATAATATAGGGGCCTATTGACTGCATACAAAAAGAAAAAGGAATAGGAAGAAAAAAAAAGAGTAATGAGAAGAATACACATAGCCTACAAATGATAAGAAAACAAAATAATATATAAAAGGGGAAAAAAGAAAGACAGGATAACCGCTTAAAGCGAGAACGAACTGACCAACATATCACTGAATACTGATCGAGGAATGTGTGTGATTTTGAAGGCCTGAGTAAAAGCATTCATTCAATATTTAAAATTGGATTTTGTCTGTCATTTTATTTGTAATTTACTTGGTTATTTATGACATTTGTTTTACAAGATATGTATCATTGCAAAGCTGAGGAGTTCTTCTTTAATTGTAGGCCCCTATATGAGCTAGGTTAGAATGCACCCCTCTCAAAATCGGATATATGCACAGTATATCAACACACAACAGTGATTACACATTCTATTATAGTAAATAGTGGTAGTATTTTAAGAGTTGTGATTGGTTGAAATGATGTCATGTGTCATTCACGCGTTTGTTATATTGAACATTTTTTTTTTTGTTATATTGAACTTTTTTTTTTGTTATATTGAACGGTTTTTACCTGTGTTAAAATGAATGGTGAAATCGATTGCCTTGTTGCGCAAGCGCGTAATAACAGTAAAATGGTGCGCACAACCATAGATACGCGTGGCGACGATATACGTCACAATAGCTTAATTAGCACCAAAAGTTTGGTAAACATTTGCAAATATAAAACCAGATTAGGCAAGGTCAAAGATCTAGGGGTCTATTTACTATAATATAAATAGTGCATGCATCTATTAATGCAACATTACTGACTATGTGAACTCCAAATACTAAATTATCCCTCGGGCACATCTGTTTCACCTCGGCCGGTGAAATAAATGTGCCCTCGGGATAATTAAATATTTGTCGTGCACATAATCTAGTATGTTGCATGGTAGAGCATGCACTATTTATATATTATTTTAGGATTTTTTTTTTTGGGGGGGGGGGTGGGATTGGTTAATCTGGTACATCTTTTTGTATACGAGTTAGTGTTTTCTAGAACAGTCATAATTTTTTTTTTTTTAATGAATATATATCTGTTCATTGTTTCGTTTTCTTTTCTTTTTTTTTTTATTTGTTATGAATTAACATACCGGTAGGGCCTACTTCTGGATGAAATACACTATTGTTCATAGAGGTTGGATTTTTTTTATGAGCTCCACATTCATCTTTGTGCTCCAGCTTTTATTTCTTGAAATTGCTTTTCCCCGCTTTCACTTTTCGGGACCCTGGCTATATCTTGGACATTCCCCCAACCATTCCCGGGAAATAGAAAAAAAATTTAAAAAGTTTTTCATCACCCACAATGCCCATTTTGCCATTTTTTCTCATTTTGTGGCCCCTTCTCTTTTACCCTGCTTACTAAGACCACCTCCATCCTGCCCCTGCGAAACGTGTCTGAGGGTTTGTTATTGTTCTATACGTTAGATCAGGGTTTAAGGTTACAGGCTTTGGTTTCTTGTCTAGGGGAGGGGTTGAAGTAATAAGTGTGATCAGTGAAAAATTTAAATATGTTATCCTACCATTATGGTCAAAACAAACGAAGCAAAAAGAAAACATGAACCCTTAATTATCATCATTTTCCCCAAACTTGGTTTCAGCCTTAATGACAAGGTTGTAAATTGTAACTATGGTTTATTTTTTATTATGATTTCTGTTTGGCTAAGATTCTAAAATACATTTTTGGAAAAACCAATTTTGAACCCTAATCAAAATAAACTTTGACCCTTCCCCTAGAAAATAAATCTATATATCTGTGACCATAAACCTAGATTTAACTTAAAGTACAATAACAACCCTAGCCTATACCTCAGATGTGTCTCGTGGGGGCCTTGATCAGCCGGGTAAACAATAAAAAAGCTCCAAAATGAGAACAAATTTCCAAAAATGGCATTTGTGGGGGTTGATAAACTTATTTGATTCTTTGATACCCGAGAATGGCTGTGGGAACGTCCAAGATGTAGCCAGGGTACGGAAAGCGAAAACAGAGACAAACAAATTCTAAAAAATTAAATGAAATATTTAACCTTTATGAGCAACAGTGCACTAGAAGTACATTACTCTGTATACTCTACACATAATACCAAAAAACGTGAACAAAAGCACCATGATTATTTGAACAATTTTGAGGAATGATATTTTTTCTATAATTTTAATGAGGGAGATCAACATAATACTCCTTTGAAAAGTTTGATTCATTATATCATATAATATCTAAGTACAATTGCAATCATAACACTATAAATATCCATCTACAATAAAAGCTAAATAAGCAGTTAACAAATTAATCACAATGTTCTTTTTGGTTTCTGCTAACAATTGAGAGCACAAATAACTTTATATCAGATTATTCAAATATAACGTTTAACAAACAATCTAGGAGAAATTTGTGAAATAAGTATAATTAAGACAAAACATAGATATTCAATAGAAAGACCATTGATATTATAATATGGACATATATATTTTGATAATTTAAGTTAAGACTATATATTTGTATTTAGATAGAATCACATTAAATGTCCATTATGTATGCTTGGTATAAAACAACAGGTTGACAAGTGGCTACTTATGGAAGACATGGGGCAATAATCCTTAAAATGGAAATATCAAACAAACAAAAATAGGTTCCTATCACTTCATTAACATCATAACTTCATACAAAGGGTGTATCACGACCATCAATTATTCATTGTTAGAGGGGGAAACAACAGGGCCCGTATTCCATAAACTATACTTAAGCAGTTTGTCTTAAGTCTAAGTATTTTTTCTAAGATTTTGTCCAGGAAAAAAATTGTATTAGCCTTTATTCCAAACACGTTAAGCACTTTGTCTGAGCTCAGAAAGCATTAAGCAAAAGTCTGAATGTTATTAATATCATAATGTGGTCATAAATGAGCTTGCCATACAATAGGCTTCAAGTTAGGATAAAATTATTCCATAAACTATACTTAAGCAGTTTGTCTTAAGTCCAAATATTTTTTCTAAGATTTTGTCCAGGAAAAAAATTGTCTTAGCCTTTAATCCAAACACGTTAAGCACTTTGTCTGAGCTCAGAAAGCATTAAGCAAAAGTCTGAATGTTATTAATATCATAATGTGGTCATAAATGAGCTTGCCATACAATAGGCTTAAAGTTAGGATAAAATTCTCTTTTCTTATGTGCGTATTTGTAGGCGCAACTCCATTTAAGACGTTTGACTTAGCCAAAATCAAAGAATTTATGCTTAACTGTCAAAAATAGGCTAGGACAAAATTCCTATATTAAGACAAAAAATAATTTTAGCAAAAAAATTTTTTTTTTAAATGCTTAAGTTTCATGCTTAAGTCCAACATTTATGGAATACGGGCCCAGATCTATGTCAATGAAATTATACCATTGTACAATTTGATAATGACCCCTTTTATTACACTTGTTCGATATCATTTATATATAGTCTTACATTTCTTTAAGAAAGTGAAATAAGGAAACAAGATAACCGTTATATTTGCTGAGGGAAAATGTCCTTAAAATAGCAATGCTAGTAGCTGCATAAGTGGCTAATACTAAATATATCTTAGCAAAATAATGTCAAGATTTAATTTAATTAGGAAAAAGATAAATTGGTTACGTATACTTTGATTTTAGACAGATGCTGCAAGTAAGTTGTGTTTTTTTATCTAATTCTTACTTTAAATTACCTTTCAATGCTCTAATATCTAAAAAGCTTTGCTATTGCACAAATTTTGACAGTGAAAATGATGGCCTTAAAAGAAAAAACTAACTACATGTATTATAATTTGATAATCATTGATATCCATGTAATGATATTACATACAATAAAAGAGAACAACTAATTCATTCTTGTGGCAACATCAAGTTAACAGGAAATTATCACTAACAATGATAGAATTAAAAACAATGACAATGATGTTTTATCACGCTTACAGAGAAATGAGATTGAAGCGACACAGTTTTCATGCCTGGCATATGGAATATTGATTTAAAAAAGCTGATTTAGTCATTGTGGGAACCCAAAGAGATGAACATTTATTACAAATTCATTTACTTCACAAATTCTGACTCACAAATCAATATGTAAGTACGAATACAGATTTGTTTTGAGTGACTTAATTCCACATGACAATTGAGATATCAAGTGGAATTGTGAAATGAATTGTAATAACAATGCTATCTCCTTTCAAAGAGTTAGTTTTAATTGTTTTGGGGGTCACATACAACACCGATTTCATGAATACCATTATCTTAAATTGTGGCGCACAATTGAAAATTGTGTGAGTGAGTGACTTCAGAAAAAAAATCGGTATTCAGTGATTCATGACTTAAGAAACATAACAAGGGTGTCATCATTTTTTTAAGGGAGTGTGCCAAAATCTAAAACTAATTGAGTGCTATGAAATCACCTCACCCCTCCTACCTCTTACTTTTAGGGTAAGTCCAAAGCCCTCCTGTGTAGATTATATTCAGGGACTTATGGCTGAAGGGGGGGGGGGTGTTGGGTTTTGACAGACGTGTATCAATCAGATTGGATTATTTTCGTCCGGGATCGACCTGTAATGTCACCATCTGACAGACAAGACTGGGGTTTGAACCAGGGTCTGACCTGTGTCAGCTAACAAATTCTACTTGTGAGCTGGATTACTGGCGCACGCCACAACGCTGAGGTATATAGTCAAGCTTAGTCTAATTTCAGAGATTATAACTACACATACACAGCAGCAATAATGGTACAATAATAAACATTTAGATATATTACTAATACAATAGCACAAGATAATCGCATGGACAAATTGTGAACCTTAAAATCTCTTCTCATATATTACTAAAAACATTCTATTTTCAAGTATAATCTTTTCATATCTACAGTTACAAATGGCATGAAGTAAAAATATGGAACTGTTACACAAACAGTAAATGTATTTCACATGTCGGACATACATCTAGGTTTGTACAGTTTCAGCAAATTCTTGACAATTTTTTATTCATCTTTTTTGTGCAAAGAAATGATTGATCCATGATATATCTTAAAAATTCATAAAATAAATCACATACATGAGTGCATAATTTATTATTGATCTGTGTTAATCAAAGATGGAATAAAAGGGCACATCAATCCACTACAGATTTCTTCATTAATACAGAACGTATCTGTTTCTATAGAATCTACATCATACATATTTGGATACACTGTATATATTGGGTTTAAAAGTGTACAATATCTAATATGTGGTTAAAATTCATCTGACACTGGGTCTAGATGGTACCTGTGGTGGAACAACTGCACCGGGTGTAGGTCTGGGTCTGTTACGAGGAACAGGTGGTGGCGCAATAGGTGCACCGGCGGTGTCTTGGGGTACTGGTAGGTCTGGGGGGCTAAAAGTGGGAGGGGCCTCAGAGGGTCCGAATTGTTCATTTATGAAGTTGTCTGTTGAGTCTGTTTCAATCATCATTGCATCAAGGTAGGAGTTGTCCTCTGATTCTGGTGCTCTCTGAAGAGGTCTGGCAGGGCGTGATCGTGGTACCGGCGGTGGCGGTGCTGCACTCTGAGCCATGTTGGTGGAGGATAGAGGGACTTCAGTGAAGTTACCGTTGCTGGCAGACCGTGGAGGTGCTGAAGGTCTTGGTGGTACACTAGGCATTTGATCGGGTACCAACTGAATTGATTGTGGTGCCTCAGCTTCAGGTGCACTTGGTCTCTGCGGTCTGCTTACTGGTACTGGTGGTGCAATGGTCAACACAGGTGGTGCCTCTGAATCAATCACTGGTGCTGATGGTCTGGGTGGAGGCCTGTTGGCTGGTACAGGTCCCCTTGTTGGTGGTACCTCTGCCGTCGGCCGATCTGTTTGCGGTTCCTGATGAACAAATGAATTAGACTGTGGGATTATTGCACTCCGAGGTCTTGGGACAGGTCTTTGCAATGGACGACGGGGTGCTACTACTGGAACGGAAGACTGCTTTTCAACATTCTCATCCTGCAGCGCAGCATTATTATTACATTCATCAAAGGTGGAACCACTGGTGCCTCTTTTCAAAGAACCGGTAGATCGTCGTACCACAGCCGGTACAGGGGCGGACTCAGCAGGTTGGGAGGTATGTGACAAGGGTACATCAACACCACTATTTTTCCATACATCATTGCTCAATGTGGTACCACCGGTACCTCTTTTCAAAGAACCGGTAGATCGTGGTACCACAGCCGGTACCGGGGCGGACTCATTAGGTTGGGACAAGGGTACATCAACAACTCTGTTATTCCATGCATCAGTGCTCATTGTGATACCACTTGTAGTTCTTTTCAAAGAGGCTGAAGATCGTGGTGCCACTGTCGGTACCGTTGGGGTGTCAGGAGGTGGGGAGGTGAGGGAAGGGGGTACATTGGCGCCAAGATTCTGGAGAAGTTTGAGGGCGTCATCCTGGTTGTCTGCATGCAGGGTGTGGCTCACTTGATACGGATCACCGATAAAGGAGGGAGGCTGAACACAACAAAGACAACAAACATGCAGTGATTATAAAGCACTACGCAAGCAACAAGAGGTATTACTTGGCCACTGTGAAAGAAGGGGATATTGAAAAGGGTTCTTAGCATTTCCCTGATTTTCCCTGATTTTTCCCTGATGAAGTCTCAAAATTCTGTGATAATTATTTCCAGTGTTCACATGCATTGCTACATTAAAAATGGATGTTGTTTTGATAAGCAACAAAATGTAACAGAGTCTGACTAACTACCGTACTTTCAGTTTTGGGGTCAATCAAAATTCCCTGATTCTAGGCACTTTTTATCAAATTCCCTGACTTTTCCCTGACTGGAAAAAAGTAAAATAATTTTCCCTGATTTCCCTGATTTCCCTGATGGGCTTGGAACCCTGTTGAATCAAATTTGACAACGATTAAAAAATAACTAATATTGAAAATGGGGGAAGGTAGGGTATCTGACCAAACTTGCAATACTTTACCGGTATTTAGTTCAAACAAAAGTAATCCAGAAATTCTAAGCTGGGATAACAATTGCCAACAGCTTGCAAACATGAATAAATCTGCAAGAAAGAATTTTATTGGAAAAAAATTTCACCCCCCTTTCCCCCCCCCCCCAAAAAAAAAAGCAATGCCCCCTTGTAAACAGCCATCAATGGTAACAAAATGCTACATAACAAAAAAATAAGTACCGGTACAAGCATGCAGGTCAAAGGGAGTTTGGGAAAATATGCAACAAGCAATAAATAGATATGAATCAAGATGCATCTAATCGTGTACGTAGACAGGCATTTTTGTCATGCCATCAAAATGCCTGAAATCTGACAAGCCAAGTTGCAAGTAATGCCTTAGTCTCATTGCCAATCAAGAACCAACAAACGATTTGGTGGATTCAAAATACGGTGCGCCACCTACAGATTGCAGTGGACAGGCCGAAATTTGCAATGCCCCATGTAAAAAAGTCGACATCCAAATTAATCTCTGTGTGGTTCGCACTGCGCTGCATATTTGCATAATAAAATAATAATGATAAAATGCAATTATTATGCTGCGCCGGCCGGTATGCCAAGATCAGTAAAATATTTGTTTAGTTCGTCAAGCCGCATTCACCGAGAAACAGCTGGGTCCGCCACTTTTAAAAGGCAGAGGTAAACACACACAGTTGTTGTGTGCGCTGCGCCTGCGGTGTCGACCCCGAAGTTAGAAATTGGCCTGTCCGCTGCAACCGATAGGTGGCGCAGCGTATTGTAAATCCACCGAATTGAGGGTCATACATTGGTTAGAGTCAAAATCACCAGTGTGAATGGTATACAGTCCGTCCCAGAAAAAGCAAGACGGTCAGCAATTATTTTTGGTGAAAGCAAATAACTCAAGAAATATTTTAATGAATTTTCATGAAGTTAATTTTTTTTATCTCATGAGATATGAAAAGGTCACTCAGAGATGAATGAGACGAATTTGAAATTTAAATATCAAAAATCAAATTGAACAGAATAAGAGGGAAAGAGTTGACCCTGTAATAGGGTAAGAAAGGGATTGTTCATAAGCATTTTCTTTATTTTTTTTGGTTATGTTTCTCTAACCAGATCTCTCAATGCGAGTGAATACAAACTTTAAAATTCTTGATCATCTATGAGTGGGTCTTTCGTATCGTATTATGTCTCAAACTAAAAAAAAAAAAAAAAAAACTTAATTTTCAAATGAGGCAGTACAATCAGGATTTATTTGGATTCACCATTAAAAAAAAAGACAGTCCTGCTTTCCCTTTTTCTGGGATACACTGTAAAATGATGCTGAACCTACTGGCTAATACCAGAAGAAGAAATCAACTTCTTCATCAAAATCTGCGTTGAACTGCAAAAAAATTTACAAAATACACAATAATTATGTCTAATATACAATGTATATTCTAAATCCAAAATAATAGATTCTATATTCATGGTTATATTAGTACAACACACTCCTGTTAAAAGCATGGATACATCAACATTATATTTTAACGAGGCAATTATTCTGATCCAAATTTCAAACATGTACATACAGTCTGTGTCCAAAAAAAATGGTACAGTCGGGAAAAAAAATATTTAGGTATGAAATATTCTCAAATGATATGTAAATGTGGTACCAACTTAAAGCCAAAAGATTCTTCTCGTTGATGCACTTTGTTTTGTATAATTTGCTTTAGTAAAACAAAAGTTATACTAAATTTTGTGCAGCGATGAGTTGATCGAAATTACACACATCTATTGTTTCGGTGCGCTGAATTCATGGCTATTATGTGCGAAACCCATAGAAAAGAATGCGCAAAGTACATTTTTACTCAATTATAGAAAACTGGTCATATCTAAAGATCTACAGCACCAAATGGGATGGAAAAAAAAAATCGCAGAAGAAAGCCTGATTTTCCTACTTTATGGAAATATCAAACACTTTTAGAATGTAATTAATTTTCATACTTAAAAAAAATGTTTTCTACTTGTTCCACTTTATTTGACACAGACTGTATGTGCTTACTTGTTTAGTAAGATTTTGTAATTGGCCAGGTTCCAAGTATCTCAGAATTGGAGTAGATTTTACTGTTTACTGCTCTTTTCAGGTTGGGTAAAACCAATAAAACTTCAACAAATTTCATCTCTGCTCAAAATAATTAAAATACAATCTCTGTGTTTCAATCGCCTGGCTACAAAACAGGAACTACAAAATAGTCACTGACAACAAAATTTACTTCTATTGAGAAGAAGTTTTTTCTCCAAGGAATGTTGAACCAGGTATGGGTTTTTCTTAAGTGATTTAAATCCATTTGGTCTACAACCAGATAGTGTAATTCTGTACGTGTAATAATGTAATACCACATCAATTCAGTATAATTGCTGTTTGGTCACTTGGTCTAAAACTCAATAGGCTAAGTATTGGATTGTATATACAATGTAGTATATCTATTTATTGTTACATTGATTGTTTTGGGGTTGATTTGAGTCATTTTTTAAGTAAATATTTTGTTGAATTGTGGAAATAAATGAAATTGAATTAAATTGACTTACCCTGGCGAGGGGTACATCAGTTTTCTTCCTGGTGTCATCTACCGGTGGAGCCTGTGGTCTAGAGGGGGGCGCATGGGGTCTAGATGGGCGTGGTGGGGGACCAGGTCTAACAGGTGGTAGGCGTCTCTCTGGCATGACTTTGGATTGGATATCATCCTGAAATTAAAATGGATTGAACTTATTACTCTCCATTCTCCCCTCCTTTTCTCCATTGCACATCGAGAACTCCACAGAGTGGATTTGGCACATTACAAATCTTATGTATTATTATTATTATTATTATTACGTTTTGTCACTTTTAGTTTATAAATCATGACATTAGTGTAATGGTATTGTCTATATAAAACAGTGTAATACAATTTGATATGTAAATGTATCATATAAATGCAGGAGTCTTGCTAGAAAGTGTCGACCAATCTAAATCAGTTATATCTACAGTAACTCTAACAATCATAATTCACTCCTGTTGCAATGAAAATTAAAAAAGCTTTCAATTCTTTTATCACATATCAGAAAAACTCTCAAAATTTGCCCCCGAGTGCAGGGACCCTCCGAGGTTCATGGCGAAGCCCTGGTAGGGATAGTATGGCAAACACCCTAAAAGCACCTGCATTCTTGCTATTTCATATGTGACCGGACGCCTCAATAATTTTTAAAATGAACAGCAGAGCAAATAGCAAAGGAGAGCAGTTTCTTTTACAAGCAATGATCATTTAGTAGCTTGGAATATCTAGATTCCTAAAAAAAAAATAAAATAAAACCTTAAAATTAATTCTGGTGACTTTTCCCTATCTTTTAAACAGTAGGAGAGGTTATGCATGATCACCCCCCCCCCCCCGCCCCATCCCCCAGCCCCAGGTACATTTAAAGTGAACCCACCTGAACCTCATCTACGTTACGAGGTGGGGGTCTGCCTGGTCTAGCAGGGCGTGCAGGTCTCTTTGGTACTCCCTCCTGAACCTCTACAGTAGGGGATGGTGTTCCTGATCTTGAGCCTCCTAGGGTTGGTAGGAGGGGTGTTTGAAGTTCTGGTTTGAGGGACCCAAACTCCTGATTGTCATCATCATCTAAGGGACAATGGAAAAAAAAGATGTGGAAAATTAATTAAAAACAGAAAAAATATACATGTATTTAAAAAAATTCATAACAAGATACTTCAAGTAAACTTCTTCTTTCATCATCTTTCCCATCATCAACATTGTAATCATCATTATCAGCATCATCTGCAACATTAAAAACATTGTCATAATCACTATCATTAAAAAAAAAAAAAGAATCATTATCATCACTATTTTTACCGTCATCCCAGTCATTGTCATGCCCATAATCAACATTATCATCAATATCATTAAAACCACTGTCATCATCGACATAATCATCATCATTATCATCATAGTCATCAACATTGACATCATAAAAATTATTATAACTTTTGACATCAATATCACCCTCCTCCTCATCATCATCATCACCATGTGTATCACCATCTGTATCATCATCATCATCATCACTATCGTCGTTGTTGTTGTCATCCTTTTACCTTTGAGTTCATAACTCATTGATTGCACATCAAACGATTCTCCAAGAAGACTGCGGTATACAGGATTGAACATTCTCTCTGTGTTAGGACTGCATATAGCTAGCTCCTTCTATCATCATCATCATCATCATCATTTTTATCATCATCATCATCATCACCATCACCATCATCCATTTACCTTCCAGATCAAAGCTCATTGATGGTACATCAAACGATTCTCCGAGAAGACTGCTGGATACAGGGTTGAACATCCTCTCTGTGTTAGGACTGCACATAGCTAGCTCCTTCTCCAGTAATTCTAACCAACCTTCTGTCTTCAACTGGACATGTAGCACCTTATGGCCAATCTGAGGTCAAAGGTCAACAATATTTGGTACATGGGATGAGTCATGTTTTATGATGTTATTCCAGCAATGTATTATCTCTGTTTTTATCTGGCTATGTTTATGCTTCTTAACTGCTTATATTGCTTACTCAAAACATAATGTATTTTATTCCTCATGTCACAATTCAACCAAGCACTTTTTACTTTCTAAAATATAGGTACTTCACAGGCCCAGATCCTGCATCTGCTCTGACAGGGTTTTTATCGGCCCAATGTCTAGGAACAATAGCGGATTATTCTTGTGCATGGGCAGAAAAAACCTTGATCAGAGCTAATGCTGCATCCGCTACTGGTGGGGTTGGGTAGTGGGTTTGACAGACATGTATCAATCAGATATTACTATTTAAATCTGGGACCGACCTTTAAAGGGGAAGTTCACCCTGGGTTGAAATTGGCTTTAAAAAATGCAGAGAAATAAAATAAAAATATGAGTGAAGGTTTGAAGAAAATTGACAAAAAAAAAACCAAAGTTATGAATATTTAAAGTTTTGATTCTGTGACGTCATATGCAAGCTACTCTCTTATGTGTTATGTAATAAAGATTCCATAGAGTGTCATTTTTTCAGAAAAATATTATTTATTTCACCTGTGTGGTTGATAAGTCATCAAAAATACGTTCATATACATGCGTCTATCAATTCAACCCTTTTCTTTATCAAGAACCATGAAAAAAGACAAATTTATGGAATTTACATACACAAAAAATGGGAGAGCTGCTCGCACGTGACGTCACATAATCAAAACTTTAAATATTCATAACTTCCTTATTTTGGGGTCGATTTTCTCCAAACCTTCACTCATATTTTTCTTTTATTTTTCTGCATTTTTTAAAACCAATTTAAACCCAGGGTGAACTTTCCCTTTAACGTCAACATCCGAGAGACGTGACTGGGTTTCAGACCGGGATCCACTCCATGTCAGTTTGTAGGATGATGCAGGGAGATGACAAAGAGCGTTATCGCTCAACCAACTCTTGTCCAACTGCTTCATACAGTTCAAACATAGCTCATATATATCGTCTGTTGAGAGCAAGAAGGGCGTTATTGCATCTCAAAGATGTTCCGTTGAGAACCAGAAGGGCACTATTGCTGTACAAAGTCAATGGTAATAGCACCTTTCTGGTTCTCAACGGAACATCCCTTATCTACAATAGCGCCCTTCTGGCTCTCAGCCGACGATATGATCTAAAATCATCCTGATAATTATTCAATACTTACTGTATGATTATGCAGCTTATCCCGAGCCGAAAGAGCACTTTGCCCAGTACGGAATGTCACTAACATGTTTGACCCTACAAACCTGAAAAAAACACAGTTACAATAACAGTCACTCACTATATTATATAACATTTGCATACAAGATTAGAATTGATTGAAATAGCAGAAGCAGATACCATATGAATATTTGGTAGGGCGCATTTAATTGTTTATTATCACCCTAACCTCATGGCCAATGTTATCAACATCAACACATGAACCTCAATATCATCAAAAACCTAAAGCCAATCCCTCACATCATCATCATCATCATCATCATCATCATCATCATCATCTTCATCTTCATCTTCATCTTCATCTTCATCTTCATCTTCATCTTCATCTTCATCTTCATCTTCATCATCATCATCATCATCATCATCATCATCATCATCATCATCATCATCATCATTATCATCATCACCTTAACCCAAATACATTGTGTACCAATACCATCATAACCGTAACCCCAGAATATTCATCACCAAAAACTTGTTCTCACCTAACTAGAATGGCCTCTCCCTCTGATCCTGTCAGCTCCAGTGCAGCATCAACATCATCATCACCAAACTCCATTGGGTTACCATGGTGATCGGTGAGTGAGAGGATGACAGTTGCATCCGGTGGTCCTTGCTGGCAGAAGACATCATGGAAGATAGATTCTCTCATGTCCTCGTCAACCAACTGCACTTCCACTTCGATGATGGCCACCACTGGTCTGCAAAGCATAATATATACAAACAAATAGTGAGGTCAAGGTCTAGATCTCTTTGCCTCCTAATCTGATCTGTACCATCCGTACAGAAATGTTGTTAGTCCTAACAGAGCACTAACAGTAGGCCCAGTCACTTCTTTTGGATGGTGATATCAAAGGTTGATCCCCAATGTAAAAAATAATGCGTTATTGTGACATTACGGGTCACTGCGACATTAGCGGTGCAACAGAGCCTACTGTTAGTGCTCTGTTAACGCTAACAACATTTCCGTGCGGTCGGTACCGATCAGCTCATCATTCAAACTCATCTCAATTTTGATGATGATGTCCAAATCGTACAGGACCTTTTGGAAAAGCCCCTAAATTTTTGAGAGCCGCTGCAGGTCTTTAAAGCATTCAATATACTAGTAAAAAGTGTGATGTAGTCTTTTGCCTACCAACTCAGTCTGATCAGATCATTTTGTCAATCGAAATCACCTCCACATCGATGGCGGCCACTACTGGTCTACATTACCATTTTAATAATATATAATAATAAATAATATACTTTTAGTTACCAAGGGTAGCCACTTCAGCCCAAAAAGAGATACATAACAACACAGAAATTCTGCTTAATATTGCTGTAAATAGTTTCATATTATTCTGCATGCATAAAAATTTATGTGTGAAAATTGTGTGACATTCCTTTCATAAATTCTGGCAAATTTTGGTGTTTTGTCTAAGAGGTATGATTATGCACGAAAACTCAGCAAAAGTCTCAACACACACATTTGCATTGGTTATATGTGCAAATTTAATTCCTATTGGATTTACATGTGTGCTGGTAGTTGAATTGATATAGCGATATAGAAAAATTAACCTGTGATCCGAAGTCTTGAGCTCAGCACGACCATAATGTAGTATCCGACCTGGGTCCCAGTTATCAGGAAAAGCATCAAATGGATCTAAAAAAAAAAAAAGAATTGGACATAATTTGATCAACTGAGATATAAAAGACAATGAATCTTGAGCTTTCATGCGGAACGGATCAAAATTTGCTGACCCCAGACTTGGTGAAAAGCACATGGGGTACCTGTCTTGAAGGTAAATTTCTTGACCACAGCAAAACCAGCTGTCCACGGTGCACAGCTTCGGGCATCATAGGGCTACGGAAAGTGAGACTTGATGACTTTACCAGATGGAGCAATGGGTGGAATATACAAGGTATTACATAAGGTATGGCTGTGGTCATAAAAATTAGGGGATGGAACACACCTGTTACTGGATAAACATCTATGGTGTCAAATTCCCCATGTAAGCTGAAGATTCACCGTCTTTAAAAAACAGCTTTGAACGAGGTTTAATTGAACTTTTGTCTTTCATTACACTAACCAAAGCAAATAATACAAGAATCTTCTTATTCATCATCTTTTGAGGTCACTACATACAATTGCTCTGGGGTTAAACCATTCCAGATCTCCAAGAGTATTAGGGTCGGTTACGTAGGGCGCATTCGAAAAGGTGTTCTATGGTCTGCTCTCCTCACACTCACACACAGAGCTTACAGAAACGATGGTTCGGACTTCTCAGCATCGGTAAGACAGCAAGACTTGTCTAAATATAATACTGTACATACAAAACTTGCGCTCATGTACAAATCGTGTGGTCTCTCAATAATAAGGGCCGTTCTAGGGATGCGTTGACGGTTGCGTGGAACTATGTTTAATGCAAAATGGTTTGTCTCCCAATAAGATATGAGATAAGGATCTCCAAAATGACAGAATATTTAAACCAAAACTACTAAAACCCTCAATTATTACAGGAATTGTATTCAATTAGGCAAGCAAATTTGAGTTGATTTAAGTCCTTACCATCAAAGTTATGTCTAAAGTAGAAGAGTTTTTATTTTCACCCATAAGCTTTAAGATTGGGATCTCTATAATGTAAGGAAATTTAAACAAGGCACTACTAAAACTAACTGATTTACAGGATCAATTAATGTTGCCAATTTGAGCTGATTTAAATCCTTACCATCGGAGCTATGTCTGAAGTAGAATGTTTTAGCCTCCTCCATGAGATTTGAGATTGGAATCTCTATAATGTAAGGAGTTTTAACCCATTGAGGACTGAGCCCGAATATATTTGGGCTGAGGTCAATGGGAACTGTGTGTAATAGCCAAATCAGCTCATGTCCAACAGGTTAAACAAAACACTAATAAACTAGTAAATGGTTACAGAATTAATTAAAGTTGCCAATTTGAGTTTATTTAAATCCTTACCATCGGAGCTATGTCTAAAGTAGAATGGTTTATGTCTCCTCCATAAGATGCGGTCCGTCCAGGCCGGTGTTCTCATCTTCTCACTAGTATCATAATCCTCCGAGAAGAGGTCATACTTGTAGGTAGGAGCAAAGCGTATGGTGCCCTCTGAAAACCCTTGGAATGTCTGAATAAAGCATAAAAGCAAAGAAAGTGAAGAGAAATGTCATAACATTCTTGACTTAAAGCCAGTACGAACTAGCAGCCTTGTATAGCACCACCTCAAGTCCTCAACTACTTGATTCTGCCCTGATTCCTAACCCATAATGCAACATTCTGGCCCATTTTAATGAAAACACACTTTTTCACTACTCAATGAATTCACACCAAGAAAATTATGTTGCCAAGTATCAAAACACATATTTTCCCCCTCAAATCATTTTAGTTCTTAAATACAAATTGAATTGTAGGTTAAATTATACACCGTTTTGGTAATAGTTATCTCACAAGGTATACTTTAAGACTAGCAATTTATAACACACAGCCAATAAGAGTGTTGCACAGTTCGCTCTCGCTTTAAAAGCATTTGGTGACCTCAGAAAACCAATGGAATGTCTATATAAGGGGGGAAAAAAAAGAAAGAAAGTGAGGCTTTCCTTGTCCTAAAAGTGTATGGTGCCCTCCGAAAATAATGGGATGTCTGAAAAACGAAAGGCGAAGATTGCATGAAACCAAAGGAAGTTGAAAGATATCATGACTTCCTTGCCTAAAAGCATTATGGTGCCATCTAAAAACCCTTGTAATGTCTGTACAAGAAATAAAACCAAAGAATGTGTTTAGATATTAGGCTTTTTCCAAAAAACCATATCTTGCCCTCTGAAAACCCTCAGTAAGTCTGCACAAGGGATAACTGTATAAAACCAAATAAAGTGGAGAGATATGACATCCTTGTCCTTAAACCTTGTGGTTGCCAGCAGAAAAACTTTGGAATGTCTGCACAAGGGAAGGTGATATATGTACATGTATGAAACCAAAGAAAGCTGAGAGATATCATGACCTCCTTGTCCTTTAAACTTGTGGTATCATAAAAGAATAACGAATGACTGCACAAAGTAAGATGAGAATAGTACAAATCAAAAGAAAGTTGAAAAATATCATTATCTCTAAAAGATTGTGATTACCATCAGAAAAACCTTGGAAGGTCTGTACATGGGATGAAACCAAAGAAAGTGAAGATATACAGTCTGTGTCCAAAAAAAAATGGTACAGTCGGGGGGAAATAATTTAGGTGTGAAATATTTTCAAATAATGTATGTGTTTGGTACCAAATTAAAGCCAAAAGATTTTCCTTGCTCATGCGCTTTGTTCTGTATAATTTGCTTTCGTAAAACAAAAGTTATGCTAAATTTTGTGTGATGAGGAACAAATCGAGATTGTGCATTTCTATTGATCTGGAGCGCTGAATTCATGGCCATTATGTGAAACCTATACAAACGGATTTTTCTTGATTGTAAAAAAAAAATAGTCATATCTCAAAAATTACAGCACCAAATGTGATGAAAAAAATTGCAGAAGAAGTCTGATTTTCGTGCTTTATAAAACCAAACAATTTCAAGTTGTGATTAATCTTCACACTATAAAAAACTGATTTCCACTTGTACCATTTTATTGACACTAACTGTATAATTCTTTCCTTATCCTAAAAGCATACGGTTGCCTCAGGAAAATAAAGGAACATCTGAACAATAGAAGATGATAATAGTATGAAAACAAATAGAGATATCAGGCTTTACCTGTGCCAAACAAATATGGTGCCCTAAGAAAACTTTGGAATGTTTGTACAAGGGATGGAACCAAAGAAAGTAAGGAGAAATGTCATAATGTCCTTGACCGTATGATGCCCTCAGAAAATACTTGGAATGTGCAAGGCCAGGATAAGTGTATGAAACCAAGGAGAGGTTTTATTGTCGCAAGAGCATATGGTGCCCTTCGAGAAATCAGCCCTCCCTAGTCCTGAAAGCATCCGGACAATCAACACTTGGTCACATTTTTTTTTTTTTTTTTTACATGTAACTTAACACATCTCAGCTGCAGTGATACTTACATTGCCATTGCGTTTCTCAATCAAGAGTTGGTCACATTCTTTGAGAGCCTCATAATCCTGTATGGCTACAAGATCTTTGACTTCATCATTGTCTTTGCTGATCCGATAGTTGAAATCACCACACCAGTAGACATAGTCGTGACTCTCTAATGTACGACCCTATGTATAGAGAACAAATATACATTTGCATTATGATGTAAAATAATATGAACCTGGGGGATGATTCACTAAGAGTCAAAATCAATCCCAACTATAGACCCACGGAACTATCTCATGGCAATTGATCCTAAAAATTTATTTAATCCCAATGGGGATTGATTTTTGTTGTTAGTGAATCACCCCCCAGGATTCAAGTCGCAGACACATATAGAACATGCATGCTAATACTGCAGTCAGATTCAAGTTATGCTGCCTCCCCCCAACGTAAAGATGCTGTAGGAGTGGGACACACACGCATCACCTGCACACTGCACCTAGCACACTGTATATAGTGCACCGAGGATATTCACCACCATGTCACCACATCACCCGGAGCACCAACAGCACCTGACACAGCACAACCCTCTCCAGGACAGCGTCTACGCTTTTTGGGAGAGTACTTCTTCAAGGTTCAAGATACATTGTTCAGATTGTTTCTCCTCTCAAAATGAAAGTGTTTCTTCTCTAGTTTTTAACAATGTCCTTATCTAGTCTTTACAATGTTTCTCCTCTGGTGTTTAGAGTGTTTATTTCATATAGTCTTAGAGGCCCGTATTCACAAAGGTGACCAAAAGTTAAGCCTAGCTTTAATCTGTGGTTTAAATATGGCTAGCGAAATGGGACACAATTTGTCTATGTTGCATGTTCCATAGGAGTTGACCAAATTCTGGAATTGTGTTTTAATTGTAAGGAAAACTTTTATACGTATCATTCCCAAGCAATTTAAATGGTTTCACCACCAAAAATTATGATGAATTGAACATCCACATTTCGGGATTGAGTCCCTTTTAGCAAGCCATAGTTAAACCACAGATTTAAGCTAGGCATAAAGTTCGGAGGCTTTTGAGAATACGGGCCTAAGAGTGTTTATAATTTAGTATTAACTGTGTATCTGATCTAGTACTCACCGTTTTCATCCATGTAAAATTACAGTGTATACTCTCTAGTATTCAGTGTTATTACAGTGTATACTCTCTAGTATTCCCAGTGTTAGTACAGTGTATACTCTCTAGTATTCCCAGTGTTCCTCCTGGTATCTACAGCGTGTCTCCTTTAGTATTCACAGTTTTTCTCTTCCATAAGTAGTGCATGTAATTCAGTGTTTCTTCTAGAGTTTTTAAAGTGGTTTGATCTCCCCGACTGTTTCAATTTTTAAAATCTTTCTCCTTTAAAGTTTTAAGAGAGTTTCTCCTTAAATTTTTAAAGCATTAATATTTTAATTGCTGTCCACCACTACACTCACCATAGGAAACATAATTTTAGAGCTGATCTCTGCATAATCTTCATTCCGATCCTTGATGTGAGATTGTCCCGCTGCTAGATGAGCACAGACAAAGCACATGGACGTTCCATGGAACACAAATCGGATTGCCACACCCCCTTTATTGCCTGCTGCCCCCTTTAGTCCAGTCTTGACAGTGTCGACAGCTACATCCCTGAGTAAATAAAATGTTTATAATATAAATACTTTATAGTTTTTCAAAGCACCATTGCTCCAAGGATATAAACCTGGGTTTACAAACAAAGTTGAGCTACCCTGATGCTCAAGCTATTTTTACATCACCCGGGTTGAGTGTGGCAAATATATATTAATACCTTGTCATATGACATTTGTCTCAGATGTACGCGGTTAACTCTGTGTTTGACAGTCCATGACTTGTCTACAAGACCTCAAGTAAGGTAATGATATAACTTTAGGGTTTAACTATGTACATCAGACACAAATGAAATTAAATGTACATGATAGCCGTCTGACTTTTGATACAGAAATTTGTCAATAAATAGTAAAATGTATTCATACCTGATGAAAGGTGCATGCTGTGGTCGTATAAAGATGTAGAGACACACCCCTACCAGCTGTCCAGAAACAAGTAAAACGTATTTATGATCTCTGGATAGCGTCTTCTGAAGCTCAACGCCCCATTTTCTTTGGTTTGTGGTACTGTGAAGGAATAACAAATAAAAAACAATTATGTAGAATAACAAAAGGTGACCATGTTAAGAAAAATGCCCCCTCTCTCTTTCTCTCTCTCCTTGTATACATGTATCTCCTATCACTGAATTATTGGTCTCCTTTCCCCTCCTCTCTTTCTCTCTTTTCTGTGCCTCAACGTTTTATTACGTGTCTTGCCATGTATCTCTTTTTAGCTCTAAATCTGTCTTCTCTCTTTCATTCCAATCCTCACTTTCTTTACTTGCCCCCCCCCACCCCTCTATTATCTCTCTCACTCTCTTGGTGTGTTTTGCACAATCTACTAACACTCTTTTCAGTCCTCTCACTCTTTCTCTGTTTCTCCTCATATCTCCCCTTTCTCAAATTTATCTTGTCTTTCTCTATCCCTCCATCTCAAACTTCCACTGATGATTTCTCCTACTTTTGAACCCACCATCAATTTTTTCTCCCATTCTCTTTCTTTCTTTCTACCACTCTCTGTTTTCCTACCTTGCACTAATGATATTGCCTGCGTTCAGATCCACCATTTCCTCAAAGCCAACGGCATAGATGTCATTGGGAACAGAATAGTCCACCCCTGACTCTGAACAACCTGTATAGAAAATTTCAAGGAGATAAGAATAACCATTATATCCTCATTAATTAAATCCTGTTTAGTGATTTAATGGCCTAAATGGCATCATGTGACCAAACATTAAGCAAATAATCGCCGTTGACCCAAATGATGGGAAGTCTATCACTTCCCAGGCAAGGTGGATAAGCTATCTCCTCCGAAGTAAAGCTGAGGAGAGATAGCGTGTACATCCAGCTTGCCGTGGAAGTGATAGACTTCCAATCATTTGGATCGAGAGGTGATTATTTGTTTTATATTCCACATCTGAAACAATTTAAGAGTACGGGGAAAACCAATATTTTGGTTAAAAATTCAAGGTTTCCACTCAAGTAATCGATGACTGCGCTTGTAATTGTAATATAAACGCGTACAAATAAAGTGCACGCAATTCATTTGACACGAAGACCTAGCTCAAATGGGCTGAAGTGATTGTTACTTAACAAAGACGTTTTAAAAAGCAATTGTTATGTCAAAGAGGAATTTTCTGTCGCTGCATGTGATGGAAAAAATGATAGAACAAAAAACCCGAGTGACAACATACTTTTTTTCGCGCATCCTAAAAATAATTGATGATGCGTTATGGCTCTACATGCTCTATGGGGCACTGAAGTGATCAGCGAAACTCAAAAGTACTATCACTACGAGTGATGATTGATGATGGGAAAACTAAAGTCAATCATGTGATTGACTATTGACCAATCCTGTTGCAACATTCTTAGTACATGTATGTGGAATATAAAACATTATAATTAACCATTTCTTCCAAGCTAATGACATCAATGTTGATAGGAACAGAATAGTCCATACTGACTCTGAGCAAACCTGAATGTTTCAAGAAGATAATAATAATGATGAATGGTTAAAAATCAAACTACATGTAGATGCCATCGATAAGAAGAGTTGTCACAGATATATTTTCAGGTCAGAGTTCAAAGTATGGTTAAGGTACAGTACTTTAATGTATGCAGTACATTTACCCATGCCCTCCTTTATATTACATGCAATATTTTACAAGACCAATATCTTACCAGGTCCGTGTACCAGCACGCGGTACGCCTCAATCTTATGGAACAAGTTGCCGACTCTCATCCAAAATGCCCAATCAGTAAAACGGTTTCAAGTCTCAATGAAAAACCTACCTATTCAAAGGCCAATGACTCTACAGTATTTTTTTTTTCTCAAATTCGCTAGTAACTGACTTCGTCTATTTTCTTTATTAAATGTATCTTAAATTACTGTACAATTATTATGTATCCTATGTAAATATATTTATGATTTAATGTTGTTTAATCTCTATTGTACAGCGCTTCAAAACAAATTAGTAAGAAGCGCTACATAAATTTAACAATTATTATAATGAATTGGAAATTTTCGATAAAATGCTTTGTCAAAGCTTATGCTGTATCCATGCCTGAAAATAAAATACTGTGAACGTGGAAATATTCGCGGATTTCGTGCAAAGATCGGCAGGCGCGAATCTGCCAATTTAAACTCTTTTCCGTTAATCGCTACAAATCAAATTAGTGATATGTTATTACATTTGTTCAAATTTCATGCAACTAGTTAATTATCGATCACTGAATGCAACTTAATATGCCCACTTCTCTGTACAATTTAATTTTGGCTCAGACTAGATATTTCCTTTATGTTATTTATTTATGTTATTATATTGTGTGTATTTAGGCATCACTATTACGAATTATTTGTTATATGTTTTCTCTCTCTCTCTCTCTCTCTCCCTCTCCCTCTCTCCCTCCCTGTCTCCCTCTCTCCCTCCCTCCCTGTATCTCTCTCTCTCTTTCTTTCCTTGTCTCTCTTCTGTTTTCTCTAATGAAATTTTAAAAGTGAATGTATTATGTTCAGTTCTTAAAAATGTGTTTTTTTACCATGTAAAATTCATGTAATTCAGCTTTCAAGCTGCCATGTGAATTTTTGGACAAAATAAATACCATTACTATTCTATTCTATTCTATTCTAATATATGAGCATACTTTTTAATGCATGTATTGGGTGCCTTCAATTGCGTGCTTACTAACATGCAGCGCGAATTCAAGAACCTTTGAACATTCTTTTGAGGCCGCTCAGCACGAAAAAATTAATCACACGAAAATAACAGCGAATACAGTATTACCACAATTATAAAAGAAATATTCACCTTGGTTTGTCTCCTCCACTATCTGAGGATTATCCAGGAGCCAGTCTGCCAGCGATTCATTCTTAAAGGCAATATTGTGTGAATTCTTGCCCCCGTTCACATTCCACGTTCCTACACAGATCCTGAAACGTGAGCTCGATGTGAAATCCCCCTCTCTCTCACATACGCCTTTGAGAATATCAGGCGAAGCTGAAAAAAGAGAGAATGTGTCAAAGGTAAAATATGAACAGAGATAGTCATTCTTAAATTCTATTCTGTGTGAATGCTTGCCCCCGTTCACATTCCACGTTCCTACACAGATCCTGAAACGTGAGCTCGATGTGAAATCCCCCTCTCTCTCGCATACGCCTTTGAGAATATCAGGTGAAGCTGAACAAAGAGAGAATGTGTCAAAGGTAAAATATGAACAGAGATAGTCATTCTTAAATTCTATTCTGTGTGAAAGCTTGCCCCCGCTCACATTCCACGTTCCTACACAGATCCTGAAACGTGAGCTTGATGTGAAATCCCCCTCTCTCTCGCATACGCCTTTGAGAATATCAGGTGAAGCTGAACAAAGAGAGAATGTGTCAAAGGTAGAATACGAATAGAGAGAGTCATTCTTAAATTCTATTCTGTGTGAATGCTAGCCCCCTTTCACATTCCACGTTCCTACACAGATCCTGAAACGTGAGCTTGATATGAAATCCCCCTCTCTGTCACATACGCCTTTGAGAATATCAGGTGAAGCTGAAAAGCAAGAGAGATGGTCATTCTTAAATTCTATTCTGTGTGAATGCTTGCCCCCGTTCACATTCCACGTTCCTACACAGATCCTGAAACATGAGCTCAATGTGAAATACCCCTCTCTTTCACATTACGCCTTTGAGAATATCAGGCGAAGCTGAAAAAGAATTATGTATAAAGTAAAATATGCCAATAGAGAGAGATGGGAGGGGTCATTCTTAAAGTGTATTCTAGTGAATGCTTGCCCCGTTCACATCCTACGTTCCCACACAGATCCTAAAACGAGAGCTCGATGTGAAATCCCCCTCTCTCTCACACACACCTTTTAGAATATCAGGTGAAGCTGAAAGGCAAGAGAGAATGTGTCAAAGGTAAAATACAAAGAGAAAAAGGGAGAGAGATGGAGGGGGTCATTCTTGAAGGCAATACTGAGTGAATGCTTGCCCCCATTAAAGGCGACCGAACCCCAAGGAAATGATCACTTTTATAGGAAAGAGCATAATGAGAGAAGCAATTTAAAAAAAGTTTCATCAAAATCGGTTATAAAATAAGAAAGTTATAGAAGTTTGAAAAGTCTCGTAGTAACTTCTATGGGTATCCTCAAATTTGCAACATCGGCTTCAAAATGGCTGATTTTGTGAACAACTCTCCATTCTTTTTGTACACAAATTTTCAGATTTTCCCAATTTTCTAACAAAATATATCTGACCTCCTTCTAATCTTCACATATCTTTTGTGAAATATATTTTCCCATGACATACTTTGAGCTCAGAAGTAAATAATTCTATTGGTATCCTCCAATTTGCAACATCGGCTTCAAAATGGCTGATTTTGTGAACAACTTTCCATTCGTTTTGTACACAAATTTTCAGATTTTCCCCATTTTCTAACAAAATATATCTGACCTCCTTCTAATCTTCACATATGTTTTGTGAAATATATTTTCCCATGACATACTTTGAGCTCAGAAGTAAATAAGACATATTTTGAAAGAAAATAGGGAAAATCTGAAAATTTGTGTACAAAACGAATGGTGAGTTGTTCACAAAATCGGCCATTTTGAAGCTGATGTTGCCAATGAGGATACCCATAGAAGTTACAACAAGACTTTTCAAACTTCCATAACTTTCTTATTTTATAACCGATTTTGATGAAACTTTTTAAATTGCTCCTCTCATTGAGCTCTTTCCTATAAAAGTGATTATTTCCTTGGGGTTCAGTTTCCTTTAACATCACAGATTGTGAAACAAGAGCTTGATGAGAAATACCCACTCTAACATGTGCCTTTCAGAATATCAAGCGAAGCTAAAAGACAAAGAGAGAAATGGTTGCTGGTCTTGGTAATCATATCTAGTTACAGGACTTATGAAGAAAAAAATCCTGAACAAAAAAAAACATTATTTACGAACAATGTTAATATTTTATGCAAATTGATACTAAAGTTCATTGATAGGGGGGGGGGGGGGAGGGAGGAAATTAATGCCATTAATTGCTGTTTACCAACCACTACAGGCACTAGCATTTTCACACATTTTCAAACTGCCATCTTACTAGTCCTTGAAGTACTTCTTTTAATAGGCTTTTGGTTTTTAATTTAAAGAAAACCTTGGTCACTATGACATAGATGAAGGCTGGAAATGGAATTGTGGAGGACACAGCAAGTTCTTCCTAGAAATTATCTTTGTAATAGGGAACTAGCCTTGCCTGCCAGACTCCAAACTAGTGAAATTCAAGTAAAAGCACATCTTTTATTTCTTGCTTCATTCAAATGACTTGAAAAGGAGCCTAATGATGAGATCTTACCATGTAGATGACTGCTTGGTAATAGTGAACTAGCCTTGTCTGCCAGACTCCCTACTAATGAACTTCAAATTAAAATTACATCAGTCTATTGATTCCTGTTTCATTCAAGTGACCTGAAAGGAGTCTAATAATGAGATCTTACCATGTAGATGACTGCTTGATAAGAGTGAACTAGCCTTGTCTGCCAGACTCCCTACTAATGAACTCCCAAATAGAAGTACATCTATTGATTCTTGTTTCATTCAAATGACCTGAAAGGAGTCTAATAATGAGATCTTACCATGTAGATGACTGCGTGGTAAGTGTGAACTAGCCTTGTCTGCCAGACTCCCTACTAATGAACTCCCAAATAGAAGTACATCTATTGATTCTTGTTTCATTCAAGTAACCTGAAAGGAGTCTAATAATGAGATCTTACCATGTAGATGACTGCTTGGTAAGAGTGAACTAGCCTTGTCTGCCAGACTCCCAACTAATGAACTCCCCAGCAAAAGCACATCTATTGATTCTTGTTTGGTTCCATCAAAGAAGTTGTTTTGAATGGTTCTGGTTACAGACCTTGCACCATCTCGTAACTTACCAGCCTGCCAAAGAAAAAAAGAAATTGTTTCCAGAGGTGGACTAACAAAACATACAGTGCTTTGCCACAGTCAGCTCATCACCTCAACCATCCCCATGTTGATGTATCATTTTCAAAATCCTCAGGAAATTTCCTTTCAACAAAGGTATACTTTTGAAAGGGGAGAAGTCACATTTAGTCATGACCACTTAGATCTTATACATGTAGGTATGCCATTTTTGGATCCTAGAAGTTTAAGGCAAATTAGGTAGGGTTTTAAAACTCATGGCTTAGTATGTAAAATGTGTATCACACTACCCTAAACAAGAGTTGGTGCTATAACAAAATCAAGGGGGAAAATTCCACATTTTATTAATCTTACAAATGATGTTGTTGTTGTTTTTAATTTTTACAGCGCTGTCATTGATATTATGTTCGTTAAGGTCTCAGTATACGGTCAAGTCATTATTCAAATAACTTAATAGATTTGGTCTACCTCCATGATTCAAAAGAAGTTGAACACCTCACTCTACAAGAACAATGCATGTATGAAAGACTGGTGTAAAACCCTTTCTCAACTTACCGTTGTCTTGCCTTCTAATGCACCTGTTCCAGCATATATCCTGCTAATATGGTCACCACTCAAACCCCATATGGTCCGGTATGTTTCTATGAACCGGGACATAATCTGAGGTTTACTGGTTACTCCAAGGACTTCTAGCTGCTTACTCAGCATCTATAGAGAGAAATAGTAACATATCATCTTTACTGACAAATTTATCAACACTCAGTCAATACACCAATAGATCAGTGATAATGATCAAGTCATATCATGCATGATACTCTAAAGCCCCTTTTAAACTGCCATACACGGAACGTCCTCCGGAGGACACACCACACCCTATCTGGAATGTAC
This sequence comes from Paracentrotus lividus, assembly GCA_940671915.1. NCBI lineage: Eukaryota > Metazoa > Echinodermata > Echinoidea > Camarodonta > Echinidae > Paracentrotus > Paracentrotus lividus. The sequence continues at coordinate 39,047,553 of CALNVZ010003433.1, forward strand.
ACGGAGTGTGATTCTTATCAAAACACAGGATAAGATAATGCCACCCTTTCAGTTCACAACTCAAATCTAGGGTGCACTCGGTGTGTGTGTACGTAGGGAGGCAATTGAGATTGCCCCAAAACAAGGTAAACAGTGGACGAACAGTGGATGTCACTCCAGACACACCCTAGACCATCTAGAGTGTATTTTACCTCGTGTTCATGCCGTGTTCGCTGTGTTCGTGCCGTGTACACCCAAGTGTCTTTTTCGGGTTACTTTCAGATTAGAGGCAACAAGGGGTGAACAAAGGGTAACCTCTGGAGGACATCCCTTGTTTGAGTGCCAATCTGAAAGTGGCTTAAAAGTGTCTTGATGCACTTACATTTCATTCAAGGTTCTTTTCATCGTCATGCATGATGTGAAAGAATTCTGGTACAATCAGCAGATTGCAGTGTCTACCATGCTGCCCTACTTTGGCAAAAGGAAGCAACTGACATACTAACCAATTTTGAGTTTTTAATGTTTTGATGTTTTATGTGGTGCCATCTTTTTGCAGTCCAAATTTCATGTCTCAAAGTTTATCCATCTTTGAAATATTTAAGGTAAGACATTAGGAGATTACATTGACATCAGTGTAAATGATGTAGGCATTTTGCTCATTTACAAGGAAATGTCACTTTTGTCAGTTGCTTCCTTTTGCCAATGTAGGGCAGCATAGCCTCTCGCCGCTTCCCCTGAAAAATGGCTTCCGATTTAGGCGCCTTCTCCAATCAAAAGGCATCGGTTTCCCGCGGGTTCCTGTTCCACTTCGAGAAACATTCGGCTTTCAGCTTTTAACATGTTTAAGCCGTATTAAGATTTCGAGATTCTATTCAAAAGCCGATAAATCGGCGTTTGAAACAAACTGACACCTTTTGAATGGAGAAGGCGCCTTATCATCCCTTTTTCCCACGAGATTCCAAGCCGTGCACTGCATTGCGTTTCACAAGACTCAGAGTCGCGCAACTGTTCGATCATGTTTGTGATGGTCATTTTCTCGAGAGGGAAATTAATATAGCATGAAAGTCCAATTCATAAGGATCTTACAAGCGATGTCAATTATCAACACTTTAAAAAAAATTAAAAAGCATCTGTGAATGTGAATGGGGGGAATCAAAAATTTCAATCAAAAATTTCAAAGTGCATTTTATCCTCATGAGCTCACGTGACATGTACATGTATGTCATATAGAAATATATTGCACAGTCACCATATATGTTATGGTCAATAGGAAACAATCAGAAATATGAGAAATAAAAAGAAAATGTGAAAATCTGTATTAAAAAACCTGCAATAAAATAAGGGCTTGACTTACGTCTTGGCCAAAGAATGTCTGTACTGCATTAGTCCGGTCCAAACAATCCAAACAGTTTGTCCTGATCGTTCCTGTCTGTTGACTGGTCAAGATAAACAAAGTAAGAGTAATTATAGAATCAAAATCATGTGAGGAAGCACTGTACCAGAAAACTTGGACACGTAAACAACAGGGGTGATTTTTAAAAATGTTTACAAAGTTGCACTTTAATTCGCAGTTGTATGCTCAGGGGTGCGCACTATTGGGGTACCAGTTATTCTCAAAACCTGCCTACGCATTGGCACTGTAAAGCGAGAGCGAACTGACCAACCCTCTCATTGACTGTGTGTTATAAATAAGTAGTCTTAAAATATACCTTTTGAAATAACTATTAACAACACAGTGTATAAAGTAACATATAATTTAATTTGTATTGGGAAACTTAAATGTTTTGAGGAAAAAAGTATTTGTTTTGCTAATTGGTAAATGATTATCGCTGTGTGAATTGACTGAGCAGAGAAAAAGTGTGTTATTATTCAATTGGGCCTGTTTCATGAGACTACACTCCAATCAGGGCAGAATTGAGTAGTTGAGGACTAGAGGTGGCTCCTGGTTCGCATTGGCTTTAAATCCAACTTTAGACTTTGTGAAACGCTTCCTTCCATATTTGACATTTTATTCATAGACTTGGGGTATCCCCCGGCACAACAGGCGAACATTACGGTTCATAAAAGTGTCATACTCTATAAGCCAACATTTTCACGTCCAGATATTTTCGCGATTTGAGACTAGTTGGGTAAACTCGCGAGAGCAAAATTTCACGATTTTGGTGATGACTTCATCACTATAAATAGCCTTGTACTGAAGTGGAAATTTTCGCGATGACCGACTTGCGAAATTCGCAAAAATAAAGTCACCGCGAAAATAACTACTTATACAGTACTCCAGTGGTAGTATCACTTGAATGGGGGTGGATAGGTTATCGGTTTGATCTCCGGCACAGCACTGTGTTCTTGTTTAAAGCATTCTTTACATGCTTTACTTCACTCTGCCAGGTATATAATTGGGTATACCCAGTAGGATAAGTATGAGTGAGCTTAACTGCTTGCCAAGATACTAAAAATGATCATGTGAGATTGGATAGGTGTCACAAAGACTCACATGTAAAACCATCAGATGAATGTAATACTGTATAAGCCAATATTTTCGCGTACAGATATTTTTTGCGATTTTGGACTAATTGGTGAAATTCGCGAGAGCAAAATTTCACACTTTTGGTGATGACTTCATTATTATAAATAGCCTTGTACTGAAGTGAAAATTTTCACGATGACCGACTCACGAAATTCACGAAAATGAAGTCACAGCGAAAATAACCACTTATACAGTAATATTGTAAAGCACTTTGAGATAAACTCTTTTCATATTAAGAGGCACTATTTGACTAAATATTATTACTATTATTCATGAACATCATGAAATTTCATTAAGAAAAACAGGATATTGGAATTGGATCTGTACTTCAAATCAAGATAACAATGGAAATTTATATACACTGGATTAAAAATTAATGAGACTTACTGGATGACTTCTCCTTCCTCGCTGTAGAAGAAACCAAAACGATCAATCTCCGTGGCAACTCTCTTTTTCAAGAGATGAAGATTGTCCGTCTTTCCCTTACACATTTGATGATAGTCAAAGAGAATGTGAGGAGTATCCTTAACGTGAGATGATGCTTTCAGATGGTTCTAAATCAAGAAGATAAATAGGATTTACTGTAAACGTGGAAATTTTCGCGGTACATTAATTTTCGCGGATTTCGCGCAAAGATCGTACGGCGCGAATTTAAAAACACGCGAATATATGAGCATGCTTTCTTATGCATGCTTTACATAGGTTAAATTGCGTCCGTACGTAAATGCAGCGCGAATTTAAAAACCCACAAATACGCTTTGAGGCCTCTATGCGCGAAAAATTAATCGCGCGAAAATAACAGCGAATACAGTAATCAATTTAAAGAGGATCTGCTTTAGTGGAAAAGATGAGCAAAATTGTGAACGTTCAAATCATTTTCATGATATTTAGGTGAATATTACTACTAAAAAGGTCAACTGCAAAGGATTGCTCTTCGAATGCCCTCATAGTTATAGTATGACAACAACAATAATACAAAAAAACAGTTGAAATGTTCAGGCTGAACATTTGTGTGTAGTCCCATACAATGGATTTTTGTGTACAGTGCATGTGACCCTTTAGTTGATTTCTTATTTTAAAAAATAAAAACTTTCAAACATGCAACAATTGTTAGGGGCACTGCAATAAACCTTTCCCAACAATTTCATTTGACAGTTTCTTCAACAATTGAATATCATGACCAGAAATTCAATTTATCTTCAATACAGTTTAAAATATGTTATTACATACTGTAGAGTAATGCATCTGTTGAAGATTTTGAAGCACTAGTGTACATTATGATCTGAATCTAAATCTGTAGGGTTCCTGGTCCTTATCCTCAGTGGATATTGATGACCAATAAGAACGTTAACGGTCGAGAGATCTCAATATTTTTAGAACATTCTGGAGTTTAGTCCCACCACTTTGCAATTTGCTGGAGGAACTATAGTAATTATTCCTTTCTTGACGGTATCCCACAGTTTGGTTTTGAATGTCTCAGGGGTCTTAGAACAAATGACATCGGAAGGAAGAAGATTCCAAGCACGGATGGTTTTCGGGAAGAATGAATGACGGTAGGTGATTTTAAACATTGGAAGTTATCATTTTAAATTTTGACCTCTGCAGTCCTGACACATTTTTTTATGCAGGTTCCTTAAGTTCCGTAAGAGGCCGGGGATTCTAATGACACCACAGAATTATAGCATCAAGTCTTACAGATTTTAAGGTTTCCACAATCAGGTCACAACTGAGATACAGAAATAGGCCAAAATGACAATTTTACCTGTAACATGTATCTCACAACAAACATCAGGAATGCAAATTATATGTAAACATACATTGTGCAAATAAGTAAATGCGTAGACTTAAAACAGATATTTAAGATGCATGTAGGGGTAAGAAACTGCACTCCTTCACCCCCCCCCCCCACCTCCGAACATAAAAAAAAAATCCACTGATACAAGGTAATATAACCCCTGTACAGTTTATGTACAGTCTGTGTAAAAAAAAATGGTACAGTCGGAAAAACATTTTTTAAAGACGGGGAATCTTCAGCTTCCATGGGTAATCTGACACCATAGATGTTTACCCGGTAACAGGTGTCATCCCTCACCTGACCACTGCCAGACCTTAGTAATGCCTTGTTTATTCCTCTCATCCCTCCATCTGGTAAAGTCATTAAATCTCAGTTTCCCTGGCCAATCATGCCCGAAGCTCTTCGGGGTGGGACAGATTGTTTTGCTGTGGTCCAGAAATTTAGCTTCAAGGTGGTTATTTCCAGTGCTTTTCATTGAAGTCTGGGATCAGCAAATTTTGATCCACTCCCCATGAAACCTGAAGATTCCCCGTCTTTAATAGTATGAATATTAACCCGTTGACGACGACATTGTTTGGCTCGGTGTCATTACCCCGAGACGAGATTAAAAAAAGAGACGACCCTGTCCGCGCGTGCGGGCTCTGGTTAAATCGCCCATGCGTAGCCTGGTCGCACGCTGGTAATGGACCTTAGAAGTGAAGTTTGATTTTTTTTTAAATATGCATTTTTTTTCTATAATGTTTTTGGTGTTCTTAGTTCTCAATTGCCCCTTATCACTACATGATTGAATATAATACATTCCTATGCCTAGATATTACTACATAGAAAATATAATTGTGAACAAGGAAAGCATTCCTCCTGTTTGTAAACTGAGTATCTTGTCTTGGCCTGAAAGAAAATGTTTTACACCTTAATGAGTCTAGAAAAAGGTGAACAAAAGGTTGCTTTTTAGTGTTATCCCTATTTAAAGATCTCTTATTGAATGTATTGAATTTTCTTATACCATGGCCTAAGATGAACCTATGTGCTCTTTTAGTTACAAAGGAAACAAAAATGAATTCCAGTCCTTTGGTTGCGACTTGATTCTTTAACACACTCTCTCTTTACTCTTTTCTTTTCATTTCTTACAAACTTTAAACTATGCCGTATATCCTCTTCTTTTGAGGTACTAATTGGGGGATAGATATTGTTAGTCATTTAGATTAGATATCGACCCGTTCTCTAATTTTAAAGTCAGAATAGTTTTCTTTTCAGCTAAGCCACTGGAAGCGCTGGCTAATTACAGTAATTGATCGATACTTCTTTTATATCTCCAGATACATCCGGGTTTTTGTGTGTGCGCGCCCATGTTAGAAAATCGCTCACACCTTGCGCTGTTCCATTGAATTGTCATGGGCTAACAATAAAAGTATTACAAAGGAGGATCAGCGAAACCGAAAATGCTAAAAATCGCCGATGGTAGCTTATGTACACTGGTTGACGCAATTCTTCCTGGATGCATGAGAAATATATTTATTTAAAAAGCTTATTTATTAAATATATCAAATAGTTATAACATGTTTTTCACTAGAACATATCGCTCATTTCATGAATTAACTACTGCGTATAGCATAAATTCAACAAAAGTAGTACAAAAGGTGAATTTTAGGGGGTATTTGGTGATAAAGATGAGGTCATTAGGGAACCGGGTATACCCGGTTCCCGTCCATGAGTGTGTTAGACGGGACCCGGGTAAACCCGGTTCCCGCTCTCAACGGGTTAATTACAACCTGGTATTGTTTGGCATTTTCATAAAGCAGGATAATCAGACTTTCTTCTCCAATTTTTTTCATCACATTTTGTGCTGTAATTTTTGAGATATGACCAGTTTTCTACAATCAAGAAAATTCCATTTTTGCACGACATCCAAGCTTTTGTGTAAGTTTCGCATAATGTCGTCGAACAAAATTTAGCATAACATTTGTTTAACGAAATCAAATTATACAGATATCCGGACTTTCTTCAGCAATTTTTTTTCATCACATTTGGTGCATCAGCAAGGAAAATCTTTTGGCTTTAATTTGGTCCCACATACACACATTATTTGAAAAGATTTCACACCTAAATTATTTTTTCCCCCGACTGTACCATTTTATTTGACACAGACTGTATTATGATTTGCTTTACAAACCCCTGTATAGTTTACCTGGAATGATTTGCTGAGCATATCTTCACCTTCCTTGCTTCCCAGGAGGTTGACTATCACTTGATCTCCATAGTGAGCCTTTATCATGGTCAGATGTCTGGGTAATAGAGTGAGAAATAAATATATATGTATTGTGAAGGGCCATAGTTAAAGATAAAGAGAATATAAAATGAAAGGTAAAACAAATAATTATCAGTTTTTTTATATTTTCATCTACTTTCATAGCAAGAGTATAATGGTAAAAAGTTCCACTGGCAAAGATTACTTTTGAAATGCTCCCATAGTTATATAATAACAACAAAAAACTGTTGAAATGTTTGGGCCAAGTGTTTGTGTGTAGTCTCAAATAAGCATTTATCTGCAGTGCATGTGTTTTTTGGCAGAATAAGGTCAATTTCTCATCATTTTGTTGATTCCAAGACCACACAGCACACAAAAATGCTCAAGTGAATTGTTATCAACTTTTCCAAATGATTTTGATTCTGTCTATTCCATAATTCAATCTCTCCTGACCACAACATTAATTTGGCTTTATAGGACTATTAGTATTTCTTTATGCCTATATTCCTTGCCATGAGGAGTATCCCTGTCATAATGAAATGTCTTCCAAACGGACGTTAGAGGGGTGATCGGCAGTCCAGAGACCTCTCCGCTATACCATGGCACCTCTACACAATGTCCTAGCAAGGCGTTTTGTCTAAAGTGCTTCTCCCCACCCAGGAGTTAATGGGTACCCAGAAGGATAGGGATATCATTGTGGTTTGATCAATATTGTGTATTCCTTATTGATGGTGCCTGGCTGGAATAATTCCCAGGGAGTGGAGAATATGCACATATTGTGTGTGGGAGAGGCAGAATTGCGGGTAATAAACTATCTGCAGTTATACACTCTACAAATATGTTTTACTTTCATTACTTTACAAATAATCTTTATAGCATCAACAACAGTCAGTATTTCTCAGATTGACACTTCCTGCATGATCATGTCAATAATAATAATAATAATAATGTGATTTGTATTGCGTACGTATCCACTCTGTGGAGTGCTCAAGGCGCATTATCATATTATTATTACCCGGCTTAGCTAGGCTACCCCGAAAGGCGCTCACAGCATTCAAAGAATTTCTTCCTACCGGTACCCATTCACCTCACTTGGGTCAAGTACGGCAAATTTGCAGGTTAACACCTTGCCGAAGGATGCTAGTGGTATGGACGGGATTCGAACCGCGTACCCTGTGATCGTAAGTCCGCCGACTTATCCACTCAACCACACCACTCCCACCAAAAATACAAATTATGAAAACGATTTCAATTAGTTACCATAGCAACAAAACAAACCTGTCAAATGCGGGAGCCGAAGCCTCAAATCCTCTTGACATTTTGACCTTGTGAACTCCGACATTGATACCAGGTTGCTCCCAGAATAACGGAACAGAGCCTCTGGTCTGTATGAAAGATGAGACTTTATCGCCAAGGAATATCACCTTGAAATAAAAAGAAATATATAATCATAATGAATCATCAGATGATGCCCATAGATGACAGAGATTTCCCAATGGTCAAAATGAATCCCTTTTTGATCCTCAAATTGGCAAATTTTATGAATTTATTTCACTCCTGCAACCTTTAAAACAATAAAATTAATAATTAACAACACTTTACTAATGGAAATTACAAAATGCATTGAAAAAAATTGCCAATTGGCGCTTGAAAATAGCGATTATCCATATTTCTTTGCGTTGCCAATTTAGAGACTTCAATGATTATTTTCATAAAAAGTGTTCTAATTCAAGAACCATTCAATGTACAGTGGCAGAACAAAATCTCTTTATGTCAGTGATTTTTGCTCTTTCTGTTGATATGTAATTCATATTCCATGGCATTCTAGTTTCAAAGATAGTGCAAAAGCGTCACTAAAAGGAGACATTGTCCTTGATGGGTTTAGTGGGAAGGTGTCTGAAAGACGAGGAAAATTATTTTGAGCTTTCCTGTTATTTTCATGATATTTGGGAAGAATATCATAAGAAAATATTGCTCTTCAAATGCCCTAATAGTCATAATATGATCCAAAATATTCTACACAGCTGACATGTTTGGGTCCCGAACATTTTGTGTTGCCCCATACATGCATTTCTGTGTAAGTGCATGCGACTCAAAGCTGAATTGGGTTAATTTCTTATCATATTGGCGATTCTAAAACCTCACAGCACAAAATAATGCTTCTGGTGAAATGTTACCAACCTCTCCAAATCACTTTTAGATAGGGTCATCCACATTTTAATGTCATGACCAGAACACTAGTTTCACTTTAACTTTGGTTGCAGGCCTTAAATTTCATGATTTTCTGTTTAAAAATACTGCCTTTTCTGTATGGGGAAAACTCAAAAGATGGTGATTTTCTGTTTAAAAATACTGCCTTTTCTGTATGGGGAAAACACAAAGTCTTTCAGGAAAGGGCAATAAATTTCCTAAAAGGGCACGTCGGCCACTTGGAAAAAAAGGCAAGGCCAAAATGGCCTTGACTTGTTCTATTTTCCCTTGGGCATCACGGCCAGAGACATGGGCAACGACGGCATGGCCTTAGATGGCCTCCGTGAAATTTATGCCCTGTGGTTGTGTTCATTGGATGTCGAGTTTGGACATTTGGAATTTAAATCAAATTGTAAATAGACCGTATGGGTAATAGCCCATGTGGTATGAGACAAAAAAAGACTTTGAAAAAAAACTGCTGTTAAACCAAGTAAAAGTAAACTGTAGAAGCTCACACTGGTGATAACCTTGAAGCCTAGATATAAACTGTAGAAGACTCATTATATTGTTTAAAGATTTTTTTTTTTTTTGCTGACCTCAGCTGGCCCTGCAATTATCTCAATTTATATGCCTTATAACCTCTCCATATTTTCAATTATGCTTATATTTCTTTTATATTTCTTTCATATGGTCAAGTCATATAAAAATCAACTACAGGTCATTTGTGAGTGTAAACAAACTGACCTGTTCCGTCTCACAAAAGTTAGCCACATGACCATCATCGTTTGTTCCTCTGACATTGAATCTGGTACCAGCCCTCTCGCAGCTAAGTCTGGATATGATACAAGCCTTGGCTTGTCTCGTGCCGCAGTAGACCGTACGGATCTCAACCCCTCCACACATGGTCTTCAGCAACCAGTCAGAGCAGTTCACATCAAACCTCTGTAAATGGAGGTGTAATGATCGGTTCCTGAAATGAAAAGAGATGACAATCTGTAAGACATGGGCTCTGTTGCTACATGTAGAAACTTTTATGTATCGTGACATAAACTTTGTCATGATAGGGAGTTATATCATTATTTTATCACATGATTTCCGATATAAACTTTTTAGGAACAGATTTATATCATGATTCTGGGTTTTATGTCATGATTAACAAATTAGATTAAGAAATATTCTAGCAAACACGGCCAGGTACTGGAAGGAAGAAAGGAAGGAAAACAAAAATGTATTGTTGGAGTTACTGCCATGATCATATATGAAGAGGCAAACCACTGCAAGAGGCAATATTTAGGGGGATAAAATGGGGAGTCATGTAAATTCCTAGGTTACAAATAAAAAATAAAAACTTTGGTTAAAATACACTTTAAGAGATTTACAGTGGCACATGGCTATCGTTTTGACAGCACATAAAGACTTGATACTACATGTACATTAATGTAGTTAAATAAGATCTGACCCAAACCCAAGTTATGTAGGAACACTTAATATACCAAAAGAATCTAACCCAAACACTAGTTTGGAACACTAATAAAACAAACCAGATTAACCTGACCTGAACCCTGGTTAGGACCACTAAACTTACCAGAAAAATCTGTTGTCCGTCACATGATCCTGTTTCTGCCTCTGTGCACACAGACTAAGATCAAATCTTGATGATGTTGATGCAGACCAAGAGAAGTAGAAAGTACCCGAGTTGAGGAGTTTCCTGACTTCAGTGATGCGGTCCTCATCACTGGAGTTGTTCCGGAGCGAGATGAAGAGCGTTGATGTGATACGGAAGATCTCAGATTCTTGGACTTTGCCTACGGATGAACATCCGGTGACGAGGACAAGGTAGAGTAGAGACTCGTCTCCTAAGGTATCAGGTGAAATTATGATATTGATTAGGGAATCATTATGATATTGATTAGGGAATCATTATGATATTGATTAGGGAATCATTATGATATTGATTTGGGAATCATTGTGATATTGATTTGGGAATCATTGTGATATTGATTAGGGAATCATTGTGATATTGATTAGGGAATCATTGTGATATTGATTAGGGAATCATTGTGATATTGATTAGGGAATCATTATGATATTGATAAGGGAATCATTATGATATTGATAAGGGAATCTTTATGATATTGATTAGGGAATCATTATGATATTGATTAGGGAATCATTATGATATTGATTAGGGAATCATTATGATATTGATTAGGGAATCATTAAGAGGGAAATTTGATATTTCCATCACGTAGAGCAATAGGCAATTAAGTAATATAATCATTATGAAATTTTTATAACTGATTTTGAAACAATTGCCGTGTTTAATGCTCCACTTCTAGGAAAGAAACAACTTCATACAAATTAACCGTTATTTCATTGAATCAATAATGCAATTTTTAGGTGTCGTCTCAAAACTGTGCAATGGCCTATTCGCTGCACCTCAGAGCTCCTAAATGAGTTGACAAAACAATTCTTACCAATGCTTAACTTCAGAGTCCCCTTAAAACAACCATACCCAATCTCATTGATGCGGTGATAAACCCTTGTATCTCCCAAATGCAAAGTGTTCATGAGAGCAAATTATCATGGCAGCCAATGCACTAAATACCCTATAGGATCGCCTTTTCTTTGACACGCTGTGGTGGCTTCATTTTTGTGATTAAAGTGCTGGGATTTATACATGTACAGGACATCACTTGACTTATTATCTTGAGTTAACACAAAAAAAGGGTAATTTTTCAAAAAAATGTGAGATACATAGTTTTATCAGCCCATCGACAATATGTAGTTTGAAAGAGAAGTTAGTGGTGAACAGGCTCCAGATGCCATAGTGGCAGAGGGCCATTAGCAGTCGATAATATTAATTAATACTTACCAACATTTAACCTTAGAGCACCTAAACATCCATAGGCATCTGTCATCTTTTGATACTGTTTTCTCAGACTTTCTGTTTCTGCAATGCCTGTATCATACATGTAGGATAGGGAAAAAATATGTTATAGTAGGTAAATGAATTAGATTTTAGTTGAAACATCAAGTTATGGTAATAATGAAAAGTAAATTGGAATTCTGCTTTGTGTACAACTTTTGAAAATTTTGAACATACTTTAGACATTTTTCTTGTAACCTTTCCCCTTTCTAGTATTTATTCTTAGTTAGGCACCAGTCACATTGGGGTAACGTAGCCAAACTTTCCAAAATTTTACCACCCTGTACTTGACGGGTATGCATATCATTTTGGTTATCAAAAATTTACGCCTATCTACAGCTATGAGCTCACAGCTGGGACAAGGTCTTGTTAATTCTACATATTGAGCAATATTTTTGCCCTTTACAACTATTTTCCCCATAGACGTAATGTTAGAGCTTAGTTTTAAATATCTTTTGTGAAAAGTGAGATGTTCAATTCAAGATTTCTTATAAGCTTTGTGACTGACTGAGAGTTTCTTTTTTTCTTCTTTTTTTTAATCGGGTGTGTGCAGTCCTAGCAATGATAATTTGTGAAAATACTTTTGAAATTTATAATCCTTGCCATTCACTGCACAAACCCGGCATATGGATCGTGAATTAGATCTGTTATATATTGGCGCTAGTGCAGTTTCGTATCTCTACACACCACCCTACCCTACCTAACCCGACTGCGTGGGGGTCGCCATCAAACCTATCCCTTCATTTCGCTGTATCCCTTCTCGCGGCGGGATAACAAACTGTACTAGCACCAATATATTTAATAAAACAAACCCAACACAATCACTCAGCTCACTTAGAAAAATTAAATTTTTTGTTTTAATTTGGCCTAGATTCTAACAAGTCTTCACATGTTAAACCAAAACTAGGATAACATTTCAACATTCCTACGTATGGCTACAAAAGTCAAAGGGCGGCTTTCAAAGGCTAATTTCTAAAGCTAAAACATTTTCACTAGTTTTTTCAGACTTTTCTGTTGGACCTATGATGAGCTGTCCATACATATAAACATGACCCCCTAGTCTAGCCTAGAATCATATCTATCTAGATCTTGATCTACATGTAAGTCCATATTTTTTATTTGGCAGCCATAACTAAGACTTTATGCGGTAAGCTTAAGACCTGCGCCCCCTTTATTATTACGTCATATCAGTAACATAGATAGAATTTCTTTAATTTCCATTTGAAATTACACGCTTGTGGGTAATATCATCTGCAGCCTCTGATACGTCACGCAAATCGTTTGTTCTTTAATGTGCGAAACAGAAGATTAGGAGGACCGCGGACGAATTAAGGTTTAATTCATTGATTTTCAGCGCAATGATTTTCACCGCCTGCTAAATAATCTCATTCCTGCTATATTTCATGGTCGAACTGATCCTGACTTTTATCGTGCCTTTACGTCTTCTCTGGCCCCACCGTCATCATCTTCTTCATCATCGTTTCTGACTTCATCGCTGTCTTTATAGCTGCATTCGTCATTGTCATCATCGTTATCTTCTTCATCATCGTCATCATTCCTGTTCATCGCTGTATTGATCATTATCTCCATCGTCACCATTCTGTATTTTCGTCACCATATCACCCTGGTTTTCTTTGAACTGGATCCCGCTATACTCTCTTCTCAAGATAATATTATCGGATCTCCAAGAACAAAGTAACTGAACAATTGACTTTGACTCTTTATTTTATAAATTTATGCTGGACCCTTTTGCATAAATTTAATCATCACCTCTTTGTTTAAATTGTTCTTAATTTTGAACCCAACCATTGCTGTTTGGTAAGTGAAACCAAATTTTTACTTTTCCACTTGTGAGAGAGTGAGAGTACGAGTGATAAATTTTGTTAATTTTGTTTATTCATTTTGATTGTTCTATAATCGATAATGGCTTATATTTGTATGACCTGTGTAACCAGTTATTTGACATTTTCGTAAATTATACTCTAATTGTTATAACTGCCAACAATAACTATGACCCTGATACACCCACAATGATGGATCCTGCTCTCATTCCACAGAAACCCAAAATATGACCTTTTCCCCATTAATACCAGTCAAACCCCACCTGTCATGAATGTCCTTAAACAGTACCCAGACTTGTTGACAGAGGCAATAAAGCCCATGTCTCATAAAATCACCAATACCAAATACTGGACCATTGATATTCTGATCTCTGTAAATTAGCATTATCTACACAACTATACTTTTTAATTCGTTGATCTTTAAGGAAATATGATAAACTACTTTATTCTAAAGGGAATGATATTTACATTATGCAGTTTTGTTATTGACAAGTCCAAATTCACTCGCTGTAACATATGTGGTGCCTGCCAAATATTACATATTGGCATGACTATCAGAATAGAAAAGTTGCAGATTTTCTTATCGAAATAACATGTTACCATACAATGTAGCTTGGGAATAATTGAGTTTATAATGAAATTGTAGAAGTAAACAGCAGAATTAGTATAATCAAGGAAGATGCTCTTCAATGGTTATTAATATGTGTGATTCAGTCAAATTGATATATGTCATCATAAAACAGTTGAAATGTTTAGCGAGGCAAAATTTTCCGGTTTGAATAATACTGGATGTGCACTTACGTGTATAAAATTATTCAGCATCATGCGCTCGATGTTGGGTATTACAAAGCCTTGTCTATGACATAAAATAATTAAAACAAGTTTGAAAGTACTTGTACAGGCTGTCAAAAAGATGATATGCAGCTCAAAACTGACTGTTTTACATAAATAATGTTATAATGCGTGAGGCTATTTCATTGATTATATTAAACTGTAATCCCAATTAGTTCATTTTTTAAACTTTATTGGAATTTAAATTTCTAAACATTATTTTTAAAACTTTATGTAATTATGATACATTCCTTTCTTTTCGGAGCAAATTTGGAGTGAAACTCATATTTGGTTATAGTGCGTAATCCTATGTTTAAGCTTTGGAATAATATAAGAAGTATAAAAATGTTTAAATTATAAATGGCATAGATGCACATCTCCTTATGATGAGGACGCCCGCAGCTCTAGTACGATTGGTGTGTATGATATTATTAAAGAGTAAAGCAACCCTTTTGGTCACATCAAACTGTGACTCGCCCAAACCGCAATATCACGAGTAAAAATGAATTTGTTTTGTTCCAATATCGGATTTCAACAATATGCATGTTAATGATGATAAAACCACACAACAAATTAGATTTTGGTGGAGTATCAACTTGTTAACAAGGTATATACTGACAAACAAGAATACAATATGTAGCCCTTAAACTGAACAAATAAATTTTGTGATAAATAGCTAAAGTGGACATGTTTGCTTAATATTAGAATAGGATAGTGAACAATTTTATTTAGTAACAATGTTTTATTTCAATTTGATGTATTTTTCTCTAGAGAACACTAATTTGCATTGGTCATTACATAATTATAAAAGTTACAAACCTGTTTGACAAGTTTACAGTAACACTGTCATTAATTGTGATCATTTTAACAAGCTTGGAAGTACTTGTTCATTTTGTTCTTTTTTCAACATGATTGGAAAGAATATTAGGATGAAAGGATTGATAGTTAAAGTTCTATGTTAATGCTTCATCGACTATGAAGTGCATAAAGGCCGACTGCCTCTTTAAACAGCAAAATTGTCATTCATTTTGTTCTTTGATTTAACATGAGTGGAAAGATTTTCTACAACAGGAAAGGAATGATAGTTAAAGTTCTATGTAAATGCTTCATCAACTATGAAGTACGTAAAGGCCGACTGCCTCTTTAAACATAGCAAAATTGTCATTCTCTTGGATAAACCTGTTAACTTTCCCATTCTTTTCATGTTGATAAAGTGCTATACAGTATTTAATAGCATACAGTCTTCTTATGGTTTCATTCATAATCACTTTCTACTTATTTGTGTTTCAGTTTAATACAGAGGAATATTCATAGCTTTATTTAGTGATTTTCATTATAATCTTTTGATGTTATCGTTTTATATTGTGTAATTTAGATGTAAATTCATTTAGTTTGATCTAAGAAGATAGTTTCCTTTTGCTTATTCTACTATTAACCAAACACTTCGTTATTTACTCATATGTTATCGTTTAGGTTTATATTTATAGACTGCTATAGTTTTTGTGCTGTAAGACATTTGTGTATGTGAGAGTAAAAGGGCCCGTGGACAGCAATTTCAATACAATACTGGTTTCATTTTTCATTATAATTTCACAGTCCCATTATATTTTTCATCATTATGTGATTATTTTTAGAAGAGGGAAGAGCCTCATTTTCCAAAGAAAGGGGATGTTATGTATTACTATTACATATATTCACTTCCTGTTACTTCCTGTTACCTTTCAGCCATTCACCTTTTACCCACTCCCTCAATAATATCAACTCCTCAATAACATATATTAAGAAGTCCTTCAAGAATATCCAAGAAACATTAACCCCTCTATTATCATTTAGCCCCTAATCATTGACCACACAGCCACCTGCAAAGTGTCACAAGTATGACTCATACTACCCCAGTCACTTGCATTGGACATACTACACCCTACAGAGTGATATTGGTATGGACAGCTTTTGACCAATCAGAACACAGCATTTATATCACCCATCCTCATATTGGTAAGGCCCCTAACTAGATGTATATAATGAAAGTCTCTGAACAAGCTAGAGGACTTTCACATGACATTTCCAATACTTTTCAGGACTTCAACTTTGGACTCGACTTTATATTCATAACTACTTCAACTGAACAAGAAATAATTCTTGTAGCATTTTCATGTATTGTTGAACACTCAATAAATACCAAAGTTAAATGTATGAACTTGTACCTCTTCGCTTCATTTAATCGACTCCTCAAATAATTAACGATCCCAACACGACACTACAGTCAATATTGACCGTCCTTCGTTCATCTTTGAGTGAGTGTGTGACTGATTTGCGAAAGCTCCCTATTGACACACCAAATGATGCAAATTGGTGACTTACTATGACGCACATACATGTACAGGTCTGTTTTGTGACGGATCCTTGGCGTCCATGACGGTACTAAGTTAGTTCTAATCTATACCTTACGTCACCCACATTAAATTTTTAACTCCACGAATATGCATGACGCTCGAATGATCACGTTGGTTAGCATATGAAATACACTACCATTGTGCCTTCGAGTCAATAGTCATGATAAAATTTAGACTCGTCACTTATTTTTTTGGTAAGTCCTCATTTTTTCCTACTTTTTTTATCCAGCCATGGAAATGCACGATTTGATTTGTTCAAGTTCCTATTTATATTTCCCTTCTTTATGTAAAGTATTGTAACAGTGGCTTTCCGTGGCCAGGTTTTGTGAAGTCGAGTCTTGCAGTTTTTCTTGCAAAATGTTCTCCATATTGGTATTGATTGACGGCTAGTGCACGAAGAGCCGAAAGCTTTTGCGGGTATCGCGTACAACAGGTGGATGCATTCCACGCATGTCGACAGCAGTCGAATTGACGTGTTACAAAAAATGCAACTTAGACTATTTTCTTTTGTCGTCGATTTCATTGCCCTAACGTTACTACCCTGGGCACGTAGAAATTTTTACTCCATAATTTATGCACGACACTCGAATGTCACGTTAGCATATGAAATACAACTACCATTGTGCCTTCCAATGAACAATAGTCACGATAAAATTTAGATTCGTCATTATTTTTTTGGTAAGTCCTCATTTCTTTATACGTTTTCAAATGTTGGGCGAAGTCCGACAGTGGATTCGTTGAAGTTCCTTTTTATATTTCTCTTCTTTTTTCTAAAAAATATTTAAAGAGTAGGTCTACGCTTAACCTTTTGTGAAGTCGAGTCTTGCAGTTTTTCTTGCGAAATGGGTCCACTTTGGTTATGATTGACAGCACGACAAAGCGGTCTTTATCGGGAACAGCTGAATCGCGTTGTTCAGTTACAGTCAACGCACTTCAGTCATCGCAACCAGGAGGCGGAGCTCCGCGCGATAGCTAATATCAGAGCGCCCAACAATAAAAATGCATTGTTCTCTAGCTCTGTAAAAACGAACTTGTAGATTTTTCTACGTGCTGGGGAAATTAGCTGCTGATGCGGTGCGCTACATACAACGCATGCGTATCTCACGTATATGCAGGTCCGTGACAAAGACCCGACTGTTTGTGATAAGCTACGCCCCCAGTTATTGTTTCCGTGCTCATTCAATGCACATGTGTGTTAAATAAACATGAGTGCGTGCAGCCGTGCACACCTTTGCGCGATAAGCCAATCAGAGCAAGTACCTCCACTTTCACAGTGCCCCAGAACTTTGGCTCGGCAGTAGAGAATTGCGACATAGGGGCCTAGGCACATATAGCTGCAAACCAACATCAGTCAGTACTGAAAATGGCTGTCTGTCGCCCTCTTTGTTACTGAGGAAACTTCTCTATAATAGTTAGCAAAACCAGCTTTAAACCTACCTCATAATAAATTAAAATAATCTTTAGTCTCATTACAATATAATTCTTCCATTAGATATTTATAATTTTGTTTAGTAGAATTTTTAGACCCTTTTTTGGATATGCACTTGACTTGGCTGGAGCTGCTCAAGACACTTCTCTGCATTGACTTTCCATTGGATGAAAACTGCTGCAGTATGGTACTTCCCAGTGCAAGGTCAATTATGAATTGACCATGCATAAGTGTAACTGTTAAGTGGGGCCTAACGTTAGGCCTAAAGTTAGATCTAGATCTATTAATCCTTAAATTAATGACTGTGACTGTGTCACCGGTTCGTGTAGCCGAGACGCCGCCACGAAGTGGCGCGTCCTGAAGTATTAAACATATGCATCTGGCCCAAGCTCACCGTTTTCCCCAATTAACGATGAAATTCAACCCCCAAAAACTGTTTATAACAAATGATACACTACATGCAATGCCACTTACCTAAGCATACCAGCCGGAATATGGTAAATAAAAACAAACATGAATAGCTCCCAGAATAAGAAGATTTTCTTTGGGTTTTCGTCAGTATCGTAAATTTGCCCGATTCGCCATATTGATAAAGCTTGAATAAAAGGGGGACCCTGGAGTAGCCTCGATCAAGACGTTCTTTCTTTATAGTTTGTAAATTTGTTACGAAAAAAGAGGCTGATGCCGGAAAATGGATAAAAAACTAACATAACAAATAATTCATGACTACTAATGTAAGTAATCTCAGATATTTTGGTTAATTCCATGAAATGGCATAAAATATAATTATGGTTTTAATGACTTGTCTAAGTCTAATCACGGCAATATCCATGACGCATGCGTATTACGAAGACAAACCTATGCATGCTATGACCACGAATTGTTCTACTGGAGAAGTTTGGAAATTTTGACCCCCAAATTACACATAAGAAGATTCACCAACAAAGACGATAGTGTACCGGCCTGATATGTAAGTATATATTAAAGTAATATATCCGGTATTTTAATGACAAGGATTTAAGTTATTGCCCGGAAAAGCTCCAAAAAACGGACTTCACATCGCCGTTAAATGTCAATAAAGCGTAGCCCGCACACTTCGTGTGCGGGCTAGTCGTAGTAACGGTTCGTGGGACTAGCACTCATGCACTACACTCGTTTGATATATCAAACTCGTGCCTCTGACTCTATGTGACTCTGGCGTGGTTACAAAAATAATTCTAACCTAAATTTACACTTTCAGTCCCGTTATAACGTTTAAATATTGAGAGTCAATGTGCACTTTAATATTTATTTTTAAATCCTAACTAATCTCTGACAATGCTTAACTGAACTAAAAAGGTGAAATGAGAGCAAAAACTCACCGATTTTCAGCAGTCTTCCCGATTTTTTGCCACTCGATTTGTATGGTCGCTTTGAGAAAAAAATGAAATGGAAATATAGAGATAGAGTGCCTGCGATCGCGATCACGATTATGCGAGAGGTGTGTTATGTAAACATCGCGTAAAATAAGCAAATGTTAACCTACCTTCAACACATTGAGTATTAAAAAAAAAAAAAAAAAAAAAAAAAAAAAAATGGAGAGATGTTTTTTTTTCCGCCCCCCGGCACATCATAAAGGTCATGGTGTATCGGCCATAGGGGTAAGATTGAGTGCCTAATCGGGCCTGCCGTCAATCCCCCCTTTTTTTTGGGGGGGGAGGCTGGACGAGATATTTTTGTTATGGGCCGGAAGGAGCTTAGCCTTTTTTTTTTTTCTTTTTTTTTTTCCTTTTTTTTTTCTTTAGGGTGGAGAGGGGGGGGGGGGTGGACGAGATATTTTTGTCATGGGCCGGAGGAGCTTGGTCTTTTTTTTTTTTTTTTTTTTTTTTTTCTTTAGGGGTGGAGAGGGGGGGGGCGGGGCGGGACGAGATATTTTGTCATGGGGCCGCAGCTTAGCCTTTTTTTTTTTTTTTTTTTGCTTAGACTTTTTTTTAGGGTGATGGAGGGGATGGGGGTTGGGGGTGGACAGATATTTTGGTAATGGGGGCCGGAGGAGCTTAGTCTTGTTTACTTTGTCTTTACTTTTAAATTCCTTATAATCTGTATTTCTTCATGTGTTTGTAAATAAAATTAAACTTGAATTGAAATACATCTGTCTTTGTCTCTTTTTATTATTTATTTTCTTTTTTACAAAGTAATACATCTAAGCCATTCATTGGGGAGGGGAAAATGGGGCAGGAAATTTAGGCCTACAATTGCCCCAGTAAATCTTGGATAGAATTTGGACTTATTCCCCCCCCCAAAAAAAAATAAATAAATAATATAAATAAATAAAAAAGTAAATAAATAAATAAAAAAAAATAATAAAAAAAATAAATAAATAAAATAAATAATAAATAAATAAATAAAAAACAAAACAAAACAAAAACAAATAAACAAACAAACAAACATGAAAATGAAAAACTAAAGCAAAAAAAAAAGATCAATTATAGTATATGTGAGGGGCGCGGGAGGGGGTTCAGCCAACTTTTCTCAGCAAACATGTACAAAACACAAAAGTTACTATACATTCACGATTTTAGCTTGTTCAGCCCCCACCCCCCCCCCCCACTTGTGACCCAGCCCCTTCACTTTAAAAAATTAGAAAATCCAGCCTCTCTACCTCATATATAGCTTTAAAACAATAAACAAAACTTTTGTTAATATTATATTATTATTTTTTTATTACTAGGCCCTACTATTTTTTATTTAGTTATTTATTTTTTTCATTCTATTCGCGAGTGAATCAAAAGCTAATCATCCTAACAACGAATTAAACAAACAAGGTAACTACTGTTGCCATGTCACATTCGACTCGTAATGGAGACATCGTCGAAATGCAAACCTTCGACAAAGAGGGCGGCACAATTTATCCCGCCATTGAATTACTTGCTTCTCTTGGTCAGTGGAATCGGTGGCAAAGATGTACGCATATAGCGGTTGAATACTAAATTTACTACTTGAGGACATAAGGGAGCAGTGCTCAAGGAAAGGAAATAAGGAGAAGAAGATTGGAAACAATTTGGTAAGTAAATTTTCCATGTTTTTGTCATATTGCCTTTTTGGTGAGTTTTTTGAGTACGACTGTGTGATGTTTCGTACGTAGTCCCGTCTAGCTAGTCTCGCGTAAGTTCATAACGGCTCCACTCCACGCGTGGGACTAGTAGATCTGAAAAGGTTAGAATATACAAGCTAGAACAGATTCCAGACAGGATAGTTTTAAGTCCAACAACAATAAATGTATTCTTATTCTAAGACTCTTGAATCAAAACCATAGCTGCGGCGCCGCTAGCTTTTCCCAAAGTCACTTCTTCTTCTACACAGTTTGTTCTCTAATCACAAGGTAACTCGATCACTTGAGTGTCTAACTAATTATTGTGCACGTATTTGATCTAATCCCTTACAGATCTAACGTTAGATATTCTGGATGACGCAATTTTGATGCACTACTCCCGGAGGTCAAGAGGTGTCTTACAAATGACAGCTGCATTAGACCTAGGCCTAACAGTTAGATCTAGTGAATATTGTGTTTGGTGGATGCACGGCCCGGGTAAAGTGACAACACATGAACACCACTACTAGTCACTGGCCATTGCGCCGTCACTACTGGCGTGGCCGTGGAGGAGAGCTAGGCTACTTAAATGCCGAGGTATTGACTTACTCAGCACGGCCACTGCGTCCGACTCAAAAAGGAGAGTTTCTTGTTTATTCCTTGCTTCAAGAATCACAGAATAGGGTGTCCACCTTGTGGTAAACTCTAAAAGATTTCCCATAGTAGTGGCCATTGTTAAAGCAAAATTATGAAGCAGAAAACGAGAAAACAAGCCGACGTAGTTTATTCCGGGGGTGGATCACCGGAAGATTAGATTTTCTAGAATTAGAGAGTTTATAAGATAAGAGACCTTACAGTATGAAAATATAGCGTGTGAGATAATTCACTCTGTATAATTTCTGTAGAATGCTTGGGCGATGGGATCATTTTTTTTAAAGCCTTTATGGGGCTGTTGGGGGGGGGGGGGCTCAAGATCGATTCATATTTTACAACCCTTTATCAGGTGCCAATAAAATACACCCAAAATTGGGAAGGTGGAAATAGAAAATAAAGAAATATGGGGCAAATGGAAATGAAAAAGAGCTACGGGAAATTATATAGAGAAAAGGAGAGAAAGAAGAGAATAGAAAAAGAGAAGAAAGATGAAAAATCGATCACCGATCACCATCTTCTTTTTCATTATAACCACTACTACTAGAACCATCATTATTATCATCATCACCATTCTCTTCATCATCATCACCACCGCAACCCTCATCTTCATCATCATCATCACCACCGTTGACCACAACTAACATTATTTTAATCACCATTATCTTTACCTTGCCATTATTACCATCACCACATTCTTCGTCATCAACATCACCATCTTCATCTTAGTCATCATTATCACCACCACCACCACCACCACTTTTATATGTGCCATCGTCAATGTCGCCACTAACATTATCATCACAACCATCGTTATCTTCATCAACACCATTATCTTCTTCATCTTATTATCACCACCACCACCACCACACCCATCTTCACCATCATCCTCATTATATTATCACCACCACCACCACGTCCATCTGCACCATCATCCTCATCCTATTATCACCACCACCACCACCACCACCACCACATCCATCTTCACCATCATTCCTCATCCTATTATCACCACCACCACCACATCCATCTTCACCCTCATTCCTCATCCTATTATCACCATCATCATCACCACCACCACATCCATCTTCACCATCAACATTATCACCACCACCATCATCATCTTCCATCGTCATCACCATCTTCACCATCATCATCATCATCACCATCATCATCTTCTCCACCAACATCATCATCATTTAAACATCACTACACACTTTTTAAAAATATGTACATAAAAGACAAGTCATCAGAACTGATTTTCACTAAATATGCAGTATTTTAATCTAGACACCATTTTCACAAGGGTAACGTGTTCACAAATAATAGCAAGCAGAACAACCAGCGAAAGAAAAATGTCATGGATAATATTAAGTCTTCAGATGAAATAACCAGTACATAAAAGATAACAGATTAAGTAGTTGATTTTGTCTTTCTTTGGTTGGATTGCATGGAACCTGCATATTTTTTTCAGACCATGTATTGAATTAGGCAGAATACATTTCATGAAAATAAAAAGTGGTACATTTCCAAAATTTGAACATGAAAGATATTGTGAAACATGTGAAATGTAAAGACTTGAGATGAGGCGATCGCAATATGAAAGAAATGTGATGAAAGTCAGATAGACACGACACTAAATATTGCACCAAATCAGAGACAATATTGTCTGATTTTAGAACATCAACTCTTAAAACAGAGAAAAGATTTTGAGAGGAAGAGCCAAAGAAATGAAGAGAAGGATGAAAAGGATAGAAACAGGTCTGTGACAAAAGAAAGAGATTATGAAGAACTGAAGTCAAAGGGTGGGGGGGAATACTTTGAGAGTTTCAAAGGTAGAGAGATAAGGATATGGAAATGAGAGAGGCTTGATGAAAATGAAACATAAAATATGATGAACCAAGTGAAGCAGAGCAATTGAAATGTTGCCAACATAATGACATATTTAGTGCTCTTTTTTTGTTTACATGTTGTATTTTCTGCAGTATACATGTAGATGTTCAAACTCCAAAACTAACTTTTTTCATTCTTTTGGAAATACAAGATTCCGAAAGTTGACATGATTGTTAATCCTCATTTTTCAAATAATATGTCTGACATAAAACATCAAACATCAATATTTCTCCAATTACTATATTTTGTATTCCCGCAATTAAAATCACATGTCACTTTGATCCCAAAAAGTTTTAATACCAAAGCACATTGCAAGCACAATAATTTTGTGTTAGACATCAATTTGTGATTTTTGTTTTTTCCTCATTACATCGAACATTCCATTCTGTGACAAAATACTAAAAATAAGTTACTAATGTATATACAATATTTAGACAAAATAGTATAATAGACTCCCCTTTCAAACAAAATCACACCAAGTATCCTAATTGAGCTTATGTCAACCTGTCCAACCATGACCACCCCCTCAAAAATTTCACCCACCAATGTGATATTATAGAAATAATGGGGGCATTAGTCACAAGAACCAGGGGCCCGTTTCTCGAAACCGTCATAAGTATAACTTCTTGGACAAGCAATAGGGACACGTGTTGTAGAATTAACACACGTTTCAATAGGATGTCCATGAACTTAGACTTATGACGGTTTCGAGAAACGGGCCCCAGTTCACAAATACTTTACGTTATGACAAACCAAGGGTGTTCGGGCTGTTCTGAGGTTTCCAAGGGCGGATAATTATACCAACATCTGAAAAAACACCCTCAAATCTGAATTTTGACCAGTAGTCAACTTTATATGAATGGGAGTATATCAACAAAATACAAATTTCAAAAGACCTCATTATTAACAAATCATTCTAATGGTTTCTGTGAATTGCTCAAATTGACACCAATTACAGAGCAATTGTAATTGTAACCCTTCTCGTCATGAGAAGTCTTAAACTAGCTTTTTGGAAAGTAACTGACAATCCTTTTAATTCTATTTTAAAATGAAATCGGTATACATTAGCACCTCTTCAAACCAAATAAAGAAAACAAAAAATTAAAATCTGCATAAAAGCCAATTTGCAAGGGTGGGATAATTTAACCATTTAGAATGTGAAATAATAACATAAATATTTTATCTAAGTTTTGCATAACAACTCATTAAGTAGAGACTGTGTTCACTCCATATAGTTGACCATTTCCATATTAAAAAAAATATACATGTACCTTATTCCCACTCCAATTTTTACATGTGTTTTTTTTTTCTTCTCTGAAACCCCCATGTTTCGTAACTGGCAAGATCCCTGCATAAAGATACAAGGTTAATCAATATGAATTTCTAAATTCATGAAAATAAACCAACGATTTCTTCAGCAACTCTCTTTAGTACATAGCATGACAGAGCCTTATAAAGATGGTTGCGTCTGATGTAACACATTCATAAAGGAGAAATGCTTAGACATTTCTAAAGTACATTTATTTGAGTTGTATCCATGTAAGTATATGCCTTCTTATCCCTGGTCATGCGTTAGAGGGTCTTTGGGAAAATTCAAATTTTCAGGAAATATTGTTTTTACATCATTTCAATGTAGTAGTGTTAATTTATCCATGACTACCCACTGAAACAACACAATAAGGCGACAAAAATGCATCAACTACACAAAAATTGGTTATCTTACACGCTACTGACAAAAAAATACATTGCTATGATAAAATCTTCAATATGATACAATTATAATACATACATCTAGTGACATTCATTAGGATAATACTCATGTTCCCACGGCACTCTAGAACATTGAATCAAGTTGTGTCCAACCCTAGCTTAAACTAAAAGCATGCAATGCATTATGACGTGTCCAACATCAAGGCTTCGTAATAAAAAAGGTTTGCAATCAAACGCAAAATGGCAATGACCAATCACGATCATTGTTGCAGGCGCTTTCTGTTCCAATGACTGACCAGTAACCAATTAGAGTTGTTCTTTCAAATTTGAAATTTATCGCAAACCTTTTATTATGGGGCCCAGGTCTGTTCTCCATGAGGGTAAAATAGGAGAGATACGGGAGAGTTGACCCCTTTCAAAAAAGCATTTGGGGAAATTTTGACAGTATTTACAGGTCTTATACAAACTTTTAATGTCATGTCAAAGTTCAACATCTTTGTACCAGTAATCAGAGCGCTTAGAAACACCCGTATGAAGCTCTATAAACATAAAATTATTATTATTATTAATCATTTAAGCAGGATGGTTACATTTCAGATGATTTTATATTCAAGTAACATTTTCTTTAAAACCAAATGAAACTTCGCGGGGACTGAGGAGACGTCTCGGAGAAGTCTCCAAGACAGGTTTCAAAACCATCTCCAAGTAGTTTCAAAACCGTCTCAAAGTAGTCTCAAATCCGTCTAAAAGTATTTTCCGCGAAGTGAGATACCACTATTATGTACCAGCAAACACAAAGGAATGTGTCTCTTTTGAAAAAGTGTCATTTTTAAAGGTGAGTCAACTCTCCTTGTTGCTCAATCTAGTATCTGCCCCTCCACATTTTTCAAGAAAAATACGATGATTATGAATAAAATCATCAATAAAAAGTTTAAAATGAACAAAAGATAATAAAAAGAGCTCAAAAAGAAATATCACATTTTCTGTTAAATAATTCAGCTGTACCAAGTTCATATTTCACCACTTCTTCAAAATTGATTACTTAGAAAAAAATAAAACCTCTAAAAAATTGACGACAAAAAAAAATCTGTTATAATATATTCATAGGCAATTATATAATTGATTCATAGACAATTATCTCATTGAGTTACATCAAAGAAAGTTTAATTTTCCTTTTGTAGAATATTCAAGATCAATATTGATCCAATCTATTAAAATGAAACAAAAGATTAGGTACTATATAGACTCAAGGTTGAAGTTAAAAGTACTATCACAGAACGTAAGCAGCTTTAATAGAATATTTTCTTGTGCCTTGGGGTCATACAAGGTCACAAGACCCCTGGAATCTATAGAAACAGGAGAGCCTCTCATAGCAGTCAATATATCTATAATACTAAGGGGACCCATCATGCCCCTACTTCAAAAGAAAATAATGTAAGAGAATAGCAGAAAAACTGTGCAGGCTATAAAAGTTTCACAATTTATAAGCATGAGACAGTTATGAATATGAAATCGTTTAATTTGCATGCACTAGGTTTGCAACATTGGGCTGTTGACATGCTAAATATGATAGTCATAATTGTAATTTAAAGTGACTTAAAACTTCACAAAGTCTGAAGTAGCTTAACATGTCTCTCGTAAGCTTCTTGAGATTAATGGAGTTCTACAATGTCAATAATAATAATAATAATGATATTTTTTTCACATCATAATTTTTTTGACGCTCTGAACCCAAGGCAAGAGTGGAGAGGTCAAATAGGGAATAAAATGCTAATACCATGCTAATACCATACTAATACCATGTGCACCCTGGTAGAGAGTGTCAAAAGTAAATGAATGTCTTGTAAAAGAATGTATTCACGCAGAATCGAGGTTTGAACCCTCAGTATATCGATCGACAGTGCAGGAAATAAACCAAGAAACCTCCAAAATGTCTCATCACTCAAAACACTATGGCATGCTATTAAAATATGAATACAAGCAGATTGTTAGTTCTTTTTGTGTGTTAGTTTCCCTGAATGAATGAAAGAAAATGAAAGTAGACATTTTGAACAGACTTGAATACAATTTGACAACCACCCAGCAGCTAAAAGGAATGTATTTTTAGACCCAAGGTTAAATAAAAATAAAAATTTATAAGTCTTCTGTAGGCCATCAGAGCATTTGCTCTTGTGGTATACAAAAGAGTTATTACAACTCTATCTCATAATAAGATATATTCCTCTACACCCGAAAGCCCCTGCATTACTGGGAAAATCATTTAAGAGACTGTCCTCTGATCATGACTTAATATTAGCGATTCTTTTGCATACATTGATTCTATTATTTCTCGCCGTCACATTTGTGAAAATGAACCCTTTAGCACCTAAACCGCCGAAACCACCCATCAGCTTACTCACTAAACCGCCCCTGTTTTATGCACGCTATAGTCATGATAATATAAAAAATATGTGATCAAACATGCCCACATTTATTTTGTATTATCCATGGGATGTATGCTGTCGGATTCCGCACAAAAAGGTATGGTTCACGAGTATTTCTTATTGAAATGCCCTGATACAAACACAGAAAAACCCTTTCCGTTAGAGGGTAAGCTGATACTTTTCATGCAGTCTCTAGGTGCTAAAGGGTTGATAT
Organism: Paracentrotus lividus; assembly: GCA_940671915.1. NCBI lineage: Eukaryota > Metazoa > Echinodermata > Echinoidea > Camarodonta > Echinidae > Paracentrotus > Paracentrotus lividus. The sequence goes on from CALNVZ010003433.1 coordinate 39,075,673, forward strand.
ATACTGTAATATGTACAGTATTTGAAAGATATTTGAACAGATTAATAAGTTCAAATAGCAGAAAGAAAGTAAAATCAACAAGAAAAAGCAAAGTCAAACAACACTTTCTGATTTGATTATTGCTTTCTTTCATAAATGTACCGGTAACTTAAATCAAGAGAGAAAAGGGCAATTGAAATCTACATGCCCTTACGTATAATCGCAAAACTCTGAATATCGGCGAAGTCGAATAAGTACTTCAACTGATCCCGAAGTTGGGTGAGGAAAATGTAATAATGTACAACTAGTATTGGATTAAAGAACACCCAAGACCTACCACCCATTTAAAAAAAAAAACAGTAGGTATATGAGCTAGTTATACTATCTCTTCCATGGAATGATTAGAGTGGAAGGGGGGGAGGTAAAAGAGACTATAAAAATTGTTCTTAATTTTATTCTATACAAAGGCCAAAGAGATAAAATTCTGTGTCATGGTGGAGGTTTTAGAGGAAGGGTCATCTTTATATTTGAATCGGGGGGGGGGGGCATTTCATCAAAGGACCTGTCAGACGTTTTATCTGACAAACTGGGGGGCATTTCATCAACGTACTTGTCGGACATTTTATCCGACAAATTTGCTCTCAACCAATGAGATGCAAGCATTTCAGTAGCTTATAACAGTTTGTCGGATAAAACGTCGGACAAGTCCTTTCATGAAATGCCCCCCTGTTGTAAGCTGCTGAAATGCTTGCAACTGATTGGCTGAGAGCAAATTTGTCAGATAAAATGTCTGACAGGTCCTTTGATGAAATGAAAAACAGTCCATTCACAAGTCCTTTCATGAAACGCTCCCCTGGACCCTGTTGCATAAAACTTCTAACCTGAGTTTTTTCCGGTTAAAATCTGAAAACTCCGGTTAAAGTCCAAAAACTCCGGTTACAATATTTTTCTGGATTTTTTACTGTTTTTTCCATTGCATAAAAACATACCAGAGTTTTCAAAAGTATTAATGCAATAAATTTTTAGGGAGTTTTAAAACTCAGGTTGAATAACCTAAGAAATAGGTCTACATAAGCTGAGTTTTTTAACCCGAGAAAACTCGGGTTAGAAAAAAAGTTTTATGCAACACCACCCTGGTTTACTTGGCTTGACAGAAAATTAGGGATTAGACTTTAATATAATAAAGGACAAATTTATTGTAACTTCCTATTAAGTGTAGACTAGCGATGATTGGATTAATTAAGGACTTAAGACAGGACTAAACCGATTCATAAGCAACCTCTCCAGATCTTCCACTGAGCACATACTGTTACTGTTATCCTCGTCCAACTGGAAATCACATTCGCTGGCCAATTTGCTTGGTTCAGTCTCCGTGACAGTGCAGGTCTTGGTCTTGCTATAGAAGCCACAGGCCTTAGCTGTCACTTGGTATTCACCGGGCACCAGCAGTCGCCAGTAGTCACCATCCGGCGCTGTGAGAGGAAAGGTAGAGAATACAATTATGGTTTTGTTTACCCTCTAAAAATAGGGATGCCAGTGGCAAATGGCTGCAGAGCAGGGGGTGTTTCACAAAATTAAATTAGCTCTTAACTTCTATGTGCATCCTGTATCATAATACGTAATCTAATTGATATATTTCTCAAATGGCGCGCATCCCCTGAGCATGATCATGATGTGTGATGGTGAGATGCAGACGTGTAGTAATTAATTTAATAGGATGAGCCTGCACCTTTGAATGTTTTCAATAGAAATGTGGCACATTATGAATGCTGTAGACCACCACCATCATCATCATCTTGACCAGACCAATGAGGTGATGCGTGATATACCACACACAACTACGGATCTAAGAGCGATTTTTCATGTCTACTTTATAGCTCTTTGTGAAACACCCCTCAAGATAAATATTTTAGGGAGCTAAGTCTGCATCTGAGAGGCCTGTCCCCCGTAAATTGTATGAGCAATTTTTATGTTTAAACATTTCAGATTTAACATGTATTGTAAGTATTTGCACCAGTATCAACCAACCAATCGATCAAGGGAAAGGAGGAAAATATAATACAAAGCAAGAAATAAAAGAAAAAAACTGCCGATTATATAGAAAACAATAGTTAACATTATCAATTCACAGATTGAACAGTGACATTACAAATACACAGATTTTTCAAGTTTTTTTTTATGCCCCTGTCATCATAAGTGGTGCTGGAGCCATGGTTACAAACAGTTGAGGCCAGAAGTTTACATACACCACAGAAATTCAATGAAAATTGTACACTTGCCAAACATCATAGAATTTACCGTATCTTCAGAAATATTAGTACTACCATGACAAATATGGTATTAAATTAAAGAGCTCATGAAGTTCATTCAAATTAATTGAACTCCAATCAGACTTTTAAGTATATTTTAAGTGAAATTTTCTTTGTAGAAAAAAAAGTAATATTTGTTCAAAATTTATTCTACTGTTAGTCACCATAGCATACAAACATCGTATCATACCAATATATAAATGTCAGATATGATTGATATCATTTCTTGTCATGATATATCACCACCAAACAAAAAAATGTAATCTGAAATATCTATGTTGAGAAATAAGAAGCACAACTATGAAATGCATTGTTAAAGATTTTTTGTACTGTTTTGTCTAAAATGTGAAGATATTTTAGGGGGAAATGACATCTAAATATTCTTCAGCTCCTGATGACATGCCAGTGTGATGAAAGAGCATGGTGTACTAGTTGCTTGATACCAAATTTGTCATTATAGCACAAGTAATTTTTAAGATACAGTAAATTTTATAATGTTTGGCAAGTGTACAATTTTCATTGAATTTCCTGGGTGTAAACTTCTGGCCTAAACTGTATGTTTGTCACTTTTACTTACACCTTTCACATCTTCATATATTCAAATTCAAACAAAAACTAAATATTGGTTGAAAACAAAACTTACCAGTAGTGATGTCATGATTGATATATCCACTGCTTGCGTTGACTAAGATCTGTGCATTGTAGATTCCAACCCCGTTTTCATCCACCACTGTGCCTTTGATACCACTGTGAGCCTAAAAATATCAATCAAATTAAAGGGATACATTAAAGTGAATTATTGTTCTGGGCACTGTATGACAAACATGACAAAGGTTTAAAATCAATCAAAAAATTGCAATAGCCAATCATGATTATTGTTTCACTCGTTTTTTGTTCAAAAGACTGACCAGAAACCAATCAGAGTGGTTCTTTCAAATTTACAATTGATTGCAAATCTTTGTGTTATGGAGCCAAGGCCATGTTATTTGAATTTGGCAGATACTGTCTAAAAATGCTTTGGAAAGGTTGATAACAGTTCATCTCAGCATTACTGTGTGCTGTGAGGGTTTGGAACTGCCAAAATGATAAGAAATTTACCCAATTCTGCTTTAAAACCACATGCACTGACACAAAATGCATGTATTGGACAAACCCAAATGTTTGGTCAAAACATTCTAGCTGTTAGGGGCATATTTTGGGTGATACATATATTACGACTATTAAGGCAATTGAAGAGCAATCCTTAATATTTGAACTTTTTACCATGATATTCGTCCTAAAACTGTGTTAAAATAACAGGAAAGCTTACAATTTTGTTCATCTTTCCCACTACACTAGATTCTCTTTAAAGGAACACCAAAGAAATTCTGCTGAATATTGTTAAAAAGTTCAAATTAGTTGTATATTACTCTACATGCATAAAAACGTAAGTGTGAGAATTGTGTGATATTCCTGTAATGAATTCTAACGAAATTTAGTGTTTTTTGTCCAAGAGGTAGCATTAGCCAATTGGGACGCCAGTCAAACTCAGCATAGGGCTCAGTGTAAACGACAAGCAAAGCATCATTATACAGTGTGTTTCAAATTAAAGGTAATCCATTTTTAGAGAGCCCATGTTCCATGCTCATTTCTTTTTGCTGTTTATATTAAACTTATAATTAAAGAGGAACTCTCCACCTTTCCAATGATACCTTTCTTGAATCATAAATGTAAAGCATAATTGAGTAAATTGCAAATGAAAATGGCAGGTACAGAGTCAATTTTTCCAAGTTTTAAGAAAATGAAAGAAGACTGAGTGAGTGCTGTCCCTGCTGTCCCAGAGCATTGAATAGGAATGCATGCAATGATGTGTGACTCCTTTGAAAGTAGAAAGGAATTGAAGTAGGATTAACGTATACCTACATTAATTGAGAGAACATTGTTTTTGGGGGTCTTTTTTTTTTCTTCTTTTTTTAGCCATTTCTGGATCAAATTTGCTCAAATAAACAGTGAATACATTCAAATATATAGTCAATTTTGGTCCAGCTGGCGAAGCAGTTAAATATCTAATTAATCCTGTAATGCACATGTACATGTAATAAATGCATATCATTCAACTTCATTTTCATAATATAATGTAGGCTCAAAGCTGGGTACACATACATGTATATAGTTTTGGTAAATCTAAAAATTTGACACATCTCAGTATCAATTTTATTGAGATTAAAAGACGGATGGTAAAAGAAATTATATATGATTTGAATGTTAGATTTTTTTTTAAACTGAACTTTGGTACTCTATTCTGTACTGAATTTCCCTGAACTGAACTGAACTGAACTGAACTGAACTGAACTGAATTGAACTGAATTGAACTGGACTGGACTGGACTGGATCAAAGTTTACCTGTTCCATGTAGGCTAGCAGAGATTCCTTATTTTGCTCCCAGTACTGTTTATACGCCTCTGGATTAGGAGGAAACTTCACACAGCTCATTTCGATGGTAATCTCAAAGCAATTGGTATGAAGGTAGTTGTAGTCCTGCATGCCTGATAATGAAACAAAAAAGAGTAAAATATTATTTGCAACTGAGAAATCTACAGATTTACATGCCTAGAAAGGAGGACAGTTTTCAGTGAGATACTGTATTTTCCTATAACAGGACAAATGTTTTATGCAACCCTTTCTAAAGGGGAAGTTCACCCTGGAATTTTCTTGGTTTAAAAAATGCAGAAAAATAAAAGAAAAATATGAATGAAAGTTTGAATTAGATTCACCAAAAAATAACAAAGTTATGAATATTTAAAATTTTGATTCTGTGACGTCACATGCGAGCAGCTCTCCAAGGTGTTGTGTATGTAAATTCCATAAATTTGTCTTTTTTCATGGTTGTTGATAAAGGAATGGGTCAATTTGATAGAGGCATGGATATTAACATATGTTTGATGATGTATCGACCGCACAGATGAAATAATTAATTTTCTTCTAAAAAAATGGCACTTTATGCAATTTACACTACATAACACATATGAGAACGGCTGGCATGTGACGTCACAAAATCAAAACTTTAAATATTCATAACTTCATTATTTTTTGGTTAATTTTCTTCAAACTTTCACTTATATTTTTCTTTTATTTTTCTGCATTTTTTAAAACCAATTTAAATCCAGGGTGAACTTTCCATTTAACGCAGGTGAAGTCCTTTATCAATAACTACAAAAAACAAAATTTATTGCATTTCTTGTACAAAAACTACATGTACATGTGCGTCATAGAAGTGCCAAGTATTTTTAATAATATTAAGAATGTCTTCTACATGGAAGTTTGGACTGGCCAGCTCAGCTAAATAAGTATCTTTCTAAGATATCAGTTATTTTCTTCCATAAGTGTTTGACAGTAAATGTAGTTTCAGACATTCAGTTCGATGATTCATCCAAAATTTGATTTCCTTTGTCTGTTTATTTTCCTTTTGGAAGGTGTTTACCAAATATGATGATGGGAGAGCCTCAAAAATGTTCAACGGAAGAGATATAGACACTGCAGATCGTCCTTGAAAACATTAGAGAAGCGTGCATCGCTGTGATCTAATAAACATAGGGCCTTAACCTGACAGTATAAAATGAGATAATGGAGATCTTGTTAACCTTTGACCTAAACCACTTAGATCACTATCCTGTGGGACTATTAATCCACTGTTCTCTAGATTCAATGGGTGATTCTTCACCAGACCAAAGTTTTCAATTAGCCCACTACATGTATTCCTGATTTCATGAATATGTGGGTTTTCTTAGTATATGGATGGTACTTTCCTGGGGACATCGGGTGGTATCTAACTTTGAGGAGACGTCTCCAGGACAGATAAAAAGTATTAAAGACGTCTCCAATACTTTATTCCGTCTCTGCGCAATTTTCGAAAACTGTCTCAAAGCAGTTTCAAAGAACTGTCTCAAACTAGTTTCCATGACTCGTGAAACCTCGCGGGGACTGAGGAGAATTCTCAAAGACATCTCCGCCACAAGTTTCAAAACCATCTCCAAGCAGTTTCAAAACCGTCTCAAAGTAGTCCCAAATCTGTCTCAAAGTAGTTTCCATGAAGTGAGATACCACCCATAGCAACAAGTTATTCAAACAAGCTGTTATTAAAGAATGAACCACGATATTTGGAATCCATTTTACATTTAGCTGATGTCAGCCAAGCCTCAGGAAAGCTTTTGTATTGTCAACAAAAACCTTTGTTCAAAAAGTATTGCATAAAACTTGAATATTTTGGTAAACCGGTCTATTAGCTGGATCGGAAAATTATAGCAGACTTTTATCTCAAATAGCGTGCTAAATTAAGTGATATCATACCATATCCTCTTGGGCTTGTTTTCCAAATAATGAGCTCTATTACATTGCAGAAGGTTGTAGAACTCAAAGCTCGAGCTGATCCAGAGCTAATTTCATGCCACTTCAGCCATCTAAAGGCTCCCCCTCCATTTATCCACCTTGTAATGGGCTATTTGGCAACTTCAGTGTAGTGTAAAACCACCTGCCTAAAGTATTGAATTAACATTGTCACCCCAGACTCACTCCCACATTTCCAAAAAGATCAATGACTTTAAATATCCCCATAACAGCTGTTTCCTTCTTTTACAAACAAAGAAACAAATTTTGTTTACAAAGACAAACTAGGTTAGTTTACGCAACAATTTAACCAGACGCGCTTATTAGACGTTTTGTCTCAATCAACATTAAGTCTCTTCAACAAAGTCTGAAACTTTATCAACTTAACATTATGGTGTTAACATGTTTTGTGATGTGCAGGTCGCGAAATTATTTTTCTCACGAGAGTTCCAGACCCCAGTATGGCTATATCAGTGTATAGGGTTTATTTATTCAGGGTCTATTTAGTTAGACTACGCCATTCATATTAACACAATAGGAATAGGGTTAGGGTTAGGGTTAGTGTTAGGGTGTCAATAGTTCTGGCAGCTCATCGGTTGTGGCGCAATGGATAGCGACATAGGCTGTGATCGGTAAGATTGGAGGTTCGACTTCAGAAATGCAACTTTGCTCAAATTTGTTTTTTGTTGTTTATAATTGAGGGGAAACTTTGAAAAAAATTCAAGTCCCAGACTTATACTCTGTGTCACAGTCCCTCAAGGCGGAAAATTGAGTAATTCGCTCTGATCTGAACCGGAACTCAAGTGGGAAAAAAATGACGCGTGCAGGACAGAGAAAAGATCCATTATATACACAACCATGCAGTTTAATAAATTGTACAAACATGTACATGTAACCTCACTGCACTGATAAGATTTTTGTGCATTGTATAATTAATTATACGTTTAACACTGACCCAAAATGGACCTATGCATTTTTCATACATGACATGTTTATCAAACTCCATTTTTTAACAGATATGCACGTACATGTAGCAGAAACTTGACAATAAATAAGGAACATCGGGGGAAATAATCAACAAGACAATGATGGCACATGTTGTAAACAACTGCATCATAACAACGTGATTGCAACACCTTGACCTATGATTCTCTGCACTTTTTACTCCTGTTTTATGCTTCATACACAATACATACCAAAGTTGGTTAGAGTATACTATGAGAAATACTTTAAGCCAAAAAAACAAAATCTGAGAAAGGCAACTAAATAAAAGAATAAGAAGGGCAAGTCCAAGCTATTTGATCACTCAAGAGTGAAATTTCAAAATGGTTCAAAAAAGACAAACTTGGTGTCATTTAAAAGCCAAGATGTTAAAGTACATGAATTTTATAACGAAAAATAAAAAATGCTCATGAATGACCAATAATAAATGAATATATTTGCATAAATTAAAAATTTGAGTAACGCGTGGGACATTAAAAATTTGGGCTTTTTTAAAAGATATCTTTAAAGTTTTACACATTTCTATCCCAATAGTAGTGGGACCTTAAAGTCTGAATGACAAGTTATCATGACTATGATTTCCAGTTTCTCAACTAATTAAATATGCAAATGAGGGATGGTACAAAATTGGCATGTCCCACGCGTTACTTTTTTAGGTCATTATTTCTCACTTGCAGAAAAAATAGTGATTGAATTTTCGTGAGACTTTCAAAAGACCAAATTTACAGTAGGCTTCATCATAATCAGAAGAAAAAAGTTTTGTCTGATTCATCTAATTAACACAATCTTTAATTAGATTTGGTAACGCGTGGGACATTTCAGTAACGCGTGGGACAACGTGTGTAAAACGTATGGAAGTACATTAAGTTTTGCCAAAAGGAAGTTGACATTCCCTCTAAGCTTTTTGAACATTGAATGTCAGTTAACATGATCAGTGCATCCATTTGCCATCACCAAGACCTTTAATTAAACTGAAATTAATTAAAAATTACCTTTTCCCCCAAAGGAAACATGCTCTTGGGGATTTTCGCATGTGGTGAAAAATGTGCACAAAAAAGTTTTTTCTTTTTTATTTCTCATATCTATCAAACAATAGCATTTGTCTTGGCATAAAAAGGCTGCACAATATAATTTCCTTCATAGCAATGAAGAAAGTAAACTGTTTTTAAAGGGGTTATTTACATTATTTTAAGTTCTCACAAGCAGCTTTTTGTCATTTGGTGCATTAACTGCATACATTAATGTTGCATACTATGTACAGGTAGCCCTGGGCCCTATTATATAGTCTTTATTAAGGAAATAGTATGCAGTTTTAGACTGAAGCTTTGTGCATTTGAGTTATTCCATAACTTCCATTGTTCATTCTTATTCAAAGTTTGTCATTCAGATAAGAGAACAATATGCGGCTGTAGATCGTTAAATTATGTTGGAAATATCTTTTAAGTTTCATTTATATTGTGCGACTATCACATGCATATCTTTCTTCTTACCAAGTTTTGTTCACAAGGTACTATACATATACCTTCTTTTGTCATGTAGTCACAAAACAGAATGAATTACAATGTAAGTATACTTGATGTATGTAAACATATATTATGAGGATATTGTCCAAATTCAGGTTACGTGAAATTATTACATATAATGTAAATATCAATGCACAGGTATACCAATTGATTTTACTACGTAACAATTAAAACAGCTCGCATTGATGATGATGGGCATTGTTACTATAGGCCCTACATGTAACATATGGTTCCAGTACATTACCCCTAGACAATTACCTCAGACAACTGCCTCCTCCCCCTCTAAAAATAACCCAACCTTACACCTAACCATACCCTCTTTCTGGGGTAGTGTCTAGGGTTAATGTCCAGGGGCAGTTGTCCTGATACAATAAATGTAATCTGAAGAGCTATTTTCATCCTTTTCATGAGACAAATTTCATAATCTTCATAAAAATAATAACTGAAAGTACATTTATTCATTATAATAATCAATTAATTGATTTTTAGGGATAAATAAACATTTCCTCCAGAAATGAAGTAAAATTATTTCTTGTTTTATTTGCTTTAAAATAAATTACCAGATCACCTTTTTTCATTTAAGTGTCAATACAGTACATTATGCATAATGACAAAAGTTCCCACGCGGTACTTGTCCCACGCAGTTACTATACCTATCTTTTTAATTGACCTTGAGAGAAAACTAATGATGAAATTTTATGAAACTTTTTTTAATCTTCAGTAATAGATGTTAACAAGTGTTTGCAATGATTTCCAGGATTGCAATATTTTCACATATTCAGAAACAAAGGTTAACAAGAAAAAATATGATTTTTGTGGGTCCCACGCGTTTACTGGTGAATTTAATTAGCATAAATTAATTATGTACGAGCAACTTCTGATTTTGTTTTGTGTTTTGTATGAAGATACCTACTATCTACCAGAAACTACCCAAAGAAAACTTAACTATGATTACTAAATTTAAGATATAGGGCTAAATATACTTGTGATGTCCCACGCGTTACTAGTGCAAAATAGCTTGGACTTGCCCAGAAGCATTTAAAACTCTATCAGGTCCAAGATATTTTACGTGATACCATTGCATTTTTAAAATCAGTATGTGGGTATTTCTTAGCACCTCTTATAGGATACAAGATACCAATTCATTATTTGAGTCAGTATGGAGGAATTTCTTGCCCTCTCTTCAGGGATCACAAGTCAGTATGGGAGTACATGTATTTCTTACCACATGGAGAAGGGTAAATTGCATTGTTCGAAGAACTCCTCTGGGCTGGAGTTTGCATTATTACAAAAATAGAGTAAAATCTAAAAAGCACAGCACTGAAAATTTCATCAAAATCGGATAAGAAATAGCAAAGTTATGAATTTTCTTAGGTTTTGAATTTTTTAAGGAAACAGTTCTCAAATTGGCAACCTGATGATGTCACAGTCCCCCTATACTTTTTTTGTATTTTATTGTATGAAATACCAATAATCAAGATTTTCTGCCCCAAGGACATAAAAACAGGGATTAATTCTTGTGGGATGTTGAAGGTCACAAGTGCTTTTACTTATTTTAGTATGAGTGATCCATGTAGATTTCCTGTATATGCATTGTATGAAAAAATGAGATAAATAAGATTTCATATAATAAAATATACAAGAAGAAGGGGGACTGTGACATCATCAGTTTGCTCAATTGAATATTAAAATATTCATGAGACCTGCCAAGAACTGTTTTAAAAAAAATCAATACCTAAATAATGCATAACTTTGTTATTTTTCATCCGATTTTGATAAAATTTTCTGTGTTGTGCTTGTTAACTGTTACTTTACTTTACAAAAACTTTTAATTTCAGCCCGGAGTCCTCATTTGAGTCAGTATGGGGGTATTTCTTACCCCTGTTTGGGGACACCAAGTCAGTATTGGGGCGTTTCTTGTTAAGTCAGAATGGTTTCTTACCCCCGGTTAGAGGATACCAATCAGCTCCATTGGTGATGCCATTCTTGAAGGCTTCTTCACCGCCCATGTCACATGACGGGCGGTTAGGATCCGCCATCACACCATGGGCTTTGGCATAGGCAAGAGATGCCTGCCTGAAGAAAGCATCGTCAGGGGAAGCCTCGTAGTTTGCCTTGCCATCGTGGCTTGCATCGTACGGGTAGTTGGCAACGATGTCACCACCGTGAAGGTTAGCAGACAGAATGAAGGGATACTCCTGGAGCCAGGCCATGATGGCCACCGTCTCTTTTTGGAACTGATAACACAAGATAAAAGTAAAGTACATACTATAATTCAAATGATCAAATGAAATAATAACTACGGCTCCAAAATCATGGAACACTCTATCTGATTTAAAAAAAAAACACATGCAGGATCTGAGAATGTCCTTAAGATATATCTCAAAACCCACCTCATCTGTTAATGATAATAATACTACTACTACTACTACTACTACTACTACTAATAATAATAATAATGCCCACTTATCACAATATATCTGTATCAAATAAAATGGTACAGGTGTGAAACATTTTTTATAGTACATATGAAGATTAATCAAAACCTAGCAGTTTTTGGTACATGTATTTCCATAAAGCAGGAAAAACAGACTTCCTTCTGCATTTTTATCATCTCATCTTGAGATATGTTTAGTTTTCTACAATCAAGAAAACTCAATTTTAAACAAGCCTTGGCTAAGGCTTTGTTTATGTTTTTCAACATATTATGCAACCTTAATGCTTACTCACAAATGTTAACTTATTAACATGTATGTGATTCTCGAAAGAGTACAAATCACTGAATTTTGCTTCTACTGCTATTTGACGTATGCATCCAATTATATTACCTTTCTTGGATTTACAAAATCGGTGATATGGTTGTTGGGTCCGTGTCTTCTGGGGAAACGGTCTGTTCTCTGTCCGAATATGAAACGATCCAGATCCGGGAAGTTGCGGTTCAGATCAACTTCATTAGCGTTAGCCCTTCCTAAAGACCAGGAGTTCTTTCCTCTCTCCTTTACCTAATTACAGTGAGAGAAATAAGATTACAGTATACTATCCCATTTTCTTTTTATGTAAAAAATTTCTCTTGGTTTTAAATTAAAAAAACTTGAGACTATAGACACTGACATTGACATCTTGCCCAGGCTGTAACATAAAACATTACGATCAATTGCAAATCAAAAGTAACCAATCAGGATCGTTGTTGCACAGACTTCTTGCATACAAGTCTCACTGTAAACCAATTAGAATGGTTGTTTAAATCTGCGAATTGATTATAACTCTTTGTGTTACAGGGCACTAGAGTCTACAATTTATTCCATTCACCTATTCTTCTGAGATGTCATTCTCTGTCTTCCTCTTGCTATCTTTCCCTTCAGTCAATCTTTCAATTCCTGAAAGGTATATTGTCAGTTCCCTTTTTATACAAAAGATTTTGTTAGTTTTGAACAACAACAAAACTTGAGAATCTACTACAGACACTGATTTTGACATCTTTATTTACACAGAAAACTTTCAATTGTTGGGGTTCATCACAGAGTAAGAAAGTTCAAGTTTAAATTTACCTCTTTTAAGGCTTCTGCATAACCATCTGGATTCATAGTAGGCAGAATGTGGATACGGGTATTATCCACAAGGAATGTAATGTCTGGATCCGTCCCATAATTCTTACACAGGTAGGGTATTAGTAGGAGGAGCATCTCTCGACCAACGACCTCATTTCCATGCATGTTGCCAATGTATTTGAATTCAGGTTCACCTAAAAAGCAAGAAAGGTGAAAAAAATGGTTTAAAAGTATTTTTATTATCCACAAGAGAGGAGCATTCGGAGGAGCCTCTGTTCTGGCGTATAAAAATTGCTACACAACGATATACATGTCATCTGATACATATAGGCCTACGTGTACTGGTAGGCCTACAATAAAAAAATGATGCATCCTAATATATGAACACATAAAATTCTAGGAACCACCACCTGCAAGTCTACTGCAGACTACTCTATGTAGAATCTTAAAGATGCATCACTGACTCTGAAGGACAACTCGAAAGAGAGAAAGATTGCAATACCATATTATCAACCGATGGATGAGCAGGTCCACCGTCCGACAAGCATCATTGGATTTTAGTTAAGTAAGTAAAGTAAAGTAATGCTCAGCAATTTTTCTTTAATCTACATCTGTAATTCAAGTATAATTGAGCCCAATTATTGTATCAAGATTTGTATTTTGTTGTTATCAGTTAACTGTTTAGTATTGATGAATTTTGATTTGTCATTCCTGAATGATTTTTGTTAAATGTATTTTAATGTTTGTGTGGCCTTTGTGTGGCCTAGTGGTTAGAGCAGTGGACTCATGATTGCAAGGTTGTGAGTTTGAATCACAGCTCGTCCATTATCTCCACTTTAACTTTAAAAAAGCCCAAGAGTAATTTCTGTCGTCTATAAGGTCAGCTACATGTACTATGACTAATTAAGTTAGACGTAAAATGCTTCTTATGTAATTGGTTACATATCAGCTTGGTGTTGATGCAGCAGAAAGCTGCTCTACCGAGTTCCTACGGGAGTTACTTTAACAGAAACAGAAACAGAAACAGAAAGTTTTATGAATGTATCAAATCCACCCCGTATCATGAAGAATGTTATTGGTTGCATTTAAAAGGTAACATTATTATATGATCAGTTGTTCGTACATGCTTCTTACATGTCTGCACTCCTTATGACATACCAATTTTTTACATTATTACTAGCATGCCAACATGACTTGACATCATTTTGTTATGCAATTTAAAAAAAAAATTGAGAGGTGGGGATTTCAAGGTCCTTATTATTATTTCAAATATAATGAACACATTTTTGCTGGCATTTCTATCATGGACTAAAGTGCACTCGTTCATTTGAGTTGGTTTCCTAAGCTAAACCAGGATGCATCTAGCCTTTTTCTTTATTATTTTTATGGTTGTTACAAATACAGGATTTGATAACACTCTCTGTCACTCTCATGAAATTTTTATGGTATTCTGTCTCACTCACTCTCTCTCTCTCTCTCTCTCTTCAATGATCTCATTCTACGACTCCTCATTGAGAATGAGAGGCATAGCTCCTTCATTCCTTCACAGCTCAAGATTCTCAAGCCATGATCAACTTTCTTTGATCAAAACTTTGATTGATTGAGACAGAACATAATAATTCACGCTCACTTCTTTGGTACTTTGATTTCATCATACATAGATCTACCATTTGATTTTGTTGAAGGAACATTAACACTGTTTATTTACAATGTAATTACATTTTGGTTACTTTTCATAATTTTTACTTAAAATTATTTTCTTTAAATTAATTCTACAACAAAATTGCATAAAGTCGATCATACTTACCAACTTCATGACTGCCAGGGTTATCGGATATTTCAATAGCCCACAAGTCTTCTCCTAAAACACTTTGGCCAATTGAATAAATCCGGGTAATATCAGGGCACTCTGCGTTGGTTTCCTTCAATACTTGCAAGAGACCTTTATGGTCATGGTGTTTCCATTGATAATCTGATCCGGGAAAAATGTCGCTTGTCGCATCGCCCAAAACTGATAAAAATACTGGCAAAACCGCCAAAAGGGCCACTAACGAGGACATTGTGGGGGATCTGTGTAACGTCTGGATACAACAGTGACAGTAATGTTAAGCGACGACGATTATAAAAGAAAGAATTACAGTAACAGCTGCTTTCGTAAATAGAGGTCTTGACTTGTCGACGTCCCGTGTGTACAAAATTATGTGTAGGTCTACGAGCGAGACGTACGCCTACGCGGCCCCGGCCAACAACCGAGCGGAGCGCGAGCGAGCTGAGCTGGGGTTGGTGGTTCTGAAAATGAGATGCTAATGGAAAAAAACTTTATGCTGACGTACACTTGCGTCATAGGAGGGCTCCAACTGTTTCAATACACTTCTCATTTTCAGTGATGATAAAAGTACAATATTCTCTCGTTTTTATTTCTTAAATCAGTTTTTAAATTATTTCGAAAATTTTAATTATTAAATCGAATATGAATGTTTGCTAAAATTGGATTGGATTCACAACATTTTCGATTATATAGATGAACCATTCAATGATAAAGCATTATTTGAGACTAAATTTTTGTAGTCTTTGTCCACAGTCCCAATATACCACAACAATTCAGTTCATTTCATAAAATTTTATGCATATTTTCCTGCATTTATTCTCTGACGGAATGACTGGTATATTGTGTGAAGCATGAAATTTATCATTTAAATTCTTAAAGTTTCAAAATTTTATGAATGCATGTATAAACTAAAATGAGAATTACTTATTCCATGGAGATACTAAGTTATCTCATGCATGCTTATTCCAAAATGTTGATATACTATTTAAAACCAAGTTGCTTATGATAAATCAGAAAAAATACATCAAATTGTGAAAAATGAATGTTTACGCTGAAAAATCAGGTAGGTTTTCAGAGTAGAATGAATGCAAAATATCAATTTTCTTTTGAAACGTCATTACGGTTCTCGTTTCCATGGATACCTGAAGTGAAAATTCATGATAAAGCAATTTAGAACACACCTAGCAAGTATATATTGCCCATAGGCATATATACAGTCTGTGTTTTTAAGAAAAATGGCACAGTCGGGGGAAACAATAATTTAGGTGTGGAATATTTTCAAATAATGTGTGTATGTGGTACCAAATTGAAGCCAAAAGATTTTCCTTGCGGATGCGCTTTGTTCTGTAGGCCTATAATTTGCTTTTGTAAAACAAAAGCATATGCTAAATTTTGTGCGACGAGGAACAAATCGAAATTGCGCACTTTTATTGTACTGGAGCGCTGAATTCATGGCCATTATGTTGAAACTACACAAAGGCATGGGATCATGGCGTGCGAAAAATGGATTTTTCTTGATTGTAGAAAACTAGTCATATCTCAAAAATTACATCACCAAATGTGATGAAACAAATTGCAGAAGAAAGTCTGATTTTCTTGTTTTATCAAAATACCAAACAATACCAGGAGGTTGTGATTAATCTTTATACTATAAAAAAATGTTTTCCACTTGTACCATTTTATTTGACACAGACTGTATAGGCGTACAAAGCAGATTTTGGGGCTCAATAGGGCGTGCGTTATTTTATTTTTTTTTTTTTTCTTTAATACATGTCAAAATTTGATTTTTTTTTTTTTTTTTTTTTTTTTTTTTTTTTTTTTTTTGCTGCCCCCTCCTCGCTATTTTTCAGATTTTCGGGGGTGCCTCTTTTTTTTCAAATCCGGGATCTGCTGCTGAATGTACATTTTTTCTTTTTAGAGGATAGGGCCTAAACCTAGTTTGAATATAATTCTAATGGTATTCGCTTTCAAAAAAATAAACGCACGTGTAGATTATGGGTTGTGACGTCATTCATAGATTAACGGGGAACCCCCTTTGCGCGTACTAAGTTGGTCACGCGCGCATATTACATCCTCTCGCCGCGCCCCGATGCGTTCTTACCCCGACCCACTTTTTTCAATGTTTACAATTACAAGCGCACATTCAATGTCAACATTAGCGCAATGAATGGTGGGAATGGTGCGATTTTGCGTGCGTGATATATATTAATTACATTTACGACATGTACGAGATTCAGACTGTCGAAACTTCAGCAAGTTTCAGAATGTGTAAATATAATAGGTTGCGAGTTTCATTATTTATGTACTTGAACGTGAATATCATAAGGAAAGAGTAAATTCTTGATTGAAAATATACTATATTTATATAAACCAATTAACTTCATTTTTTTGTTATTAGCAAAGGGCAAAGAATGAATTAACTTAGCCAAATTAATAACTTTATAGAATTATACGTTTTAATTATTGTAGATTTAATTTAAATTCATTTTTTTTTCATATTGTTTTTACGTGAATGAAGTGCTGTGATGTTGAAATAATGAATATCCTATGTTAATCCTTTAGTTTTATCGACGATTTCATGTATCTCTTTCTTGGGGAAAAAAAAATGGCGTCTTATAAATTGGAGCTTGAAAACTTCAAGAGAAGTCGCTGTGGCGGATCCAGGGTGGCCGACTGAGCCGCCCCCTTCCCCCTATTGGCGGCGTAAAAAAAAAAAAAAAAAAAAAGAGGGGGAAAGAGAAGGAGAGGAGAAAAAAAAGAAAAAGAATTACTTGACCAAATAATATTCATGAGGATTACAAAAAGTGCTTATAATTTCAGCTTTCGCTCTCCTCTCGGATTACTTTGTTAAGTGATATAAAGAAGAAAATAAAGTCGGGTGGTAATTTTTCGCTTCGCGCTCGCATTACCTGACCAAATAATATTCGTGAGGATTACAAAAAGGGCTTATAAATTATGGTCAATTTGATAATATAAAAAAAATCTAGCCGCACTTTGCGCTCACATTATTTGCGTAATCAGATCAATGTTTTTTTGTTTTTTTTTTATGAGCATAGCACACACAAAAAAAAAAACACGCTTTAATGTACTGTTTTCAATTTGATATATCGACAAGTTTCGACTCGCGCTTCGCGCTCGCTTTAATTGTCAATAAAATATGGATCATGTTCTTGAGGATGACAAAATACACTTAATTTCCTCGTTTTCAGTTAAATACATCAAAACAAAAATTGCTCGCGCTACGAGCTCATTTTGTTTAACGAAATAATTTTCCTTTTCTAATCATTGGGAACATTTAGCACAAACGCGCTTTAAAATACTGTTTTAAATTTGATATACCGACAAAATTTTCGGCTCACGCGAGTATGATGAGTTCATTGAGATAAGTTTCCTTTCAGCATCACAAAAAAGAAGAAGCTTGTATCAAAGTTTTTCGGCTCGCGTTTCCACTCACTTTAATGAGATACCATATCTTGTCATGTACGTGGATGGCAATTAAAAAAAAAAAAAAAACACTAAAAATGTTTCGTTTTCATTAATATGTATAAAAAAATTGCTTGTGCTTCGCGCTCGCTTTATTGTTAATGAGACAATCATCATCTTGAACATATAGCACACTGCAAAAACTAAAAAATGCACTGTTTTCAGGTTAACTATATTTTTAAAAAATTCGGCTCGCGCTTCGCGCTCGCATTGTTAATGTGATAATCATCCTTTTGAAGTTTCTTGAGCATAGCACAGAAAGCGTTTGAAATGCTTTGTTTTCAAGTTGATATATCAAAAAATCAAAAAGCGCTTAAAATTCAATGTTTTCAGGTTGACCTCAGCAATTTCGGCTCGCGCTTCGCGCTCGTATTGTTTAATGAGATAGGTATCTTCTTTATAACCATAGCTCATGCACACTTAAAATATTCTATTTTCAGGTTAGTATATCAAGCATTTTTAATTGAATACATAAGCTTGTTCGTGAAAAAAAAGAAGAAAATAAACAGATCTTGAAATTTACTATCTTTAGGCCAATAATACCCCCCCCCCGCGCTTAACTTTTCAAGCAGCTGATCGAGGAAAATGTTGGAGAATTTTTTTCCGCCCGCCCCCTATCGGAGAATGCTGGATCCGCCCTTGATTCGTAGGGGAGACCGGGGATGGACGTTACAAAATTCACATTTTGGGCCAGATAATTCTAATGAAAGTACTCACACACTCCATTTTGGGTCTGTAGTTAGCCTATTATGTTGGCTAAATCCTGAGGCACATAAAACTTGGAAACATGTAAGCACTAATTAACTATAGCTTAATTAATGAAGACATTTTTTTGTAACAACCTACCCCGTATACGGGGTAAGTTACGGCGTAATTTGTTACAATGTGTAAATCTCTTTTACCATACTTTTGTTTCAACTTTCCAGTTTCTTGGTATCGTTAACAGTAGATCAAGTAGAGCTCTAGAATAGACTAAAGTAATAATAGAAATATCAAAATATTAACACCAGAAAATTGAAACAAAATTACTTTACATGAGTAATGTAATAGGGGTAGGTTGTTACATGGACATGGGGTAGGTTGTCGTAACAACCTACCCCATGGGTGATTTTACACATAAAATCAACTGTAGCAAATGGCTCAGGGGTATATTAGGGACATACATGTACTATATTCACAATACCAGACTATCATCATGTGCCTTCAGTTGTAAGAACTATTGCAAATTTTAATTTTTGTCAAAAATTCACTTGAAACTGTAAAAAAGGTTTTTTTGTTGATTTACTTTTTAATGAAACAACGGAGAAACCTCACGACCGGCAGTTCATCACAGCTATGTGTAGGCCGTATATAGATGCCAGTTAGCACGAACTCTCTTGTTCCAACTTAACTGAGAACTGTAACAACTGACCCGTGTAACTTCCACCCCCGGTCTCCCCTACCGTGGGTCCGTCTTTCATGTCTATTGGGAGGAAAACACCAAATAAAAAGACATTTATTATAAAAATAACGTTGGGAGCGCGAAGCGCGAACAGAGATTTTGCCATATGGGACTAACTACTACACTGTAAACCTGAAAGCACAGCATTTTAATATTATCTACAGTATATATCCTTTTTCCCCATATTTCAGTCAATGCAAATGCAAAGCTCGAGCAGAAATTTTGCCATAAAAATTACGTTAGCTTCAGCACTCAGTCTGGTAATAAAATGCTGTGAGCAAAAAAACTTTGCAAAATGAGTTTTTCTTTTTCACCCTAAAGTTTTCAGCCCACTCCCATTTTAGTTACGGTTTGGATTGAATAGGAAGTGCATGGGATGATAATTTTCTTTTTATTTACCCGATCACCATCTCCCCCCCCTCCCCCCCCCCCCCCTTGCCCCTGCGTATCTTGTACGAGGAAGTACAGCGCGCTGTGAACGAATTGAAGTCTGTGCACACAGACTACCGCTAGAATTGTAGCAACGAGCACGTAACCTGACTTAGCAACGCCGTCGCGAAACGGGCGCAGCCTCAGCTCTCATCACACGTTGTAAACAATACGGTGGGACTGTGGCTGGCCGCGCCGCGTAAATTTACATGTAATCAATCACACACATTAATTACGTACGGCGGGTATGCAGCTATTTCAAGGAAGAAGAGGGTCAAAATATTAATTTAAAAATTCGCTTGTAGTCCTGTCTGCCATTCCCTAAATAGGAAATTTAAGCACACCAGTGGAAAGTACATGTTATTCTCATCATTAATGCCAGAATTTGCTGGAAATTGTGCAGTATTTCGACTGTGGATGTGATCAACGCATTTTTGGGCGTGTGTTTCTCGATTGTGACTTTGTTTGTGTGGAGAAAAATTGAGCAACTGACTTGTTGACACCATGTATGATCGAGCCCCAAGAGTTTTAACAGAAGGAGCACAAGTAACTGGACCTTTTGTTGGGCCAGGTGCATACGATGCCTTTCAACCAAGTCGTGCAAAAGTTAAATCAGGTAAGAAAATAATCAGGGTAATCTAACTCGACTGAAAGTACTTTAGACCTCTAACGTTAAGTCTAACGGCAACTCCGTGTAAAGGGGACAGGACTGGCAACAAACGTTGAAACAGATAAAGAAGAATGTTGTTCACAGCTTTAAAATTGAGATTGTACAACTACAAGTTAATAGGGCCTAGGCCTAGTTTACTCTAAATCCTATTTTTATTCCATTAGATGTGCAAAGTGAAGATCATCATTGCTAAAATTAAAACCTGGCAGTGCACAAAAATAAGTCTTGATCTAAGTTAGATTGTCATACGGAATCCGTACCAAGATTTGAGAAGATTTGAATTGCTGCATTCTGAAAGCAATGCAGTGGCGAAACGAGGGGGTGTAAAAGTATTATTGGGAGGATATTAAAGATAAAGGGTAGATCTAGATCTACAGATCAACTTTTTATTGGATTCCATTCAAATCAAATTATTCTTCATTTCATATTTCACTCTCCATTTCAGATGGCTACGCTCCGTTCTCCTCCATGACAGCGAGGGAAACTTTCCTGACGGTTACAGATTCGGTCATTGCTGCACCAGGCCCCGGCCACTATGACCCAGCTGACGCACAACTCAGAATCAATGGGGGTCGTACACTTGCAAACACAGCCAAGAGGTTTGAGGAAGATGCATCAACATCAGTCCTTACCCCAGGTCCTGGGACGTACAATCTCTCAAAGTCAAGCGATTGGTTGAAGAAAAATGGCAATAAAGAAAAGGAGATCGTACAAGGACAGGTATAAAGAAGGCTGTTTGTTGTGTTCTGTGTGCTCCTGTTTGTGCAAAAGCCATAGTCAACAACATGGCAAATTGAATTGAAAATTTACTTATTGTAGTTAAATAAGTCGTGGGGGGTGTTTCACAAAGAGTTAAGTAGACTTAAAGTCGCATTTAACTTCTATGCGCATCTTGTTTTAAAACGCGCAATTTAATTGATAGATTTCACAATGGCGGGCAACCCTGACCATGGTCAATCCAATGAGGTGATGCGTAATAGAACGCACAAAACTAACGATTTAAGTGCGATTTTTAAGTCTATACTTAACTCTTTGTGAAACACCCCCCTAATATATAATTTCACTTACAAGCATGTTGTCTTAGGTAGATTATATATTTTTTTTATAGGCCTACTTATTTAAGGTGTATACTTGTTACAACCACAATGGCATTTTAAAAAAAAAGAAAAAAAAAAAGAATCTTAGGCCAAGTAAAAAAATAAACATGTTGATCGTCCGGACTTTTCAAAAAAGTTGATGAGGGAGGCCCTTATTATTTGTTATTTTGTTATTTTTTCCAAAATGGCTGCCGCGTCCAAGATGGCCGCCATATTCATATTTGAAGAAGATTTAATGCTGCTTTTAGGTTTAAGGTGCAATGCAGGTCCACAAATGAAGATATACATGTATCATATTGTCCACTTGTCAAGTCAGTTGCCAATATCAATCAGTATTTTGCAGCTTGAATGACAAGTGATCAGTGAGAGATTTTACAACATGTAGATCAGGGGTTTTCAAACTGTGGGGCGCAAGACTTTGTCAGAATTTATTAACGGTACTAATGAATTGCTTAATTGGGGTCACCACCAGTCCTTGTTATGACAAAGTTTAGTTGGTCTGGGGTCATGAACAAAATGTTTGGAAACCCCTGATGTATATTTGATTGCACAACTCATTCAAGTCCACACAGACACTGTTTATATAAATTTTCTTATGCTTTTTATAATGTTTCATTGCCATCATGTGTTTGAATGTTTTACTCAAGAACTAAAAATAACATACTAACTACTCATGTTGTCTAACCCATTTACGTTGTGTTGGTGAATTTTAAAAAAAATAAATAAAAAAATAAAAATAAAAAAAAAATAAATAAAAAAAAATAACAAATAACAAAAAAATTGGGGCGGCACCAAAATCGATGCGGGCGGGGACGATCAACATGTTTATTTTTTTACTTGGCCTTATTTAGCACTGCTAAACTTTTAAATTCGTGAGTTTTCCTTATTTTGACTGGCCTATTAGAATCTGTAACAATACCAGTTAAAGATTATCGTACTACCTTTTTAATAAAAAAAAATAAAAGAAGAAAAAAAGAAGAAAGTAAGTGATACACATAAATGATCGATAATGATAGAAAGGGTTTCTGACTGCTAACCTACCATATAAACTTTCATTGTACGTATATTGTGAAAAGAGGCTTTCTTTCTCTCAATTTCTCCCCATTAACTGTTCGTAACAATTTTCATCAAGTCCTTTACACCAGGAACTTGATTCACAAATTTTCTGTATGCTTCCCCCTTTTTTTGTTTTTTAAAATAAAAATAGCTCATGACGAATCGCATCAAGTTCTCCAGGAAAGCTCAAGCACCCTCTATTCCTACTCCAGGCCAGGCGTACGGCTATGAAGAATCCGAGGACGGCGTACTCAAGAAACAGGAACCTCCGTCCAAAGATAAAACATTAGGACCAGCCTTCTATAATATTACAAAGGTATGCAAAACCCTCTATAGGTTTTATACCATCTCTGAATATTTGGTCAAAGTTGGAAGTTTAACTAACATGTGTATGGCACACATTGCCAAGTGCTTACAAATATCTTATTGTAGCCTAATCAAATAAGTAATTATGTTCAAATTGTCCCAACTTTATTGACTATAACCTCAAAGTGTATATGTAGGCCTTCTTGAATATTTGTGGGGAAAAAAAAAATTATTGCAACATACATGTACAGTGTAATCTGATTCTTCCAGCTTGTGCTACTTTTACATGTAAACGGATCATATACCAATGGTAATGATGCAGGTATTAATTTTACTGTTGTAAGTCAATTTTGTAAATGGTGCTGTTGATTTCTATTCTATAATATCGGGGGAAAATTTGTATAAATCATCTCGGACATGCAAAAAAAAATAAGGTATCGCTGAATTAGTTATCTTAGACATGTGAACATAAATATTGTGGAAAAATGATAACAAACTAGTATAATTTTTTTTTCTCTTCATTTAATTATTGTTGGCAGGGTGACACAAAAGCGACGGCCAAGTACAAGGGAGTCCATTTCGGGAACCTGACGTCATCTAGGATGGACTTTCGAGGCGATTTAGGACCTGGACCGGGAGAGTATGACCCGTTTGCCAAACCAGACCCTGAGGTGGAGAATGTGAACGCAGCCATCACTAAGAGCGGGACCAGCGCGTTCGAGGCCAGGATCCCACGTTACCACGAAGGCATCGTGCAAGACGAAGCAAAAAAGGTACATACACTGATGATATATGATTCAGGTTATGGTCTCTGGAGAATATGTTTAAATTAAAAAATAAACAATCTAATTATTTACAATCTATATAGGGTTAAAATTGACTTGACCTAAATATTTTGATATCTCATATCTTTTTTTTTTTTGCTTGAAAAAAGGAACTTCATTCATATCAGGACAACTACCCACAGGCTAATTACCCCCTAGGAAAACTCCCCCCAGAAATAGGGTGAGTGTTAGGTATAGAGTTAGGGGGTAGAATTTTGGCAGGGGTAGTTGTCCGGGGATAATTGTCCAGGGGTTAGTTGTCCTCGAACCATGCTCGATATAACGGGAGGAGACTGTCTTGTTTATAAATTTACCTGTAATTATATTTATTTTGATGACAGGCTGTTCCAGGCCCAGGGAAATATTCAATCAACAGTCAGTTTGACAAGAGACCTCTAGCAGTCAACACAGAAGGGCTGGAGGTAGAACATCCACCATTCCTCTCACAAGCAAAGGTAAACCTCACATAGCACCGCTGCACCTCGTCATGATGGCCTATTATGTTTGAGACCTAAACAATGCCACAGATGCGTACTCATTGCAAAATGGATTTTTGTAGAAAACTAATCATATCTCAAGATCTACAGCACCAAATGAGATGGGAAAAAATGATTGCAGGAGAAAGGAAATACCAAACAAAACCAGGGGGGCGTTTCATGAAAGGACTTGTCGGACGTTTTATCCGACAGACTGTTATAATCTACTGAAATGCTTGCATCTGATTGGCGGAGAGCAAATTTGTTGGATAAACTATCTGACAAGTCCTTTGATGAAATGCCCCCCAGGTACTGATGAATTTTCATACCATAAAAAAAAAAAGTTTCTGCTTGTACCATTTTTATTGATACAGACTATTTTGTAATTGGCATTTCCACAGATTGGTGAACAAGACATTGAAAAAGGAATGGCCTCGAATATTTATTTTCTGATTTATTACCAACTCAACTTCGTGTATGTTCATAGATTATTTCATACAGGTCCGTTGAATTGAAGTAGAATTTGTTTAAAATCTGCATTTACATTATTTTTACTCCTAGTCTGCCACTAATTCCAGTCTGACCTCTGTTTATTTTTTTCAGAGATTCCAAGAGAAGAAGAACATTGTCCCTGCCCCTGGCTCCTACAACGATCCTCGCCATGCCTTAGAGGCTACCAAGAAACTCAGGGGACTCAAGAGAAGCCCCTTTGGACAGACGTCAGTCAGATTTGTTCCAGAGCCACACATCAAGAAAACTCCAGGTAATTACTTTATGCTTGTCAAAGTGCGAGCATGCTTTACGATTTATATTAGCATCAAAAATAATTTTACTATACCTGTATTGTATCGTATTTGCATAGTATACTCATGCATACTTTGCTCGTTATGTTGGTGTGGTTGGTAAAACTCGAAACTTAAAGTTTCCTTCTTTGCCTTAATGGAAGTGTCATTACATTAAATGACAACAAATGCATTCCCTATTTATTCCACAAGATTTCAAAATTTAAAACAAAGTTAGTATATTATTTTGTGTAAAAAGTAATACAAACATCCTCATTACATTTAGAAGGGAAGGGTAGTATTCAAAATTGATGAAAGTATGTTAGTTTTATACTATTTCTCTAGCTTTAGCTAAGTGATACATTATGAATATTGAGCATATTTGATAAGTACGATCTTTCTCCCTGCCATAGGCCCCGGAGCATACAGCTTTCCTGGCATAGCAGACAGTAGCATGAGGAAGGCCTACATTGAGAGCACGAGAAGGGGGGCATTCGGTTCCACGTCGGTGAGGATCAAGCCCATCACCAAACGCCAGGACTCGTCTCAGCCAGGTCCGTCCCACTACCAAGTCAAGGAGAAACCAGAGTACAGTAGGTACACCACCAACCTCTCGGCAAACTTCGCCTCTCAAAGTAACAGACTGTCATCTCCGGCACCTGCTACAGTACAGGTGGGTTGAGTTATAAGATGATTTTGATAATGAGGGATTCCTTAAATTTGTTATACAAGCACATATAGAATGAAATTCAGTTATAACTTAGCAATTCCTTATGTTCCAATTTCATTGATCTATAGTTTGTTTGTTTGTTTGTTTGTTGTTGTTTTTTTTTTTGGGGGGGAAGGTTCGATTTGATATGAATTATGAAGAAAGCCAAGCTCTGCACTTAGGTTAAGGAAAGCAAAATCAGATAAAACTGAATGCTTCAGTGTCTTGTTTCATTTCCATAGTTTGCATATAATTGCCTTGAAATTTTGCCTGGTCACACAAATTCCTGGAGCTGATTAACTTTGAAAATAAGTTTGTACACTACATGTATACAACTAGCCACTTTAATATCATTTTTGCTTTTTGTGAGTGTTACGGCATTGAGGTTTTTTTTTTTTTTTTTGGTACTGGTAGTTTGGCAGGGTTGAGGTTGGTATTTTTTAAATGAGGAATAAAAACAATTGCTAAGATTTCAAAAAGCCTTTTTGTACATTATATGCACGATCTAACAGTGCTTTTTGATTCCTGATGCAAAATAAGAAGTGATAACACCACAAAAATTTACATAATATGTGCAGAAATGTTTGCTCTTTCTGGCATTTTTGTAAGGCTCTTATCAAATCAACACTTATTGAGGCGAAACACAAACCGAGGGAAATTTTAAACATAACTTACATGCTTGTGTTAACAGGACAACCCTCCTCCTGGTGCATATGAAGTAAGATCATCCCATGACCTCTCTCAGGGTAGAAAGGACCCCGCCCCACCGCGCACACATGCTGGTAGGAGAAAGAAGGGCTCCTTCCTATCATCTAGTCGTCGTTTTGCCCCGCCCCGAGACGTTATCATTGAGAAACCAGAGCATAATAATCCAGGTTGGTGCTATATAGAATATACTTGTGATTGTAAATGATGCCGATTGTGGTGCTGGTGATGATGCTAATTGATTATGATCATAGTGTTGATGAAGATGATGATGGTGGTAATAGTGGTGATGATGCTAATGTATTGATGATAAGGGCAAGGATGATGGTGGTGATGAGCTTAGGGAATGTGATGGTGGTGATGGTGGTAGAGATTATGGTAATACATTTTGATGGTGATGATGATGATGATGATGATGATGATGGTGATGATGATGATTATGTTGATGATGATGATTGTGGAAGGAATTTTGATGATAAAGATGATGATGATGGTGGTGGTGTTGGTGGGGATAGAGGATATGATGATAGTGGTAATGATGGTAATATGTTGATGATAATGACAGTGATAGTGGTGGTAATTATGATGATCTTAAGACCATGAAAGTTTTGAGAATGATGGTGATGATAGTTATGATGATGGTGAAATAAGGTTTGTTATGAGTGAAATAATAATGATATTGTACCGGTGTACTGCTGATATAACAAGACATCAATCTTCACTTGTCCATTTTGACATGTGCTCAATGATTTATAAGTAAAGGTTTTAAGACAAAGTCAACCCCCGCAATCACAATCATCGCTCTATATTTTATTTTAGGACCTGGAACATACGACCCTGCCCTCAAGGACACAGTCAAACTCAGTCTGCTTGTTGGAAAAGACGAACGATTCAAAGAAATTAGGAAGAATGAAAATCCTGGCCCAGGAACTTATGAGGTAAGGAACAGTTTTATCATCAATTTCAATTGGGCTCTGGAAGGGAAAACGCCTATCTATGCTTGTTAAATTAAAAAAATAATAGATATAAATTAAGTTTTGATTAATTAATTACATCACAATAATTCAGCTCAAAGTGTTAAATATAAACATGTTACCATAAATACCCGCTGTATTAGTCAAGAAAACTTTTCTTGTCTTCATAGTGTCTCGAAATGGAGTGCGATATTTTTGAGAGATACCACATAACATTGCACTCACAAGATACATATATTGCCCCCGTCTTCGACTCAAGGGCAATATGAGATTAGTTTAGGCAATATATCTTGTATCTCCCTCAAGGCGAGTCAATATATTTATTCATGGTTATACTTTTTAATTATAGCTTTGAATTTCAATAGGACACTATGATGTATTCACGATAACTTGATTTCTTATCAATTAATCTACGTCTGCTATCCTCTCTTTTTTTCTTCCAGCTGAGCCCTCTCATGCAAGACACCGTCCTAAAGGGTACCTTCAACGCAACCCTCAACAACCCTATTGCACCTCAGTTGGAACTCCACCGATCACAATCTAAGGTAGCCAGTCAGCAAGCCTTTGTACTAGGGGTATAGAACCCCCAACCACATGTACTGTCTGTACAGTATCAGAACTTTGAATGGCGTATCATCCAATGATGGAATCTGTGTCTTCTTGTGAACTTTGACCTTGCTGCAGAGAGTAACCATTCTATTCAAAATAGCGACTTTTTTAAGAATGGCGATTTGATGTTGATGTCTCAGAAGAAAAACTTGTTTCATGTGTCTTTAAAAAAAATAATAAATTTTAAAAAATGCATATTCTGTGATTTTAGAAAAGGTATGAGAAAAATTTATTATTCCATAAATCAATGGGCAGAGGTGGGTTGGGTAGTCGGTTCTGTCTGGTGCTGTATGTTAAGAGAGTCTGGCCAATTCTGTTGCATTTGGGTGACAATGGTATCAACATGGCGCATATCGTTGCTATGGTAGGCAATTTATCAAAGAAAAAAAAAGTGCCATATTGATGCAGATATACAACAATAGTTGGCCAGGCTCTCTCTTTATATATGACACTGGTTTTCTACAGCTTCTGTAGCACTGTGCAACAAAAACATGCATTATAGGATGGTTAAGTGTAACAAGTTCTTACATTGGTTCTAGAAATACAAAAGAGAGAAAGTAGATAGCAATGGGGAGTGAAAAGGACATTGATTCATAAATTTTTACATAGCGCTCATGCCCTTTTGTTTTGTTGCCACACAAAGTAGAGGTTATTAATTTACGTAACATCTGCAGTATGAAAACAACAAGAAAAGGGATTTAAACATGTTTGTGGAGTAAAATTAGATGGGGTCATGTTCTCTATGTGGGAGGTGAGGAAGGCAGTCTAGACAAGCAGTTTAGTATCATCGATTTTTTATGGAATCAATGGGGGGTCACAAATTACTGTCTTATTATAGGGTATTACATGTTCAGGGGCAGGTCTTGAAGAAAATATGTTTTCAGCAATAATAAATATTTTCTAGGCTTTGTACTTTTTACATGCACTTGTTTCTAATCAGTGTATAAAGTTGCTAGGGTTTATATGGAGTCAAAACTCTCGTACATAATGTGTGTCAAAAAATGATTTGATGTTATATAGCTTGGGATGCAGTCTTCTTGCATAGTAAATGAAGAAAATGTTTCTTACAGTGAAATTCATTGATATTGTAAAAAAAAATTAGGTGCTTTCTATGGTTGACTGTACATTGGTTTATGAAGCCTTAATAATGCAATCCGTCCCAATTGTTCTTATGACACAGGCCTATTGCTAAATTCCGTCCAAGCAGCCTAGTATTATACTTTCATATTTTTCATCTTTATGGAATCA
Organism: Paracentrotus lividus; assembly: GCA_940671915.1. Lineage (NCBI taxonomy): Eukaryota > Metazoa > Echinodermata > Echinoidea > Camarodonta > Echinidae > Paracentrotus > Paracentrotus lividus. Next base: position 39,105,033 of record CALNVZ010003433.1, read on the forward strand.
ACAATGTAAATTTGTTCAGTTTTTCCGATAGCCATGGTACATGTATAGCAGACAGAATCAAACCCTCAATTAAATTAATTTTTAAATCAAAACTAAGGCAGAATAAGTCAGATCAGCAGAAATTTGAATTAAATTTGATATAGAATAAGAAAGTTAGGCCTTTGTCAAATATTCTGTTTTTGAGGGTACCATATATTGGGAACATTAATATATGGACAACTCTCCATTTATTTCATTGTCTTCATCATATATGTTGTGTAAAAACACTCAAATACATTATATATCTTGAATTTGGAAAAAAATAATCATATATATATTTCTGGTGAGTTTCCTTCTTTATTCAAATCTATTTGATTTTGTCTTAGCTTTTATTAAAAGATGCCTTTAATTGTGGGTTTTTCTTTCTGTAAAGAGTAAATGTCCTTTGCCACTTAGCTTGTGTTAATACATGTACCATATTCATGTATAATCAATGCCGTCCATTTACAATAATAATCAGTATTATTGAAGTGTGGATACTTGTAAAAATGTGATAGCAAATATAAATTTTTTATTACTGGATGATAACTGGAATAAATGCGCTGATAAAACTTGGCAATTATTTTTTATCATTTGAATTTATGAATTATATAACATAGTTATGATTCATTGTATTTAATTATCTATCATTTTTGTAAATAATGAAGATTATATGAAAAATATATGTGAACAAACTAATTATTGTGTCACTAGTGTCTTTAAATTTGTGTTTGTATGGCTTTTGTTGAGCTCAGTGGGTACATCAGACCAAAGGGAGATTTTCACAAGCTACGTGACTGTTTTGCAATTTATAGAATATCAAGGTCCAACAGTCATTTTTATGCAGCACAGTCAAGCTTTTTGCTGAGGCAAAAGCTTAAAATCGACTTGGATTAAAAATTTGCATCATGCGCAATACTTTCATGTTTCCCATGGATAGTGATAGTGTTGCGTCGGGGAGATATTATGCTAAACCACAAAGAACAGCTAAATATATTTCTGTTTAAAATTAATATAATAATCATTTATCAACTTTGCAGATCAAACAGAATTTATAGTAAATGCCCAAAGATAATTACTTAAAACAACAATGCTATAAATTACACGTAATACATCTACATTACAAGAACTAAAACAATGAAAAATTGAGAATCTATTCTGTTGGAGTACATTTAGCTGTTCATAAAACACACTCTTATCTCTGGCATAATATGGAAAGAAAGCAAAAGATACACATGTAATAGACAAATTCTGTTGGCTAAAAGATTGCATGCTTTTATTTCCCCATAGTGAAAGCACTTTCTTATACAAAGGTGACAATAAATTAGCATAAAATGATAACAATAATAAAGATATTGCTAATGTAGTAGATTCTTTAAACCTCTGCAATTTGTATTTGAAGAACCCCAAAAACCTTTACATAAAATTATATTTGTCCATATCCTACTAAAATCTATGTGACCTTAGCTACATGTATATCCATTTTGCAACCAATTTTATCTAAAACTTTGAAATCATTAAACCTTGTGCCAGTAGTTAACAGTGTCTCTGAGGAAAAAGAAAAAAAAAAATTAGTGCAGTTGAAACCCATACAAAACCAAAAGTAACTTTACATGACACTCTAGGTTATGAGAAAGAGAGTTTGAAGTAGGGTAGACATAAGCTGTTCAATCTCCACATTCGATAAAGTTCTTTGGGTTAATCCTGTATGATCTTGCTGTATACAAATCATTTTATTCATCTCTTGAGACACTTTAAGCTCTATTCTATAAGTCTTTTCCTTCATTCCAGTATCTACCAATTTTTTTTTTTTTAATCATTTCGTTCCTGGCCTTGTAGTCACCAAAAAAATAACAAAAAAAAAACAGACATTATCTTTAATGCTTTGCAGTGGATAGAGAAGAAAAAATGGAAGACAATTACAACATTTCTCTTGTGTTTTTCGTTAGATATATCACCTTATTAAAGGGATTAATGACTCTTAAGCAATCACTGCACTCTATATAATAATTTACTTTGGTTTTGCTTAACGCATCGATCAAATATCTTACCTCACAACATATACATTAATTGATATATTTTGTTTCCTATGTGAGACAGCCAAGGTTCTAATGCATTATCTTTTTTTCTCTTTTTTTTTCTTCTCTTAGTTTTGAGAAGTACAAATAATTGCATTGATTATATTATACAGTGAAAGGCGCTAATAAACAAGTCATTGGAAGACATATGGATTTTGGTGTTAAAATAGTAAACTACAAATAACGGCTAAGCTAAGCAAGGTGGTTAAATTATAAAATTTAACATTCGAAAGATTGCAATCTTATAATCATATAAATATTGAAATATTAAAGCTAGGCCTGATCTACTGATGAAGTTGGTGAACAAAATGAGTGTGAGCCTTCAATGTTTTTTCATTTGCTGTCAGAAGAACATAATTTAGTAAAAAGGTCCACTGGCATGGCTTGCTTTATAAATGCCCTCTGAAATGTTATGACCCCCCCCCCTCAAACATAAAGGGGGGGGGGAGAAGAATAATTCTTGCCAAATATTTTGAGTAGTCCCATACACACATTTCTGTGTGTAGTAAATGTGACTCTCAGCAGAATTGGGTTAATCTTTTATCATTTTGTTGATTCCAAAACCTTACAGCACACAACAATTTTGTGGTGAACTTTTATCAACATTTTCAAATAACTTTTCCATGTTGTCTTCCTTTACAAATGTGGCCGAAATATATTGTAATTTATTCCATACAATTTGTTTTAATCACTGTAGCCCTTTGCCCAATTCCATTCATCATGAAATCATTGGTCCATCCATCAATGAGATTCTTAAAGCTTAAAGACCGTGTCATCCTTTTGCAGAGGATATAGTAGTATATCAATGACTATATCTTCCCACAACACGATTAAGCTCAAATGTGTATGTTTGTCATTATATTGCGATTATCAAAATTCATTCCTAATTTTTCGTACCTCGAAAAATATATCGTACGGTGCGAACCGTTGGCCGTTAGCGCAGAGAATAATGCACGCTGATACGTTGATCGAGAGCTGGTCTAGATTGGTAGTCATATTTTCGTTTCATATTACTGATCTAGGCAACCTATGACAGTAAGATTGAATAGACAGTATAAGTCGATCATATTCTAAAGTTATAGCAAGTTGCATTAGAATTCGCAATTTGTAAAAAAGGATGACACTATCTTTAAACGTAAACAGCTACAATCTACCTTTTAAAAAATTTTGTTTCATATTTTTCTAAACTTAATTAGACAATGATTATCTCTGATAATAATTATTTTCATTATTAATAACAAATGACCTATTATTAAATCTCACAAATTGATAGATATTATCAAATATACAATGTACCTATTCTGTGTTAGATACATATTAATTGAGTTGAAGTCAGGAAAATATATATCTATAACTACATTACCTTAATATTCTTTCAAATGTACATTTAATCAAGGTAAACATTAAATGTTATGACTACTTTGAAATGATAATAATGATATCTTATGCAGTTTCAGTGATCATTGGGTGTACTTATAAAGCAAACTCCAATTCCATTTTCTTACACTACAATTCAATGGTACACTTTACACAGATTTATCGAAAATTGAAGACAAAGCTTAACACCTCGCCCCAGCAGTCGCAAAGATTTTGTTGAATAAAATATCATTGTCCACTATATAGCATAACGTAAAACCACATGCATTTTCTGAAAAAAAAAGTTTATATTTACATTTCTTATTATAACATACGAAGTATACCACACACACACTTAACCTGTCCAGTTTATTCCTCTTTCTAAATTAGCATAATTCAACCAATAGTACTTCATGATTTTGTTTGTGTAATTAATAATCAGTAGTAGGCAATTATCATTAATTACACTCATAAAATATATATATATTTTTCATAACATCACATCAGAATCCAATTTCCTAAAGAATTATGGACTAATTTGATTTTGTTTTCCCTTGCTTACTGAAGATACAAGTATATACAAAGCTTCTTTAATCCCATACTTTATATTACACACTATATCATAGTATGATAATCAGCTAACGGATAAGCTATGGCGATAATACAGTCTTTGCACTACAAAATTAAACATATTGCTAAAGCATTTTGCGTATATTGTTATTAAACATTGAAATAAATAGCCCTACAGATGATAAATGTACATGACAGTATGAAGGGGAAAAAAACAGAGTGTTTATTGCTACAAAAGGCAGATAGAAGTCAAAACTATTCCTAAGAATGGAGCTTATCAATAGGCTAATCTGTAATCAAATGTAAAAATTTGTTTGCTGTAGTTATATCTCTAATAAATCTCGCATATATGTACTATTATAGATTTCAATTTTTTTTTTAAAGTCACTTTATATTTTACACTCACTCTTACATAGTGGATGCACTTAAGGTATCAACAATTTAATGCACTGCTTTGTTACAAATAATTTTTACACAAGCAAACAAACAAAAAAATCCATTGTGAAAGGTAGAAATATGCATTTTCAGAACTCCAGGAAAACTATTTCGCCTATTTTGATGTATCGAATCAACTGACAACTTCTGATCAAATTCTGCGATATTTCCCTGATTTTGAGGCATTTTCTAAGATTCCCTGACTTTTCCATCGATTTCCAGGTTTTCTAGGGAGAGTGGAAACCCAAAACAAAAGGCACCTATCAGCACAGGGATTTCACTGCACATTACAAAAGATTTGTATTTAGACCACTACCTGGTTCAGATTTGCTACATTTGAATCCGTCTGTCAACAGTAAAAAAAAAAAAAAAAAAAAAAAATTGTTTTTTACTGGGAATTTAAGATAATTTGACAAATTCTATGTAAAAGTAAACCTTATTGTTATCTAATGTGGCACAATGCACAGACACTGAGGTATTGTGTGAGTGGCATATTAAAAGTTTAAAAAAACATCTACAAGTTTTGGCACTAGAGGCTTTGAAAGAAATTCTTGATCTACCTTCCAACAAGATATCCTGTTTCGAGAAATCATTGGTTTTGAAAGTGTGACAAGTATTATACACCAAGAAAAACAAGTGAATTGCACTCCAACGCCTTTTTCAAGAACAACTGGCTGTTGTGCTATCACCATAGCGATGGGACTGTACTTTTATTCTATGAATAAAGCTACAGTGTTTGCTTATCTATTCAAGCATTCACACCGAGTCATTAAAACAAGACACTATGCAGGCTAAAAATAATATTTTATTAATAACAATTATTTACCTTTTTGAAAATTACACTGATATCACACTTTATATCCAAGTCATCAGTGCTTTATACACAATTCACAGCTTATTGCTCATAACATTATAGCTTTTATATAAACATTTAATGCCTCATTGTTATTATACTGATAATCACTCAACGTACACATCTAAAAAGAAGCCACACTTTGTTTGTACAGCAGTTTGAATTCAAAGGGAAAACCATTCCCAATTCTAAATCTATCAAATCATCGGATAAAAAATGGTGTATACTGTATTTCTCTGTAATTCATCCAAGCATCAGATCAGAATGACCTCCTCCTGCAACACTTGATTAAAATCATCCATTAGTACCCTTAAATAAGGCAAAAGTCATGTCCGATCCAATTCAAAATTTGATCTGTTTTTGTTTGATCCCAAATTAGTTTACTCCTCGGATAAATAAATAGAGTAATCCAAATCCTTGAGCATGTTCTAACTAAGAGAAAAACTGCTTTAATACATAGTGGATGAATCGGTGCCCCAAAACTACAATAAATAATGTATACTACTGGTGTTGCGTAGCGTTGTCATGGTAACATTATGAGCCATGAGTCTGACAATAAGGACGACCTCCTTTTGCGAAGAAACGCTGTCCCTCAAGGCGCTGGCTACATTGCTGGAAAAGAAAACAGAAAACAGAAAGTTCATCAAAAATAATGAAAAATATATAGATTGTACAAGCTCACAGCCTCTTTTGTTTTGGAAACTATGATACATATGTTAATTGCTAAAGGGGATTCATTTATCTTGCAGTCTACTATGGTCAACAAGGAAATTTGTGATCACTCTCGCAAAAAGTGTTCATGAATTTCCTTTGACCAAAGTTGCTTGCATGACAAATGAATACCTTCTAGCAATTGTTAATCTGCCGAACCTACATGTACATGTATTTAGTCTGGACTAAGATATTGTTTCATAAAATTAATATGCAAGTAATGCATGAAAGATGTTAAAAGGAGTGAATAGAACAATAAATTGATGGAAAGCATAGAAGGTATGGAATATCAATAATAAGCAAATAATCACCGTTGATTCAAATGATAGGCAAACTATCACTTCCCAGGCAAACTGGTTAGCTATCTCCTCCGAAGCAAAGCTGAGGAGAGATAGCGTGTACATCCAGCTTGCTAAGAAAGTGATAATTTGCCTGTCACTTGAAATCAAGAGGTGATTATTTGCTTTATATTCCACATCTGAAACATTTTAAAAGTTAGGGGAAAACCAATATTTTGGTTAAAAATTCAAGGTTTCCTTGATCCTTAAAAAAACCACTCAAGTCATCGATGCCTGCGCTTGTAATTGGAACTTTAACACATACAAATAAAGTGTGCGTAATTTATTTAGCGCGTAAGGCCTAGCCCAAATGGGCTGAAGTGATTGTAACGTAACAAAGACATTTAAAAAAGGAATTGTTACGTCACAGAGGAATTTATCTGTTGCTGCATGTGATGGTAAAATGATACATGTATTACAAAAAAAGCTGAGTGGCTCTACATGCTCTATGGGGCACTGAAGTGATCAGCGAAACTCAAAAGTACTATCACTGCGAGTGATGACTGGTGATGGGAAAACTAGAATTTATCACATGATTGACTTTTGACCAATCCTGATGCAACTTTCTTAGTATGTGGAATATAAACCTAAGTAAAACCAATTTTTCATATGATGGCCATGTTGCTAGAAACTTTAATGTATGTACATGTGTCGTGACATATATCTATCGCACAATAGGGGATTTATGTCATCATTTTATGACATAATTTCGGACATAATGTTGCTAGCAACGGATTTATGTCATGATTCTTGGGTATATGTCATGATTTATGACTCAAATCATGACATTAAAGTTTCTAGCAATAGGGCCCAATATTCATAAAATTCATGAAAAGATAATTGAACCTCAACCAGGCCGCCTCCTTCCAAATACTTAAAAATAAATCTATGTAATTTCACAGCTTTGATGGATGAAGTCATTTCCTACATGTGGAGTGCCGGCACCTGGCATGATTGAGTTTTTTCCTAAAACGATTAATTTTGACAATAATAGGTCCCACCTGTTTGCGGTGGGCGTATTTTTTTCAAAACGGATCATCATAAAGGGAAATATTATAAACACTATCCATCATGCTCCTTGCCTAGGAAATGACTTCATCAATCAAAGCAATAATTTAGCCTCATTTGGAATGAGAAAAATAACATTTTCGAAGCTTCCGATTTGGTGGAAAGAAATACACTCTGGGGAGTCAATGAAAACGCTTTAAAATTTGTAATGTTCGATGTTGTATTATGTAACTTATTAGCTTCCGTTTGATGTATAATTTGGCTATGGTATATGTATTTCCTTTTTTCGGTACGATCAGGGTCTTGAAGGACAAATTTTCCTTCAGCTTTTCCTTCTGCAAGGCTGTTGCATCTTGTCAACTTATTCTGCACAATTTGATTTTGACAATTAAATTTCAAATACTATTTGCTCATCTACATGTATGCGTGGCCCTTTTGTATTGCATTTGGTGTCAAAAGAAAGAAGGAAAACTGAACTTGAAAATGACACACTTTAGAAATCATGAATTGTTTATTTTCACTGGGTTCCGCTCTTACTGGGATGCACTGTATAGATGTATACATGTATATATATCTATATTATTTTCTAGGGGGGGGGGGGTGGGGCTGATGCTTTAATATTTCAAAATCTTTGATCGGTTTTAAAAAAGATCCATCTACTTGTTGACAGCATGTTATATAATGTGTTTGCTGCTTACTGTGCATGTGAAGCACTCTGCGTGGTAAGATTTGTCCAAGGCCTCCAGCCAAGCTTCTCCAGCCTCAATAGGAAAGTTACATCCTCCGCAGTTTACCCCTCGGAACTTGTTCTGGAAATCTGCAGAAAGAAAGAATCGTAATTTTGCTATTTGGTTTAAACTCACTTTAAATAATGCACATTTGGATTCATCCCAAGTGTAGTTACCCTTTGGTCTAATTGCCACCTTGCCTATTTACCATTTTGACTAATTCCAATTTCGTCAGAAATCCACTTGGTCTAATACCACTTAGTCATTTGCTGTAACAAACTGGTAATAGACAAAATATTCATTTGGGAATTAAACGAAAATGCAATTAGACAATTTAGATATTAGATGGATTTGAAATTATACCAAGAAGTCATTAGACAAAGTGAGAATTAGACCAAGCATTTATTAGACCAAGGGGAAATTAGACCAAATTGTTGGTAGACCAATGGGTTTAGCTCACATGGTATCAGACAATTAGAGAACTGGACCAACTGTTGTTAGACCAAGTGCTTGATAAAAACCAAAAACAATGACTGCATTATGTTTTTTTCTCTAATAAAACCATCCTAACAACCCAATTGTTCTCACTTTCGGTTGGAGAACATCAATTTTAGCTTTCTCGTTTAAACTGTATTCAGAGCCAACAGCTTTGAATGAGAGATTTGCAAGTCTATCTAAGTTAATGCATACCAGTGTGGCCAATTTGCAGAAGATATGCTGATCAAATAAGCCTTTAAATACATGTAATTCCTGATGTTTGTTGCTTACCCCTCTTGCAGTATGTCATTCCGTCTTGCATGTGGAATCCGTCTCCTGTGATTGGTTGGTTGCACACGACACATGTGAAGCAGGCAGGGTGGAACTCAGACCCCATGGCCTTCACACATTCCTACCAAAAATTGTTTTAACAAAAAAAATGATAATGACATTAATATTAACAACACTGATATGTTATATATGTCATGTATCTAGCAAAGCTATTCACAGGCAAAGTTTGAAGCTAAGATGATCATTTAATTGCTCTAACATGTACAAGTAAAACCTTTCTATACATGTAGCTCAGTACAAACATTGTGGCAACATATTATTGGCAAAACTGTAGAATGTCATATGTTTGGTGTGCCACAAGGTAGCCTGCTTGCTCCAATGCTGTTCATTTCTTATCAAGGCACAAGAACAAGAAAACAAATCTATCATAAATCTTGTACTACTGCCATAGGATGTGAGAAAGATTTTCAACTGTAGTTTTGAAGCTTTTACTGGCTTTCTTGGGCATCATAACTATTTATGCTGAGGTATATTTATGCTGAGGTATATTTTAGGTAGGATACATTAATTATATAAAGTATACTGGTATTTCATGAAACATTCAAACTCTGCAAAAGCATCATGAATGACACACTAATCTTTTACATGTTGCATCTTTGTGGAAATTTGAATTTCATTGTTCGATCAGACTTAGCATCGTCCATCGGCGATAATACCATTTGTGAGCAAACAACATAATGCCGCAATCACCCCCCCCCCCACCTATCCCCTTCCGCCCAACAGCATCTTTTCTTTCTTACCCCGGTAATAGATCCCATACAACGGGCACATTTGGGAGCATAGAGCCTCATGTAGTCCTCTTCACAGTAGATCTTTCCCTTGTCCTCGATCACCCCCTTGCCTTGCAGGTTCTCATGGCAGTGGGCGCACACAAAGTGCTCCGGGTGCCAGTTCTTTCCAAAAGCCGTCACAAAAGTGCCCCTAGAAATAAAATAAATAAAGTTATTTTAATACTTTTCAAACTCATTATAACAAGGTTCTAAGTACATTGTATGATAAAACTTAAATGGTTAAATCAGGAATCTCTTTATATCAGGGTACAAAAAAAAAAAAAAAAAACGAATACAAAGAGCTGGAACTAGTAAAATTACCTTGTTATACCAAGAATCTTGTTAATTCAGGGGGGCATTTCATGAAAGGACTTGTCGGATGTTTTATCCGACAGACTGTTATAAGCTACTGAAATGCTTGCATCCGATTGGCTGAGAGCAAATTTGTTGGATAAAATGTCCGACAAGTCCTTTGATGAAATGCCCCTCAGATCTCTTTATAATGAGTTTCCACTGTGTATATGATGTTTATACCCACACCAATCAACTGCACTCTAGGGAAATATGTTTTTATGATTCTTTAATAATTATCATATCCATTAAATTTAAAAGTCCCACTTATAGTAAAGACTAAATTGTTAAACACATGAATTCATGTTTTGGGAACACTCTACAATGTATGTATTTGAATATCTTTTTGTATGTATAAGTGAGATAAAGTAATTCTGTTTTCTCTGCATTTGATTGGCAAGTATTTACTGTCAAAGAGGTGTTTCACCAAATCTTTTCCAAATTACAAATTACTTTACAAATGACTGAATCATGTTCTTACAATGGATGCTATCCCATGCTTACTCATTTAACACAAGAACTGATCAACCGTTGTTTGTAAAATCATTTGTAACTTACGTTCAACTGGGTGCACAGCCCAGGGGGGCGTTTCATGAAAGGATTTGTCAGACATTTTATCAGACAAATTTGCTCTTGGCCCATCAGATGCAAGCATTTGAGTAGCTTATAACAGTTGTCAGTGAGAATCAGTGAATATTTGTTTCATGAAATGCTCCCCAGGAGGCAACCCCCCCCCCAAAAAAAAACAACAACAACAAACAAACAAAACAAAACAAAACAAACATACAAACACACAAGCGCTTTTGGCTTCATCATAGGTTGCATTTCTTCTATTCTAATGTCATATCATCATTGGAATATTATTATTTTGCTGTTCAATTTACAGCAGGGGCATCTTTAGAAGAGGTTTACAGCCTCAAGTTGGAATGGGTCTTAATAAAGTGAATTGCCACTTGGTCTAATTTCCACTTGGTCTAATTGCCACTAAGCCAATTTCCCATTTTGTCAAATTTCCAATCAGGCTATATTCTGGGAGTCGGGTTTAACTTTAACAGTGGTTAAGGGTAGTTTTACTTTCGTCTAACATGTCAATCTAACCCTTGGTTAAATTTTCCTATTCTTATAGAGAAATGTAGCTTAACTCTGGTTTAAGTATGGTAATAGATCCTCCAAAATTCTAACTAATGCAGGGGGTAGTTTAAGTCTGATTTAACTCCAGGACATCATCTTTACTATGACAGCCTTTTGCGCCTCAAATACAACACAAGCTAACATTTGTGATAAGGGGGCTGGGATTATAAAACCAATATATGATATGGGATTATAAGACCAATATATGATATGGGATTATAATATAAACATGAAAAAAAAATCAAGATTTATTACTCTCTCATGTTAAAAATACTTCCAATCCCTAATACAAAATGTATGCATTACATGTACCTGACAACAAATAAGATTTTAAAAATCCATCAATCAATCAAACTTGCCTACCCCTTTGCGCTGGATTGGCAAGGCGCGTATTGCATTAGCTGCTATAGCGCTGCTGCGCTGTCTAAGCTTGATCTTGACCTGAGGAATCGGAGAAGATTAGCTCTACTGAGCATAGATAGATACATGTAGATAGATGAATAGATAGATAAATGGTTTATTCAAATCAACATATGGAAACAATGGCCAGTATTCACAAAGGTGTCCTAAGTTAGGCCATAGCTTAAATCTCTGGTTTTAATGTTTGGCAGAAAAATGTGACACAATCTGTCAACATTCTTACGTTCATGAAATGCTTAATAGACTGTGGATTCTAGAATTTTAGGAAAATTTTTGAAATTACACGTATCATTTCCAGGCAGTGTTTAACAGTTTGAGTACCAAAAATTCTGATAAACTGTACATCTACTGTTCAAGGTTGTGTCATGCCATGGATTAACTTAGGACTCCTTTGTGAATAATCATGCACCCATGATGAATAGCATGGCAAAACACCAATATATAAATCATAAAGCAAAATCAACAGTGAAATAATGAATGAATAATGACAGGAATAGCTGAGGAGAAAAAGAGAAAAAGGAGAAAGACGAGGCAGTGCATGTATAAGGAATTACTAACTTTTAAAATATTTACTTATGTGTCTGAAATTTCTTGTTGGCCTAAGTTCAGTAAACCAGGTACTACCAACTTCAGTCCTAGATGCTTTCATTGCAAAGCAAGTGCAAAAAGACTCTCTACATGCGTAATGTGTTGAACCAAAGCTGAAGTTTTAAATACCAGTATGGGTTTTGTTAAACCAGGGTATCAGATTACCAACGGGTGTTAAAAACTACTCAGACAAGAAGTGCGGTCTAAGTGCAGTTTAGTTAACCCAAGTTAAGTTTGACTGTTTTCAGAATACGGGCCATTATGTCTCATATCCGCTTGGTCTAACACTACTTCATCTATATGTTTTGATAAATTGTTAATGACCCATTTGAAAAAATGGGGAAAAAGTAACAAAAAATGGGCTATGACACCATCTGGACACTACTGGTAAATTAAATGACTATTGGCCATGGTGGGTATTAGACCAAGCGATAATTGGACCAAACAGCAATTCAAGTCTAAATAAGGAGACCGAATGGGTTCAGCTGATGTAGTTTTACTCAATCAGAGAATTAGACCATCTGCTAGTAGACCAAGTGGATATTAAAGCTGGGTTATATCAATTGTATTGATGTCTCATAAGGCCAACTATAAAACTAGCAATGTGACTGTTACACCATTTTTTACATGTTGAATGATTTCAACCGTTAGAGCAGATCAGACGGCCTTCACTGGCATTGATATTATTTCCTTTAATTAGAATAAGCCTTCCGAATAACAATTTCATAGATTTTAATCTATGTCAAAGAGCTATATACAATGCACACAGATATCATCCTGAAATTTCCTTTTCCATCCATGATTGTAAAGAAGATATATGTTGAAAAAGAAAATGTGGCCAATTTACCGAGACCCTGACTTTTGATATAGGACATTTACACAGTAATATTATGCACATCTATAATAATTTTCAGATCTCCTATTCCAAGTGATATTTGTTAACATATTTTTTTAATTCTATGTAGAACTAATCTCCTAATTTATAAGTTTATATGTTGAGATTTACCAAATCTTTACCCGAGCTTTAACCTTACCTGACTGGTTCATTGCACCCCTCGCAGTAAGGAGTACGGGTCATTCCTGGAGCAACAGCTGGGGCAGGAGGAGGGGGAGGGGATGCTGGTCGCCTCACAGCCTGTGGGGGTGGCACTGGCGGTCCCCTCTGGGCTGGAGGAGGGGCGACGGCGGTCCCTCTGAGCTGGTGGGGGTGCTACTGGCGGTCCCCTCTGAGCTGGTGGGGGTGCAACTGGGGGTCCTCGCTGGGCCGGAGGGGAGGCACCGGTGGCCTCTCTGGGCTGGTGGGGTGCACGGGTGGACCGCGATTGACCATGGAAGGAGGGGCTGAGGGAAGACAGACCTAGGGGGCTGACCTTTAGGGGCAGGGGTGGGGCACACTGGTCTGTGCCGACTGGAGGGGGGCTTGGACGGGGTGCTGCAGGAGAGTTGGCTCTCCAGGCATAGTTTTGAGCTCCTACTTGAGGGGGTGGTGGTGGTGGAGGGGCAGCCATATCGTCTTCCTCTGAAATGAGATCAAATAAAAAATACAAAAATACATTTCAGGTATTCATAAGATCTTTGTGCAGTCTACACACTTAACATAATCTAAAATGGACACATAAATGTAACATACATTGCATTCAGTTTAACCTCATTGATCATTACAAAGTTGTCAAATACATTGTATGATTCAATTTTAAAGCTAAATTGCTGATAATATCCACAGCAAAATAATGATAATAAATAATACTAATAATTCATTAAGTGCTTTCAATAAAAGTTTCAAAGGGCTGTAAATGTAGACGGATTTTTAGTACAGATTTTGAAAATTTCAAGATTTCAAATATATATGTATAATTGCCAGATATGGTAAATTGATTGATTTTTTTTGTTTTTTTGTAATGAGATGAGAAAGACTGTTACCTGTGTTTGCTTGAGCTGGAGGCTGGCAAGAGGTAGTGAAGGTCTTGGTAGTAGTAGTAGTAGTACGGCCTGCTACCTGACTGGGTGGCTTACTAAATCACAACAGAAACCAACAAGAGAAACATTCAGTATTCATAATCAATGTAAACTTTCAACACACAACAATGGCCTGCTACAATGTAACTGATAAATCAAACAGTTTTGTTTGTGATTTTATTTTTTGTTAAGAAGATGTTATGTTATATTTCTCAAAAACCTACATGTAGTTCGTCTCAACATTTTAATATTTTCATCATTTTCAAATTGAAAGAGAAAAAAAGAATATTTTCAAAGTTGAATATCAGAATGAATTAAGGTCTGAGTTAAACAAAAAATAACTTCACTTCGCATATCAAAGACCTTGAGTTCAGCCAGCAATTAGTTAATTTCATAATTATACCAAATGTAAACAAAATTTGCAATACAAATTTGGCATGACAGACTGAGGTTCTCAAAAGTATAATTTGAACAAAATTATACAAGATACAATGTAGTCTAATAATCAGATCTTATTTATCAAGTAGATACTAATGCTCTTCAAGTACACAAATATTCAAGAAATCTATGAATTTATGGAGTCAGTCAGTAACAAATTAAAAAGATGCAAATAAAATGTTTTAATTGATTCGGACTTTGTACATGTATATTGCAAGCTACAAGGGTATTGACATTAAGTTAATACCTTTGATCTCATAATGGAAAGTATGATCAATAAAATAAAAATTGAATTGAAAAAAAAAATAGAATAAAATTTGTTTCTTGATGACACCATGCTGTAATAACATGCTCATAATCTCATAACAAAGCATTCAATATTAGCAAGTACATAATTATCATAAAGCTAATAAAAAAGTTTAAACAGTATGTCTAAGAGCATTACTGAATGAGAATATGGGGGCTGTTTCTCGAAACCGTCATAAGTAAAAGTTCATGGACATCCTATTGAAACGCGTGTTAATTCTACAACACATGTCCCTATGGGTTATCCAAGAACTTAGACTTATGACGGTTTCGAGAAACGGGCCCCAGTAGGGCAGAATTAAAGATGAATTCATACCAGTGTATTATCCATCTGTGGTGTGATGTCAAAAATTATAAAATCAAAATAGAACATTGAATGATAAAATAATAAAATTAAGTTTGACTTTATACCCTCCAGTGCACAGTGAATGGGTGTAACCCTTCTAGAATACAAAATACAATTGATCGCTAGACATTTATCTGATTGAGTGCAGCGAAGCAAAACATTAATATTTCTTTTGGTTTATCATTTAAGTTATATATATTTTGTATTATTCTTGATACTTTTATTATGATAATATGTTACTTGTCACAGAAGAATAAGTAAAAGTTTTGACAAAAGAATTAAAGAGAACCTATTTTAGTGGGAAAGGTGAACCATGGGTTAACATAATAATTGAGAGCATTCAAATTATTTTCACGGTATATAGGAAGAATTTCATCGTAGAAAGTTCCACTGAAAAGGATTGCTCTTCAAATTCCCTCATAGTGATAATACGACAAAGAAGCAGATATGTTCGGGACCTGAACATTTGTGTGCACATGTACATGTAGTCCCATACATGCATTTTTGAGTGCAGAGCGTGTTACTCTCAGAAGAATTTGGTGAATTTCTTATCACTTTCTTGATTCCAAAAAAAATTCACAGAAATTTTTTTTTTTTAATTAACTTTTCCCATCACTTTGAGACAGTTTCTTTCACAATTCAACCTCATGACCACAACACTGATTTAGCTTTAAAGACGCGAGGGTGAAACGGTTATGCCATGGTACTGTGCACTGGAGGAGAAAAGCATTATCTCGATGTAATAGTACATGAGTTACAGCCCTTCTTGCTCCCAGCAAAGTGGTTGGGAGAGGAAAAGGGGCAACAGTAAAATTAAGAGGGGTGATAGGATAAGAAACATTACTAAGTATAAAGGAAGAAGTATGCCCTTAAAAGGGTCCAAATGCTTCCAATGAGGGTGCGTTGGAGAAATACAACATTCTGAGTCAGTTGGGGCAGTACCAGGCGAATGGTAGTCTAGTTCTGGACTCTTGAGACGTTTTTGTTAATAACCCGCTAGATGGTGAGTTTTCCCACTCATCCACTCTCCCCACACAATCATTTTCTTCACTCATTAACCTACCACCACAAGAGGTGAATGAGTGAAGAAAATGTTTGTGTAGGGAGAGTGGATGAGTGGGGATATGAGCCATCTAGCGGGTTATTAACAAAAATGTCT
The DNA here is from genome assembly GCA_940671915.1 of Paracentrotus lividus. Lineage (NCBI taxonomy): Eukaryota > Metazoa > Echinodermata > Echinoidea > Camarodonta > Echinidae > Paracentrotus > Paracentrotus lividus. The sequence continues at coordinate 39,121,421 of CALNVZ010003433.1, forward strand.
CAAGAGTCCAGAACTAGACTAGACGAATGGCGATAAGTGACCCAAAATGATGTATGACCCCAAATGGACCCGGAACAGCAATTTTGACCTTTTATTTTATTTTATAGTGTATACAGAGGTGATGGAATGGATATAGAGAGGGATGACTTCAGGCAGAAGGAAGAATATAGAGAGTAAGAAATAGGGGACAGAACATACAAAAGACAGGTGTTAGTAAGATGGGTAGATGACATTTGAGAGAAAAAAATGTGGATAAACTATATAAAGGAGGGTCAGGGAGAGGATGAGAGATTGTAAGAGAGAAATGGACAGTGAGAAAGTGATTTAGAGTGATGAAGAGGGTTGGAGGAGGAATGGACGGGAATATAGAGAGAGGGGAGGAAGAAAAGGAAGAGAGAGAGAAAGGAAAGGGACAGAAAGAAAGAGCATTAGAGAAGGTGAGTGAGTGGAAGAAGAGAGAGAGAAAGAGAGAGAGAAGGAGAGAAAACAGGGGAACAAAGTGATTCTTACACCATTTTTTACTTGTTGTAATTTTTTCAATTACATTTTTTACATACAAGGAACGAAGGATCAAAAGAGAGACAGACAAACAGACATGGAGAGAAGAAGGAAAAAGGGTTAGAGACCAAAAACAAGATTCAAGTTAGATTACCCCAAATGCTTCCTAGGTACAAACAAGACTTTGACACCATCTTCAGGTACACTGTGCAGGCAAAGAGCATCCACCAATGAGAGAAGGGGAAGAATATCAAAATATTATCAAGCCTGGTGCAGAGACTAGAAAAGCCCAGAAACACCAATAAATTGTAATGTAAAAATTTTTAACATTATTTCTAGCTTTGACAAACAATTAAAGCAGGAATAATTTTTTTTAGGTGCATGCAAAGGGGCTTTACTGATGAAGGTAGATTCGGAATATCTGGTGCAGAAGCTATTTGAAACATCTTTAATGTAGAAATATTAATTTTCTGCAGATTAATGGGTTTTTTTTTGTAATTACAAAAATAATCCGCATGGAAAAGGGAGATGTGTTATTCTGTCAAGTATACTATTTAGAGTTATAATTTATTTGACTTAATTGCACAAACTTTTTCTTCATTATAAGGCATGCATTTAAAGGGAAAGGTATTGAAATGATTGATCAGAAAATATCATTAAGCATGATTTTTAATGTGTTTTGGTTTTAATGTCTTCTTTTTTTTGGGGGGGGGGGGGTAAAAAAGAGGATATAGAATACAGAGATAGAGAAACATGAAGAGATAGTTAAAGTTGTTAGTATAAGGGCAGATAATTAGGAACATAATGAATTAATGAAACCAAAGTGTGTTAGTAAAGATTATACAAAGGAACAAAGAACAAAACAATTTAGGGAGGAAATAGATCACAGTAAGCCTACAATATGAAAAGAGATCTAAAAGAGGTTGAAGTAGCCAAAAAATCTAACATGTCTAAAATTGCAGTTTGTCAAAGAAATAGCGGCATAACACGATAGTGATTATCAGATTGTAATTTGAAAATGCATTTATAAGGCACTCAAACACCACTCCAAAGAGGTGCACTCTTTAATTCTACTCTGTATGGATAACATGCTATATTGTTTGCTGTTTCTACAACGACAGACATATCAAGAGTATCAAAAGTACATAATTCCAGCAAAATGTAAAGCAATTTTTCAGTTCCTTGAAAATATACATAAATCGTGTATTGTTTTTCATGCAATATAGTTTGTTTCTAGCACAGGATTGAAATTGGGAGCTGAGGCTTTGCCTTGCTATAATAAGGTTTTGATGTATCTGTACTTGTCATAATAGCAGTAGACAGCAGTCAAAAAAATTATATTGCAAATATAGAAGCTATTGGAGAAACAAGGGAGGAAAAGGCTCTGAGAGGTGATAAAATATGAAATATATAAAGGTAAAAGTTAAGAAGAAAGTTCAACAAGAAATATTAATCAAGATTATCGTTAGAAGATAGGCACTGATTATAGAGTACTGAAATGTTGATGTCATAATCGTTGTCAACCTAGTTACTGGTTCTAAACAACAAAAAAAGCCCATGCATGAGGTTTAGCCTGAATGTGGTCCAGCAATGGGCTAGACTGGGGCAAATTCAAGGACAGGTTTTGGTGTGATCATGTTTGTTTGTTTGTTTTTTCATTGGTGTGATCATGTTGTTATTGTTCAACACTAGATCATTTAGAACCAGCAACCATGACAAAATTACTGGTATGACATCACATCAAGAAAGATAGTACAGATCAGGAGAGAAAATATAAAATCAAATGAAGATTTACAGGAAGTCCAAAGCTATACAATTAATGCTTGAGAGAAAAATAATATTTTAGGCGATCAGATGGAAGTAAATAGAAAAAGAAAGATGTAAAAGAAATCTGTAAAAGGAAAAGAAATCATCCATCGGATTTCATTTAAAATAAAGCAGACAGGGAAAATAATATGATAAAAAGTAAAAGAAAGGTGAATTAATACATTAATAAGAAAAACTAAACCTGCAAAAGAAAACAGAAACAGAAATAGGATCAAAATAAATTCATTATTAATTGAAGATGAAAATGAGATTATAAAAATAGATTTATTTCTAAGAGAATATGAAACAAAGATGTGTAAAGGCTCCAAGAAATGACCAATTAATTTTTTTTTAAGGTTAAGTGAAAATGAAAGAATGAAGTGCGAGAAGGCAGTTGATTTATTCAGATTTGATGTATAAAGCGGCAGTCACAACTCGTCGTAGGCTACGGGGCACGTGCCATCAACGTAGCCTGCGTTGCATGTACAATGCATGCACAGGTTGTTGGTCAATTTCTGCGATTCCTGCGTTTCTGTAGTAAGGGTATTGGAAAAAATTCCTGCACGTCGTACATGCAACGTGCCTCCGAGGTACCTGCACTGCACAATTTTTCTACGAAATCCATCGTAGGGAGTTGCACGTCGAAGGTACGGCGAGTTGTGACTGCCGCATAAGGTCTAAGAGTGACCTATTAAAGGTATATACAAATTCAAATATAGATAGACAAAAATCATAATTATTTCCCCTTTCTTAGAGAAATATCTACACCTATAGAATTTTATTTTTTTTTTTGATAACTGCAATTTAATTTGGTTAATTATGAAATTACGATTATAAAGTGATTCCAAGATAATAGGATATTTTTTAAAGTGAAACATAAATAAACACAAGGTACCTATACATGTAATGTACATGTGTAGGTCATTTTAATGTATGTGTATAGCAGTGGTACCATAATGGTGAAATTAATATATTATAGCTGTTAATGTTCCTAAATATAGGTCCCACAGGCAAGATAATCAATATTGAATGTTACAGGTTAAGTAAACTGCCCGACTATGTCATTATGTTTGAGTGCATAATAAGATCCATAGTGTAGTAAAGATAGTACTCTAAAAACTAAAGCGCTGATTTATGGGTACTCGAATGGTGACAGCACCAGAAGTGCTATTTTAGCACTTCACAGGATAAAACAGCACTGAGTGTGCAGTCACTACACACACAAACACAACGAAAGTGCTAAAATTGAATCTCTAAATGCTAAATTTAGCACTTCCTTTTTTTCTTTTTAGTGTACCTAGTATTTACCCGGGTATTCATAAATATCTGGTGTTATAATCATTGAATTACAAGTCCCAGGATTGGATATTTATTTGTAAGTTAAATAAATATTAAGTAAACTTATGTTGTAATAATAATTGCAAGCTACATTGTACTTTATTGGAAATGAAGGGAGGGGGGGGGGGGGGCTTGATCTAGGCAGGGGTAGGGGGGCGAGCCTAAACTACCTGTTAGAATCAGCTGGAGAGGGCGGTCTAGCCGATGTCTTTCCAGAGGGTGCCCTGACGCTGCGGATCACGGGTGAGGTGTAGCTCTCATTCGGATTCCATGGTTCGGCGCAGATAGTGCTGCTTTCGAAATGAAACTACTAGTCGAAGTGGTTGTCAATGGCGGGGTGAGGGCAAGTCGTCTTGTTGGTAGTCCGAGTAGCCCGAATCGGTTGCGTCTCCTCCTCCTCCGTTCCTGTTCGGTTTCCAAGTTATTTTTAGTAGGGAGGATTGTGAAAGGGGGGCGGTGAGTGATGTGACGCATTACAAGCTAGGGGTTAAAATGCTGCAGCTCTTGCATCCTAACCCGTATAACCTCTAACCCCACGGCCCAAACCAACCCAACCCATGTTAATGGTCATTTTATATACCTGGGTGACAAGAAAATCATGTCATCATAAGCAACCACTGAATAATAACCCTATTTCGATTCTTTCAAATATATTCTCTTCACAAATGTTGCCTGTTCTGCAATATCTAATTTATTTTCCTTATGCATAAATCAAACAGACAGGTCTGAAGTGTTAAGACAAGTACATGTAAAATTCAAAATGAATAGATATTTGATAAATTCCTTTAATTTTGTTGCAAAAGAAAATATAATCACCCAAAATGTTATCCAAATTCAGATTCAGATATAAATGATCTATAGATATTCTGTTCCATAATCTCTCAAAGCACTCTGAGAAATGCTATTGTTATATATTGGTTTTAAAGGAGCCGGTCACTCTTTTGAATGTTTAGAGGGAGCTTGCATAATATGACCCAGGAATGAGAATTGATTTTAATTTCTAAGAAGAAACAACTCACTTTCAAAACCACACTTGCTTTTGTAAATTCATGGAAAGGTTCACACTTCGAGGCCACTCCAAAACTTGCCTTTCAATTTTTTTAATGATTAAGCAAACACGAAGAGACCCTAACTAAAGAAGACCCACAGTTATCAATCTTTATTTCTAAAGCTACTTAAATATATCAATATGATAGAGTTAATTCAAGAAGGACTTGTATCCATTTTTCAAATTTCCAAATTTTCAAAGTTCAGTGCCAGGTTATATAAAGTTTCGAAATGAAAACATACATTTCTGATTTTGTTGAAATGCCATTTGAGCATCGGATTTATCTGATTTGAAGACAAGATTATGACGATTATTCTGTTGACACACAGCTTTTGGTTCATAGATCTGCTAGCATCTACAGACCGTGCCAGAAGGAGTAGATGTGCTTCTCACATCAACATACCTAAAGTGCAAAAACACCAGCTACAACAAGAAGTAAAGCTACTCCTTCATCAATGGAAGGTCCGTAGATGGTACATGTAGTAGATCAATCTACCGCAAGCTACATGTAACCGACTCCAGGTCATTTTCCTGATTGAGTCAACAGAATATTGTCATAATCATGATGAACAATTTTTAAGCATTGCACTAGGTTTTTACTCAGAATTTATCCAATTTGGATGTACTATCTTTTAGAATTAACTCTGCTACTTACATTATGGATGTTAGTAGTGATGACAATTACACACCAATGAGAAGCAAAAAGCAGGAAGTACCAACCTACATGTACATGTATACATGTAGTAAGTCTGATATCTACATGTACATGTATGCTAAGCTAAACATATTTCCAACGCAATATCAAATACATGTACCAGTCATTTCCTTTTAAATAGATTTTGATCAAATTTGGAATGCACAACCGTGTGTGGGCTGTTTATGACCCCCATGGTTCATTAGTCTGAACATAGTAGATATTATGAAGGTTTACATATGACCACATTTCATTGTGAGACTATTTAACCTTATTTCATTGTCGTATTGACAAACCTTATTTCCTGTTTTTGCCTAACAAAGCCTTTTCTTTTACACATTAACAAATTAATCTTTTTGATTTTCAGAGATGTTTATTCCATAAATGTATCTGAATGTGTATTAGAGTACATTACTTAACAGATAATGGTGACAGATTTATCACAATTAAATAAGATCAAATCATCTGCTTCATGCTAAAAAGGACTTATAAACATATTTTGGAAATTACAAATATCTTCATGAAAAATTTGTACTTAGATAAATCAAGCTCATCATTTCAAAAAGCAAGTCGAGATATACACAATGCTGTAAACGACTCAACCCCCTCCCAACGGAATTACAGGTTCTAGGACAAATACCCCCTACACAATTACCCCTGCCAAAAATCTACTCCCTAACTCTTACCCTATTCCTTGGGTATAATTATCCTGTGGGTAATTGTAAAGGAGTTGTCCTGGTACAGTAATTACTATACGCCCTTTCGGCATAAAACAGATGAAATGATAATTGATAAGGTTAGGTTTAGTACGGGATTTAAAAGGGGGCGGGGTGTTACATAACAATACCTTTGTGAGGAGGTGATAGGAGCATGCTCAGTGAGGAAGGAGGGCGGGTCGGGGAACGACATGGAGTCAGACGACACTTCAGGATCCGCTTGGCTGTTGGTGGCAGGCTCTGGGGGTGGGGCGTACGTCTGGATGGCGGGGGTCGCGTACGTCGGAGCCGAGGACGTCCCATTTTGATAAACATGCTCATCGTCATCACTGTTAAAACATTATATCCTCATCAAAATTACAACCTCATGATATATCATCTAGAAGTTGCTTTACTTGGTAAATAAGTTGAAGTATCATATCAAGTACTCAAAGCTCCCAAGTTGAAAACTACACATTAGGGGTTTTTTTCGAACTGTGTACACATGCCACCTGAAGGAGGTTGAGAGGCTAACATTAGAAGCTTTTGTCAAATGATTATAATAATGACGGTGGTTTTTTTTACAAGTGAAGCTTAACCTCCCCTCACTACTCGTAGCAGTAGATTCATCAGCTAATGGGAAGCATTTCAAGTTCCCAAGACTGTACCAGTATCTAGAAGCGGCACCAGTGTCATGCATGAAGAAACCACTATCATTATAATTATTTGAATAAAACCTTCCATTGTTTACCTCTCAACCTCCTTCAGGGGGGCATTTCATCAAGGGACTTGTTGAACGTTTTATCTGACAAACTGTTATAAGCTACTGAAATGCTTGCATCTGATTGGCAGAGAGCAAATTTGTCGGATAAAATGTTTGACAAATCCTTTGATGAAAATGCCCTCCAGGCAGGACGAGTACAAAGTCGAAAACTCCTATTACCATTCGGTTGAACAGAGAAAAATGATTCACTTCGCTGTGTTTAACAGTTCAAGAACTCACAACTCACAACTTATGGGGAGCGTTTCATTAAAGGACTTGTCGGACGTTTTATCCAACAAATTTTCTCTCAGCCAATCAGATGCAAGCATTTCAGTAGCTTATAACAACTGTCAGTGAGAATCACGGAATATTTGTTTCTTGAAATGCTCCCCTGGTCATCATATCAGCTTGTCCATGTATGAGTTGAGGCATATTAATGGATGACAAAACAATCTGTAAAAGAAATGGATTTAAAGCATTTTCTAAATCCAATACTCCACCTTAGAAATAGGAATAAAATATTTCTTGAAAGAAAAATGCTCAGTTAGTACTGGTATAAAGTTGTTAAAACACCCTTTTCTGCTCCTACCGTGTGTATCAAATAAAATGGTACAAGCAGTTCTATTGAGAACAATCTCAAAATGAAAGTGTGCTGTATTAGTTTCAAGCAAGGATTCATTCATTTTCTACTCATTTGTTGGTGTAGATCTTCAGATATGATTAGTTTTCTAAAACGATCAAGAAAAATCCATTTTTCGCTTGTGGCATTATTACAGGTTTGAGATACATTTAACACTCCAAGGTCAAGGAGCGCTGTCCAGATTTAAAACCTACATGTAAATGATTTCCCCACTTGTACCATTTTATTTGTTACACATTTGTAGTGTAACACAAAGACTTACGATTGATAAAAGTTACGACTGATTTTTTTCTTAGTAGCCTCATTTGGAAACCAGATACAGTCATGGATTAAAATTTGGATATGATGAAGTTTAGGGTTAGGTCTAGGGTTAGGATTAAGATCATAAACTTTGGAGCATCCTGTCAATGATGAGGCTACCAAGAAAAAATCAATCGTAACTTTTTATCAATCGTAAGTCTCTGTGTTACACTCTAACTGTCTGGTATCACTGGGTTTTAATTCTCCCTATTCAATCTCCCATTGGACTTGTTTGGGCCTAGACATGACAATGAGTCTAGGTAAATAAATTGGACGTGTCACAATGCAGACTGGATAATGTCAGGAATGCGTAGCGAGACCATCCATATCGCTCCAGGGAATTACCCGCTATTTCCAGACAATTTAATACAAACAAGTGCCACCAGTGAAAGAATGGACTCAATCCCTCATCTACAAATAATTAATTCAAACAAATATCATCAATGAATGAACTTCAGCTGGTACATGTATATCCCCTGAGGAGATCAGGGCCCCCCGAATTCTCAAAAGCAGCCTAACTTTAGGCCTGGCTTAAATCTGTGGTTTAACTATGGTTTGCTAAGAGGGAATCAATCTGTTTTTGTTGCATGTTCCTATCACTTTCACTGAATTCTGAAATTGTGTGTTAATTGTAAGGGAAACCTTTGTACTTATCATTCCAAAGCAGTTTTTAATAGTTTCACTCCCAAAAATTATGATGAATTGAACATCTACTTTTTGGGATTAATTCCCTCTTAGCAAGCCATAGTTAAACCACAGATTTAAACTAGGCTTAAAGTTAGGCGGCTTTTGAGAATACGGGCCCATGTGTCCAAGACTCCTAGACTCCGAGACGTCTCTGAGACTCTGAGAAGTCTTCACGATGGGAAAAATATCACAGATATGAACAAGTTTGATTGTCCTGCAACTCATGAGACATTGCAGAGACTCAAGAGACATCTCAAAGACTCAGTAGACGTCTCGGAGATGTCTGCAAGACTAGTCTTAAACAAGTCTCAAACCCGGGCGGTGAGATACCACCGTTAATCTCCCATTTGCAATAGGTGCTGCTGCACTAGCTCGAGCAAAAAAATAGCGCGCTAATTGGTGGATCGGGAAAAAAGCCCAAAAACAGAAACCGGTCCTGCACTAGCTCAAGCTATTTCAAAACTTCCCATTAATGACATGACCTGACCTTGAACAAACAAGCCCGATGTGTATTGTGCAACTGGTAACTACCGCTAGCACATACATGCACAGGTGCACGGTTTCCGATTTAACTTCAGCTAGTGCAGCACCACGCAAAATAACACGCTTTTTCGTGCCAAAACCACAAACCAGTTCTAGTTTGTTTTTTTTTTATTAAAATGACTTGGCTTGGATTTTCTCCAAATTAGTGCGCTATTTGACCACAAAGTCGAGCTAGTGCAGCACCGCCTAATGTCTCTTGTGCCCAAACATTTTAAGGAAAAAAAATATCATCAATAAATTCAATAAATGAACTTAACATTTATCTGCAAACAATTTTATTTAAACAAATATCATCAATGCATTTAGGCTTGAAATATCCGCTGAAAGAGTATTCGTAATCCTTTCCAGAAGTGAAACTTGTCTGTGAGGTATTAAGTGCGTGGTGGCGCCTGAGATCAACGTCACAGCTGATTGCAATTGAATTAGTGCAGTTGTACACAAAGTTAATGGGGATGATGTCATTTGATTGCAATCAACTGTGACATTGATCTCAGGCGGTACTGTGTCAGGTAGATAGATCAGCCCTTTATGAATAAAGAAATTATGTATGACTATTCACATGGAAATGTATATATAAATAAATGCATGTAATATCTGTTTTTTTTAATAGTCTCTTTGTTACTTATGTTCACATCAAAAGCTTTATGGAGTTAAAGACAGCAAATATACAATCCATGCATACACCTGTACATGTACAATGTATATATACATTATTGATAAATTAGTAATATTAACAAATCTTTCGAAAATCATTCAAAATTTAACAAAAACAAACAGCTAAGGGTGAGGAAATAACTACACACCATCAAAAAAAACAATTCAATGTACTATACTAATTTTTCATTCCACTGTTTACTTATAATGCCTTTTGTAATTTTCTTCAAATGAACTTAATTGATAAATATAAATAGATCTCTTGAAAAAGTGGCCAAATAGGTCTTCTGATACATATTTTAATGCGCACTGATCTCTGAATTTATAGTAATCTTTTTTGTGGCCAACAAGCCCTGCTTGTATTTTAACAGGGATCTAAATTTGTGAATGGCAAGGAAATTTAAAATTTAATTATATTCAAGATGCAGTGTACAGTTAAAAAAAACATTTCCCAAAATGAAAATAAATTGTATCTAATTATTTTCATTATATTACTTTCTCTTCAATACAAAAAATGTGTGATTAGGAATGGAGAATTAAGGGAAGAGGATGGGGGGGGGGAGAATAAAGCACCACTTACTTGGCAACTTTTGGAGGTCCTGCTTTCGAAGGAGATTTTGGTGCAGACTTGGCTGAGCTCCCGTTTACCTGACCAGGCCTATTATGGTAGAGGTGAAGAGACACAAAAAAAGAAATAAGTCAGATCTATTTTTAATGATATCTAAACATAAACATCTCTTTTACAACATATCCAACCGTATTAAAGTTAGAAGATGGTAAATTATATCAAGGAAATGAATAGAATATCAGATCTATTGTCTCTAACTAGTACTATATTTCTGGTAAGACATAAAGCACAGCTATAAAAAATATTCAAATATTAACATCTTCAACGGTTAATTTTATTCCATTTTAAGATAATGCATTATTAAGATTAATGACAATTATGTTGCTATGAGAATAACACTTATGTAATATAAGTTATATGCCCAATGATGCGTATTGACATCGATGCCATTAATGACACTCTTTCTATTCATGATGCTTCCTACAGTTTACACATTTATCTCAAAACTCATAATTTTAAACAAAGTTAACAATCTGATTACATCCATAGTCTATCAAAATAAATGAAACACATAGCAAACTTTACGTTTTGGAAAACAACCTACACAATAATTCATACACAAAAAAAAGGTATTTATGAACTTCACAAAATTGCATAATAAAGTTCAGTAAAAAAAGACACGACTCTGTCACAGACCTCAAGAATAATGCCACTCAAAACTGAAGGGATTTACATACAATTGAATATATGAATATAAGAACAGCCCAAGTCCATGACAGTCCATTCAGAGTAAATCAAGAAAAACGAATGCATTGTGTGTAGCTAATGGGGATGTTGGATAGTTATTTGATCATTTCAGGCATTTTGGGGAAGAATTCAGTGCTGTAAATTATACACAAGATGGGTTCACGTGTAATCAACAACCTCCCATGATTTACTCAATTTGGCCAAGGTATGGACTTGGGCTGTTTTATATTCAGGTACTCAATTTTTAAAACATGACTGGAGCATAGTAGGAAACTGCATAATCTGAAGCTAATAAAACAACAACATAACACCCCCGTCCTCATTCAAAAAGAAATATTATTGTGACAATTTATGCTCAACAAATTTTCACCTGAATTAACTCATACCACTTTGTAAAGGAATAAATACTTGGCCGCAAATGTGCCCGTCATTGCACATCATATTCAGGGCTACCATACTCGCTACATCTTGGTTCCATTTAAAGCTATTCGCTACTTAAAGGCCTTGTTCATTTGGTGCTAAACCAAAACACATTCCTCCCCTTCAGGAATCTCTTTATAGACTTAGTGCAGGAGTCACATTACATCGTAATTGCAACTATACCGAGTGAGTCAGAAAAAACTAAACACCTAGTAAAATGTCAATAAAAAGGAAACTAATTTATAAACCCAAAATTATCATACATATTCCGAAAGAGTAACTCTTCCCGCATCTTTTGGTACCAATTTTGTGTGTTATATCTTCATACTTCATACATAAATATATTGAGCCAAATAACCTGGCAAGGGTGTTGTTACAGTTATCGACTTGATTTTGTGTCAAAATTAAATTGATTCGTCAGGTAATCCACGAATGAGTACACATCAAAAAGTAAATTGTCAGTAAAAGTAAATTGTCACTGACAGAACTAAAAAGGCCTCTTAAAAGTGATTATGTTGTCTTTGACGTGTGCTCACTCATGCCTGACTCTACAGAGCTATCTCATTTTCACACAAAATGTAGTTAATATGTGTAACAACACCTCTGCCAAGTTATTCAGCGCAATACTTTTTCCTCAAAAAGTTATGCTATTTTAATTGGGATGGAGTCTGTTTTTTTTATATAGCTTCTTGTCTTTTGATTTTACTCCCACTTTGGCACAATTAGAAATATACATGTTCGCAAACAATGCATCGTGTTCATCCGAGCGTAAAGATATAACACACAAAATTGGTACCAAAAGATGCGGAAAGAGTTACTCTTTCGGAATATGTATAATAATTTGGGGTTTGTATATTGGTTTTTGTTTTATTGACATTTTCCTAGGTGTCTAGTTTTTTCTGACTCACTCGGTAAAGCGTCGCACATTGCTCTTATGATGGGTTGTGACCACCGCATTAGGTGTGATCACACATTGCTGATTCATGGCGTTATAGGGAGAATCTATAAAAGTAGAAGCACAGCACTACAAAAATACTCTTCTGAGACATGACAGCATCTCAAAAAATATATCTTTTGTCATCAAATAGAAACATCATAAATAACCACATAAAAGTATCCATAATACGTCACACAAATAAACACTACAAACAATTAAAAAAAAAAAACTCATTCTGCAAGAGGCCCTCAGAAAACAAAAGAAAGTAATTTTATAAACACTACTTCAACTTTCATACAATATAACAGGCATAAAAGAAAAAATTCTTAACAATGCAAAACTAAGAAATGAAAATCATGACAAATCATGAAAAGCATTTCATAAATGTAAACCAAATTTCACAAGGAAAGTGTCTCATGAAATAATGCTTAAAAGTGTATGAAATGTACACAGATGATTTCTCGTTACGGAATATCGAACCAAGAACAAAAAACTCATTCTGAATTTTTTACCATGCAGTAAATTGAACATTTGAAGAAGCAAAATCAAACACAATTACTGGTCAAGTCAAGTTCATTTGACAATCAAAACTCCCATTAGCCACATTAGACAATACGGCAGGTTTATGCCATGGAATTTCAACTAAGTTTGTCTTCTCTTTCTCTGTTCATTTCTTAGCTGTTTTACAATATATCACCATCTAAACCTTTTGGTAGATGTATCTGTTTATTAGTATTTGTAGCTATAAACATCCTGTGTAAGTTTCTTTATGCCAATTTCAGTTAAAATTTGTTTGAGGAAACTGAAACTAGCAGGTCATTGTATGCGACATCCCAAACTCTCTGCCAACCCGCTCATTCTTTGGGAACCAAAGCAAGGCAACAGAAAAAGAGGACGTTGCCGAGATACTTTTGTGAATGTACCTTAAAAAGATACTGGACTTTCTAGCAACCGAGAATTACAAACAGTCATGCAAGATAGCTTTGTTTGGAGGAATTATGTTCATGGAGCTCGAGATGGCATGGCTAAATGCTTTTCTGCCCTCGATCTAGTGGTAGTAGTAGTAGGAGTAAGTTTCACTTTATGGCCTATATACAAAGTTGACACCAAAGAACCACAGGCCAAAAAATGGAACCCCAATACTTATGGCGCCATTACCACATGGGGGTGCACTCTTTGGCATTCAGTCTCATGTATCTTCAGTCTCCTGTAAGGGTTCCCAGCATTTCAAGAAACCAAATTCCCTGTTTTTTCCCTGATTTTTCCCTGATAAAATCTCAAAAATTCCCTGATAATTATTCAAACCCACTTCCAATTTTGTGTGTGTTTTATGTTGTCGTAATGAACTATTCGCACTATAAAACGCTAGTCTGACTTACTAACGTACTTTTGGGCCAATCAAAATTCCCTGACTTTTCCCTGATTTTAAGGCATTTACATATATCAAATTCCTGATTATTCCCTGACTGGAAAAATGATAAATAATTTTCCCTGATTTCCCTGATTGGTTGGGAACCCTGACTGTTTTCTTTTCCATTTTGCTTTTCCTTTTCGAGGAGGAAGATTTTTGAGAGAAAATCTAAATGGAAAAAATGGGCCTCACTGTCTTTTGGTTTTGTGGGCCTTCTGTCAAATGGGCAGACCACCATGTTATACGATCAGAATTTGGTATCTATTTAATGAAATACATTGTAGAAGTTTGACTATTTTAGAGAACTGTAAAAACATCATCAGTGGTCACTACTGTCTCATTGTACATTGCCATTTGTCTAAATAGGCCAAATGGTGGTCTCTATTTAAAGGCAAAGAAATTGTCTGAAATAGATGCATTCTGTAATAGTTCCATGTTTTTCCAACATATTTAAGTTAAACACAGCCTACATACTTCTATTACTCAGTGCAAATATGCCAAACAAAGAACTGTTAAAGATATATTTATCATCAATAAACATAATATGACTTTGATGTGTGTACATGCACATGGGGAACAAACAAAATGCTACTTGCTTAGTTTGTCTAGGACGTAGGGAAAATATTGGAGTTGAGAATAGGTTTAGGGCTAGGATTTAATTCAAGGCTAAAGTTGGCGATTTGAACATCGTTAGGGATTGACCACATAACAAATGTCATAGACCCACATTATAACATTGTGCATGTACATTGGCATTTATTCATCTTAGTTGAATACACATGCATACTTTGTTTGTAAACATCAATTAAAAATGTAACTGAAAAATGTAACTCAAGTAAAAGAGGCTTAAAGTTTTGTATTTTCATGGCCTAGAAAAAAAACTGTCAAATGTCATGAACATTCCAAGTCCAGCCTGGATCAAAATAAGTGTCAGATAACAGGGAAGCAGCAATGCCATATGTGGAGGAGCATGTACTAGTATCACATCATCACCAGCCTGTTGAAAGACTGATCCTAAAATGACATTACGTTGAATGGCCAAGAATTTCTCTATCCTAGTAGCTTTGGCTGTGTGTCTAAGGTACAGATCCTCCTTCATGACTCATTGGTCAAAGGTCAAAGGTCAAAGGTCACATGCAATGAATAATGATCTTATATGAGTAAGACTCTAGGAAAAGGAACTTGGGGACGGGTTGTAAAATAAGGTATGCGAAAAGGGATTGGCGGGGAGAGGAGTATGGATGATGTTTCGTAGTAGCAAGATGCAAACGTTGAGAGACATCTTACGAAGATGTGGAATAACTCACTCAAAGTGCACAACAACTGCAGGAACAGAATGACAAACAAATCAAAAGAAAACATGTCATGCTCCTTACCGATAAGAACAAACAAGAATCTATCCAATACACCGAGCACGGTCCAATATTTATCCAATATGGATTATTTAGCTTCTAACAGACGAGACTTGGCTTGGCGACGGAGCCTTACGATACGCAAATTACTGCGGGTGTATGGATAGAGAAGGGGAGGGCGGGAGAGAGTGGAGGGGACAGTGCAGGCCTGGCATAAAAGGCCACGGCATAGCTGCCATACCGATGGAGCCAGCCACAGTGGTGTATCAATATACCATCACACACGCTGGCATTCCTCCACATTGCCAATTTGAGTCCATGTCATTCGGTAAAAGGGTTCACATCCAAAGTCAAATGGATTTATGAAATCTTTCCTTTTGAAATTTTGATAAAAATCAAGCATGCACTGCCATCTACACAGTCTCAAATAAGAAACAGTATTCCATCTGTAATGATTTAAAGCCCTAAATGGTAACATATTAGACACAAAAATTGGCAAAGACTTAATAAAACCAACTTTACACATCACTAAAAAAAAATGAAATTAACAATAAAAACAACTGGAGTTTATCAAGTTGCAATCTTTCACAATAAAACTACAAGCACGATTTTTAATGAGAAATTACGCTCAAAGACTTTAAAAATAATTATGGAAATGAAATAAAAAATTTGAGAAATTAACAGAGTAGGCAGGTTCTTTAATATCATTGACAACTGGTGACAGATGTAAGCCCTGCTATCATTATCATATCACTGATATCAATGAGGCAGCGTAAGGTACTTTATAAACTAAGGGTTTGAATATGATAAGAGCCTTGGGCCTCTGTTATTAAACTTCCCAAAAAGTCTTTGAAAAATATCAATTCTAATTCTCTAGGTAAAACCTTTTAATTCATTTGTAATCAATGGCAACTTAATTTGAATTGCCCAACATATGAGTTTAATCAAACCTATTTGAGTAGGGTAACTGTGTAAAGCATTTTTATATTATTCATCATTCTAAAGGCCCTGTCACATCAGCCTTGCGTGTGAGTTAAGGGCGAGTTGCGAGCAGGAATTTTCCAGCACGCAACAAGATTTCTGCGGGCAAACAAGGATTTTCAAAAGTTTTGCGTGCGTCTTACCTGCTGTAAGCGTTTAACTTACTGTCTAATTGCGTGTATTGCGTGTGACCTACGGGTCAGGAGCGTGCACGCTTTTAAACTGATCCGTGTTAGTTACGGGTGACATACGTGCGCTACGTGGTATCTGCGACCTAACAGCGTGTTACTTGCGTGTAATCTGCGAGCTTGGAGAAACCATTCAATTTTTAAATAATTCCTTGGAATAACCCTGCCCCATGAGACGTCATATATTTTTGGCCGCAGAGATCCGCGGGCAATCTGCGTACTTCGAGCGGGTTAATTGCGCGTGATTTGCGGTCGATGCGGGTGTCCTACTGGTGTTCTACTGGTATTCTGTGTGTACATCTGCGGGCAATCACCAGTAAATCACTTGGAACAAGTTTTGAGCATGTTCAAAACTTTTCTGCGGGCAAATCAGACTTGCGTGCGTACCTGCGTGCAACTGCGTGCGAGATACGTGCAATATACTGTCAATGCGGGTGACCTGCGAGTAGCAAAAATTGTCACCCGCAACTCGCCCGTAACTCATACGCAAGGCTGATGTGACAGGGCCTTAAGGGCTTGTCTTAAGTATCAACATAACATAAACATTTGGTTTATTAGTTAGGTACATACATGTACGTAGATGTATCGTATTTAGATACATGTACACAGTTTGGCACAACTTAAATTTCAATGCAAGGGACTGTATCAAGTTACAAAGGACAATATATTCCCCCCCCCCCTCCCCATGTGGACGCACTCTGTGCTTTATATGGGTTGGTGCAACCCCATGGAGTTACAAACTATCATAAATCCAAGAATCTCAAAAAAATAAAGAGTCAAATTGACCCTTTTGTGGGTCCATAGAGGCATACAACATTCTGGCTCAATAATCAGTATACATCTGTTATTGCCCCAATTGACCCAGTCTCTGTGTATGGCCCCTAGTGGACCTGGAATAAGGTCAATTTAACCCTTTGTTGTTGTTTTTTTAATAGCATGGTAGAACCAAGGACATGTTTCCCCCTCATACTTCCTGGCATCATGTTCCACCCTTAAGGGTACATGTAAATCATGAAGTAAATGGGATGCCTACACACAAATATTTAAGGCGCCTTCTCCATTCAAAAGGTGTCAGTTTCCCGCATCCTTTGTTCCAAAAGCCGTTTGATCGGCTTTTGAATAGAATCCCGAAATCTTAATACGGCTTTAAAGATGTTAAAAGCTGAAAGCCGAACGTTTCCTGCAGTGGAACAGGAACCCGCGGGGAAACTGACGCCGTTTGAATGGAGAAGGCGCCTAAATACATCTACAGTAGATGTTAACATGTCTCTGATAATAATGTTCATTAACCCTTAGCACCTAAACTGCCTGAGACTGCCCGTCAGCTTACTCGCTAAACCGCCCCAAACTGCCCATTTTATGCACGCTATAGTCATGATAATATCAAAAAGATGTGATCAAACATGCCCATAATTGTTATACATTATCTATGGGATGTGTGGTGTTCGATTCTGCACAAAAAAAGTATGTTTTACGAATGTTTTTCTTATTGAAACACCCTGATGAAAACACAGCAAAACCCTTTCCATTAGGGAGTACGCTGACACTTTTCACGCAGTCTCTGGATGCTATTAGGGTTAAGGTACACTTTACAATATGTACATAATTACATTGAATTGTGAAATGTAATAATCAAATGTTACTTTAATAATTTTTCTTTACAAAGTACCAACGACGTATGTAAACCTCATTAATGGCAGCCCACATGTACTATGTATGTCCCTATTATCCTTGCACAAAGCTTTTTCCATGTAATGTTTATAGCTGGCCCTCAATTACATATGATTTACATTGTTTAAACATTGCACAGAGGCCTCTTTGGTCATTATTCCATCTGTGGCATGCACTGCATTTTAATAGATCAGAACATGTTTCACTGAGCAAGAGATATGTGTCAAGAGCCGGAGCACACAACATATTGGAGAGTATCTCAAAAATGACTTCACAAAATCCAAACTGTCGAAACTGTGTTATTCTTTGATGGATTTTCTTCAAATATTGAGTTTGACAGATATTTTCCTTTCAATTTTCTACTTTGATTAAAAGCAATTTAATTCCAAGGTAAACTTACTCTTGAATTAGAATAATTTGATAGAAGAGTTAAGATAAAGACAGACGTATAGTACACATCAAATCATCCTAGTTTGAAAATGGTAATAGATAATGGTCTATCACAGGGTTGGGGCCGGGGAGGGGAGGGATGCTTCATCCCCCCCCCTCTACTTTTTTTTTCTCGTAGGCATACACGAAAATCAGCTTGTGATTTCACATGCTCAGCCTCCCCCCAAAAAAAAAAAATAAATAAATAAATAAATAAATAAATAAAATTTTAAAATTTTAAAAAAGTCAAAAAGGGTTCCGGGCCCCTCCATCATAAGCCCCTTCTCGTCTGCATACACAGACCTACATGTAACTCCACTTTGGAACATTTACATGTACCTAGGCATGGTGAAACACATTTTTACCATGGATATTCTGGCAACTACAGAACTACTCCAAGCTCCCTATGGTGTGAGTATCCACAATATCCTACACGAGTAAATCTAGTCCTACTTCAGATTTTGCACTAAGACCACGGCCCGAATTCACAAAAGCCGCCTTACTTTAAGCCTAGCTTAAATCTGTGGTTTAACTATGGCTTGCTAAAAAGGATTCATTACCGAAAAGTAGATGTTCAGTTCATCGTAATTTTTGGTAGTGAAACTATTAAAAACTGCTTGGGAAAGATTAGTACAAAAGATTCCCTTACAATTAAAACACGTTTCCAATATTCAGTGAAGGTGATAGGAACATGTAACATAAACAGATTGATTCCCTCTTAGCAGGCCATACTTAAACCACAGATTTAAGCTAGGCTTAAAGTTAGGCAGCTTTTGAGAATACGGGACCATAGGTTTGTGCCGGCAAACTGGGCCCCTTCCAGTGGGTATACAGACTATTGATGATTGATGGTCAATATCATATTGAACTTTACAATGATAAAATGGGTGCTGCTTGTTGTTCCAGAGGTTCATTTTACCGAGGGTTCGTTGTACCTAAGGTTAGTTCGTCGGATAATGAAACGGGGCTCGTTCTTCCGAAAACGAAATTTTCATAATTCATTTTTGGGAGAACGAACCCTATTTCATTTCTGGATGAACAGACCCTATTTTGTTTTTGCACCGACGATCCATAATTCATTTTCGGACAAACTATTGGAAAGACGAATCCTATTCATTTTCGGACCGACAAACCATTCGGAATAATGAACCATTTCATTTTTAGACGAACAGACCCTCAGATTATTGCATCCAAGTATAGGAATTATTTTAATGTTTGGACAAACGAATCCTATTTCATTTTTGGACAAACAAACCTTTGGAAAAAAAGCTGTAACCAGTTTTGCATAGTGTGTCGAGAGCGCCAGAATGTAACATTATGGAGAGACCAATGACTAAAGTCATTCCTTCACTAGCTTGATCCCGGTAAATAGCATGCTTTTTCTAATCCAATGCATTAGCCCGATCATAGAATATCAGGTTCTTTTTCTAAAATAGCGCACTAAATTGGGCAAAATCTCACATTTAATCATCTTGGGCTTACGGTACTTCCAAACACCAGCTAGTTTTGCAGTTTTGGATCGAAATAGCACAAATTGAGCATTTCTGCACTAGCCCCAGAACTAAAACCAATCCCACCATGTACATTTCAGGCTTGTATGTGCAAGCTCGAGGTCAAATGATAAAGCTCGAGTTTTTCCCCAATTCAACCTTGTATTGCGCTATTTTCCCGATTTGAACTGATGAAGCAGCACCAAAACTTTCTCTGGTATGATAAAATGCTTCACGTACGTCATAAGCCTGGAGCTAGAAAGGCGTTCAAACATACGTCCTTCTCCTTCTCAAAGCCATGATACCATTAGATGTACTAAAGATGATTAATAGCTAGAAAGGCGTTCAAACATACGTCCTTCTCTTTCTCAAGCCATGATACCATCAGATGTACTAATGATGATTAATAGCTAGAAAGGCGTTCAAACATACGTCCTTCTCCTTCTCAAGCCATGATACCATTAGATGTACTAATGATGACTAATATCTGATACTTAATGCGCAAGGTTACTGGAGAAGTGAGCTTCAAATTACATGTTTGTTAAAGGCATTGACATTTGCATCCGAAAGTCTTCAATTCAATATCATTGGACTACCCTTAATTTCCTAGTTGTATGCTTATTTAAATATATCCTCCGTTGTGTCATTTTTGCTTTGAAAAAACTCTTATCCATAGTTTGCTTTGAATTCAAATTACTAGACAAAGTTTAAAATTTATTAATAAAACAATATCATGCAAGTCAAGAAGGCTACATGTACATATAGACCAAAGGCATGAAAACACACACATTTCATTTGACAGGAAGAAAATTAATAAATCAATAATGAAAATGATAAAGTAATGAGTGCAAAAAAGCCATCCATTCTTGTGATAAAACATAAACAAAGATAACAATATGTAACAAAATAAAATATGTACAACCTAAACACAGCATTTAAATCTAAAACTGAAAAAATATTCAGAAAAATGATAATGAGAATGTGTACCATAACCGTCTTTCAACAAACAGGATTTGATGAAAATACAAAAGTTTTGTAAAGGGTTTTTACGGAATACTCATAACTTCAACTCATTTCTCTTTACCTTCATGTGTCTCTTTTAATATGCTGTAATTAATTTACTGATGGGAAAATTCTTCTCCCCACCAGAGTCCTAATCCTTTAAAAATTTATAGTTGAAAATGTTAGACCTAATTGTTTTACTTCAGATGATTTCCATAATATTGTCTTTTCTTGTTTTCATGCTACAAAGACAAATATAAAAGGCAGTCTGTGTAAAAGCTGTCTTTGTCAGTGACAAAAAAAAAACACCAAAACACACAAAACAAAACACAAACAATGGTCAGGAAAAGTTAAATTTACTTGATTACAACTGAATATAATATGTGTCTTCATATTGGTCTTATTTTCAGACACAGTTCATCAAAATGTAATTTGATACCAGATTTTACAGTTAATGTTCATTGAATATAAGATAAATATTATAATGATCATTAATCACAATTCAAGACGATGCATAGAATGTACTACAAAAATGTACAACTGACATATGTGTACACTGAAAATCCATAATAAGAACACACAAGTGTCTGGAAACAAGACTAGGTGCAGGTTCATGTAGCAATTAGGAGAGGTAACAGTGCAGGCAGATCGATATCGATAGATTAAATCAAATCAACAATCCAGTCCATTTCAAAACACTCTAAGGCTTCGAGGGTGATCAAATTCAAAGAATATCATGCCATATTTACTTTGTCGTAGCCGTAGAAGAACCGAGGCGTAACAGGAACATGATGACGATGAAGACGCTAAACGACGAAACTCACTAGGAGCTATTACACGCAGGGAATCAAACTGGCTATCCAATTAACCCCAAATCCCTACAGAGAAGATAGTAGCCCCACTCGTTGGCGGCCATCTTTAGAATGTTAGGGTTCATAAAGAAGACAGAAGGCAACATCTTGGGACTCTCATCCCCTACAGCTTTCAATTTTTTTCGCCGCTCCCTCTCTCCAGCATCCCCCTTCATATCAATCCAACATGGCTAATCGAGCTCCATGGGAGCATCTTAAGCCGTCAATCACCATACACATACCGATCTCCCCAAGGGGGGCTACATCATTAAACTCAATTTCAATGGCATCAGCTTTTAGACCATCTTTACGGTCTGGCCTATATATATCTATTCCACAATGTCATCCATCACCTCGTATCATAACGGTTCACTCATCCAATAGGGGCTCCTCACGTACATGTATCAGCGTACAGAAGACCTTCAAGGGCTCCCTGATAACAATACTTCAGCTCACCTTTCATAATATTTCGTTATAGATCTAGAGTTAAAGAACAAATAAATTTAATGAGGTGTTCCCTCATCAGGACAAAGTTTTGAAATAGCCCACTTCAAGTTGGAAAAGGCGGAAAAGCCAAAAGCCAGCTCAACCAAAAGATTTTACAACTACCTTCTGCGCTTCATGTAGCGGGCTTTTTTGCAGATTAACCTGCTTTAATGTTGACCATTAATTGGTGTTTGTCTGTACCACCACTGGAAATAAGACCAAGATGGGGTGGTCTGACTTTTTGGGCAATATTAATTGATCTAAAAAGCCTGGTATTATCTGAACTGGCCATTTCAAGGGATCAGAAAGAGTGGGCAATTTCAAAACTTTGATCTAATAAAGCATCTCTTATTTTGACAGCACAATCATATACTGCTTTCAAGAGACTCAGACATACTCAAAATAATTGTACACTGAGGGATAAAAGGGCATAAAAACACATATTTTGTGCCGGGTTAACGCCTTTCTGACTTTCAAAGAGATGTTATAAAAACAATACAGTTTCCTCACAACATATAACACCATGGATATATATGGCAAGGTTTAAATGAACTGAGAGAGGGGATGGAATGTAATAATAAATTAACAAAGGATGAAGAAAATATGGTTTATTAATATCCCTTTCATATCCCAACTGTAGTCCTGCTAATTTAAGGAGGCAATAGCTCAGAGACAAGACATCAAAGTCAAGGAATGCTTGGTATTTTAATCGAAATCGAAATCTATCTACATTTTCAAAGAGTTTCCACTTGGAACGTGTGTTCGATTGGAATTAACGTCTTAAAATTCTTTCAACCACATAACCCTTTAGCCCTCAAATCTCCTGTAAATGCCTTTCAGATTTCTCTGCTCTTCCAGTTAAAGCACACCACAGCCCTTCAAACCACCCAAACCCCCCCCCCCTTTTTTTTTTACCTGTCTGTTTCTTATTATGGCATGATGAATCTATTAGTAAATAATTATTATTTTTGTTTAGACAGTGTAAAGACATTGTTTTGGTAAGTACATGTATCTCTAATGAGTAAGCTGTTCTGTAATGTTTAACATTTCAGTGCTCAAGGGTTAAATCTCCATCTTCTTTCTCTCCCTCTGTTTTGGGAAGAGCTTTCTTAAGCAGGAGAAACAGAGGGGAGGAAATTCCTTTTGATTTGCAAGATGGTTTCAACATATGGTGATAAGATCATTTACTAATATGCATTAGGTACATGTACATGTAAGATAAGTTAATTTGGAAACCCTAGATGCACAATTAGAATAGTTAGACAATGACAACATCTTTCACTGGACCCAACTCACACATAGAGGGCAGCATGCTCATTCACTACGTGGATGTCATAGAGTCAACCAGTGTAATGTGTGATTTTATGAAGCTAATTATCTGCCAGTGCCAGCCAAATAATCAACTTTGATTTGAAAACTTTTTTTTAAAGAAAAAAAAACCTTTCTTTAAAGGGGAAGTTCACACTGGAATTTTATAGGTTTTTAAAAATGCAGAAAAATAAAAGAAAAATATGAGTGAAAGTTTGAAGAAAACGACCAAAAAATAGCGAAGTTATGAATATTTAAAGTTTTGATTCTGTGATGTCACATGCGAGCAACTCACCCATGTGTCATGTATGTAAAATAATTTTGTCTTTTTGTCATGGTTCTTGATAAAGGAATTGGGCAATTTGATAGAAGAATGTATAGGAACATAGGTTTGAAGATATATCGACCACCTTTATGACATAATTAACATTCTTCTGAAAAAATGACACTGTATGGAATTTACATTACATAAAACACAGGAGAGCAGCTCGCAGGTGACGTCACAGAATCAAACTTTAAAAAATTCATAACTTCGTTATTTTTTGGTTGATTTTCTTCAAACCTTCATTCATTTTTTATATTTCTACATTTTTTAAAACCAACTAACCCAGTGTGAACTTTCCCTTTAAAAGAGTTGGCTACTTACAATGTAATTCTGATAATGACAGGAAAAAAATTCTCGCAGAAAAATGATGCTGACTCCAACAAAAAAGGACTCTAACTCCCGCTACATAGGCGACACTAAGAGAAAAATCCCAAAGTTACAAATTTGCACCAAAAAAGGTGATCATATAAACCCTAAAATAATCCCATAAAAGGGTTAAAAGACGAAATTCCTTTAATGTTGTGTGCACCTTTTCATGGTAACCAAGCAAAGCCATTTAACAATTAGTAAACACTTAAAAGCACTGTGAGGGCCAACAGGAGGAGATGTGTGCTATCACTATTATCATTATTATTATAAGAGTGTATCGTCGGCTTGGAGCCAGAAGGGCGCTATTGCAGATCAAGGATGTTCCGTTTGGAGCCAGAAGGGCGCTATTACCATTGACTTTGTACAGTAATAGCGCCCTTATGGCTCTCAACGGAACATCTATAAGATGCAATAACGCCCTTATGGCTCCCAACAGACGGTATCTCATGAGAGATATACAACTTCAAAATAAATCAACATTTTTACTGACTGTGCCTATGAACCTACAATGCCTATACACATACAGGTACACAAAGGAAATGGGATCACATGGAACATGCTAGACTAAACTACGATATCTCACAGCCAAAGATTTCAACCATCAAACCATGATTCGGGGCAATGCCATACTTCAGCAACAAAAAACACTTTCAGCAAGATGTTTTCAGAATTTGAAGCAAAATAACTGGATTTCGATTCTACAATGATCGCTACAGGAAAGAAAGTGCACTCCGATAATGTCATTTTTAAAGGCACAGCAGAAAAACAATAAGCAAGTGGATGTTGGTTAGATTTAGACTGGATTAGGGTGATATTTACTAATCCCCAAAGATAAGATTAAAAGCAATATGCTCTCAAAGATCGGAACTAAGAGTATATTTTTGAAAGATAGTATGAAGAAACACCCTGCAAATTGTTATATTCTTCTGGTGAAAAGGTCTTTAATTTAGATAGAATTGCCCCGAATAGAGAAATGAAATAAAAAAATAAACAGAAAATAATTGATACGCCTCTTTATTGGCTATATGGAGAAAAAATTATTTTTTACAATATCAATGTTACAGTGTAGACATTGAGTGAATACAAACACATTTCTGCCATTCAAGGAATTTCCTTTTCTCAATTTCCAGTAACAATACCATACTGCTCTTTCCAAAGATTCATCAAACCTAGATAGATTCTACCACTAGAAGTAATATTCACACATATTGATTTCAAATCATAGTTATCTCTTTTTTCTTTTCAAATATTTGATCTAAAAGAATAGGCAAGAACATAACTTCTATTTAAGTCACACTAATATTAATTCAATTATAAATATATACAATGGTCTAATGATATCTTTCTTTTATGTTCTAAAAACAACAGTTTCACATTTGTCATCAACGGCCATTCAGCGTTCAATTCTGAGGCCAACAGTCTTGTCTTTCAATTCTAAAGACGTGATTGGTCTTTCAGATCAGACTGATTTTAAGAAACAAGAATAAAACATTATGGTACTGTCATAATCGGCCTACAGGGTATTTGGAAAAGAAAGAGAAAGCAAAATAAAATTCACAGTTCTGGAAGCATAAATGTAGTTACATGAAAACTCTCTCACACTTCCAAGTTGGAGTAAAATAATATGTCACATTACTTATAGAACATCGGCTTCATTAGTTTTAAAAAGTGCAACAATCTCCTTCAAGAATTCAAATTTGACGTTTCATTGGAATAAAAGTAGTATTTAAATAAATTCTACTAAATTAAATAAATCCTTCTATGGCTACATGATATGCATTCTAAAAGAATAAAAATAGACTTACTCTTCATCAAAATTAAAAAGATTAAATTTTCTATTTGAACTATAAAAAGAAAGAAGGTTGGGGAAATACATTTTTTTATATCCACAAACATCTATGAATAAAAGGATTCCCACTTTAATAAATACTAAAATAATATATATTGTGGTATGATGTAAGAAATGATTATTGCATTCAAAGAGGGATCATATTTATGCTAATAATATCATTGATATGAATACTAGTATTCAAGGCAAGAATGAGGCATCAACTAAAGGATAGGATTGGACAATGCTTGAGGGACATTCTATGAATATTCATGAACCTGAATGCACTTTAAATATATGTATATATTCATATAAATAATGAAATAAATATGATAAAATTGGCAATATCTATGGCTATTATATATTCATGATATCTTCAAGGCATGCTGCATTCATTGTAGGGACAGCATATCATAGGTTATGCATCGTCTATCTGTGACTGACTCAGGTCATAACACGTGGTACATGTACCTATCACACTCAAAGATAATAATAATCATCTTCAAACAATATACATGACCATATATGGTTCAGAATATCAAGCGGTATTATAACTGGCAATGCAGTGCAGTGATGTATTGCACAAATACTAAATGAGTTGCACAGATATTTGCAAGAGCGTGTGGGATTCATGGTAGAAATATGTGCATTTTTTTAGGGTAAGGATTTGAATACAAAACATATTGCAAGACGTTTGTGTACGAGTCAATGGGTGCGTTTTTCCCCTATTCCAGACATTTTTTTCTTCTCAATCTCACAGGTTGTCTCACAATTGAATCTGAAACATTTATTGCTTCATTATACCGATACTCATTCAAGAGTGTACAATGTACATGTACCTTTCAAAAAAGGTGCACGGAAAACACAAAAACATAAACTTTGATTGACTGCACAATATAGAGGAAGCAACATACTTTCCCTCCTTGGGCGCCATGATATGCTCATAGTCATGACTACATTGCAAGAAAACTGGAAGACTGTTTAGATGACATGTACATTTAGACAGATAATGACCATGTGTCTTTAGGATTCCACGACACTTACTCTGGCAACACTTGCTCTGCCGTCAATTCTGAATTCTAATCAAATGGCTAACTTCAGCCCCTTGACTGAACAGTGCAGGCCTAACCAACCTAAAACCCTATCGCAACCCTAACCATAACCCATCACCTTAGACGAAATATAGCTCTGCAAACAATTTTCACTGGAGCAAATGTCGTTTCATCCGTTTACATGCTTGTATGGGCCAGCTCAGGTATCGGTGGCACTTTGAAATACTGCCTGTAGAATCTAACGCATCAGATAAACTTGATTATAAACATTGTGAACATTACATTTCCTTCAACAGTGTAAGAATGATGAGTTCAATCTCAACATACCTGATTTAATTTGAGTAAACACACTTTGCCAAGCACTGATTTGTGATATTTCCAACCTGACAGCGATCACATGTGTGCCATATCGTACTCTACAGTGAGAAGATTTTTTAATACATTACATACTACACCATTCCTATCCACTCTGTATTTGCCACTGAAATCATAACTCTATGTCACGGTGAAATTCAACAAGATATAGTTTCCCTTTAAATTCTGAAATTATCTAAAATACCCAGTAAAAAATCTATTTCTTACTGTTGTAAGTAAGTTACATTTACACAAATCTACTGTAATATACAGCAACTTCAATTCTTTGCCAATATGTGCCTATTGCTTCTGCAGATTGGCACATGTGGCAAGGCAAAATGTGCTCAATAGGCCCCCATGGCATATAAAGGGTTAAATAAGTTGTAGTTCTTCAAGAGACAAAAATCATTGAAGTCATGATTCTAGGATTGATTGAAAATAACATTTGAAAAACTTTCCCAACTGAATTAAAATCATAATAATTTTTTTTAAAGGCTTCCATACTTCCCATAGATTGAGAAGAGAGGCACAAAATCGCTTATGGTTAATCTCAATATGTTAACTTTTTACAACTTGAAAACCATTTTTCACACAAAGGAGAGCTTTCCCCCTGTCATATACAAGCCTCTGTGAAAGTTATATCTCATGACTGGATTGCACATGTACATGAATATTTCCAGGAAGAAGGCACAAAATACCTACCATAGTTTCATAAAAATGACAGTCCATTTTTGTGATGCAGAACATCATCAAAATCCAACCAGGCACCAATAGCAATGAAGATATACTATTAAGCTAAATTTTTTATTTTTCCCCCCGTGGGTCAGTCCTCGGGAAATTTTCACTTCAGTTTAGGGCTACTTGTAGTAATGAAAACATCACAACCTTTTCCACCTTCTATAAAATTTTGGCTTATACGGTAATGTCTTATTTATGACCATTGCATCACTGCTAGTCAAGTATTAACAACACCTCTGGTCCCGTGGAATTGTAACTGATAGGATAACGTACAACCCAACAGAACCATGACACTATTGCCCCCCCCCCCTCACCTGCCACCCCTACTTCAAAAGGATGTTTAGGCTCGGTTCCAGACTTACTGACACTGCATCCCAATCATCTATTTAGACCACCCAACGAAATTGTTGGTCTCATTAAATTATACATGTAACTGAAATGATAATGCACAACCCAACAGAACCAATGACACAATGCCCCCCCCCAATATCTGCCACCCTACAACAGATGGATGTTTACTAGGCTTGGTTCAAGACTACTGACGCTGGATGCGATTCTGCACGATTCACAGTAGAGCTTCTCATTGATAAAAGAATCCTGGATAAAAAGGGGTGGGAGAAAAATACATCTTTTATAAGTGTTTGCATGGAGATACATGAATGTATTGATATTAGTAGGAATGTTTCAACTTGATGGCCCATATTCTACTATGAAGACTGAGTTTATGCGTTGCAAGTTCGGACAGGCTAATGTGCAATCCATTTGTCTGATGCATCAGTCAACATCAGACAAATGGATCGCACAATAGCTGTAGACTTACGAACTTTCCATACAAACTCAGTCTTCATAGTAGAATATGGGCCGATATGTGCTGTCTTTTTGGTAAAGACAAGCCCTAATATTAGATTTGCTTTCATCCAATCAGATAAATTAGAGAAACAGATCAAAAATGTTTGAGGAAAATCAGTCCTAAAATAGAAAGTTATGAAAGTCATGAATATTTTAAAGATGCAAAAAAAAGCTGATCACTATTCCAAATTGGCAATGCAGTTAAAAAGCTGTGTTTCATGGCTGGACAACTTACCACTAATTTTCTATATTTTTCGAATAAATATTCAACTATTTCATTACTTGAATGGCTTCCTATCCTTAAAGTACCTCACCAGGTTTATTGTGCTCAATATACAATGTAGATCATCATAATTAACAGCATCAGACATCTGAGAAGGCATTTTAAACTCAATGTTCATTTTTTTTTTTTTTTTTTTTTTTTGGGGGGGGGGTTGATTTTCACCTTTATCAATATTTTGTCCAAGTTTTGTTATAGGAGTAAATAGTAGAATACTCTTCAATGTTACTAGGAAATTGATTAACTTTTCCAGTGTTCTTTCAATTTTTCAAATAGAATTAAGATTTTCAAGTTTTATAACAAAGAAATTTCAAATATAAATATTGAAAAGGCGTAATAAAAATGTGAATGCACCAAGCCACCAACATGATTCTAATTTAAAAGGATATTTCATCTACATGTATCATAATAAGATAATAGGTTAAAAATTTTTATCTTATAAAAAAAGTTAATTTTATCGTTAGTGCATTTCAATTAGAATTGTATTATACAAATTCAGAGTGATTTAATGCAGTTCAAGTGAATTGAACAGATTACTAATAGATAGTGGCCGTAATTGTTAATAAAGCTGCATAATTAAAGTTATAAAGAGATAAATAAGTAATAAGTAATGTATGTACGTCATTATTATTGTAACCAGATTTAATATGTTATGAGTTTCATATAAATATATAAAATATCCCAAAATAACTTTATGACCCCGAACAACTATTGAATTTGTATGACAAAAGAGTGAATAGAAAAATATTAGTTATTCAGAATCAAATAACCAAAATAGGATGAGCAATAGATGAGAACAGAAGAGGCACATGATAATAAATCATAACGGTGAATTAATTATTAAAAGCGTAAGCAATATTCCTCAAATTACCCTTTTAATTAAAATAAAATAATCATATATGATAAATATCATTTTCAAGCTGAAGCATAATCTAGGAAATTAGAAACTTAGCTATTATATAAAATATTATATGATGTAAAAATATAAATGTGTTAACCCATGTAAAGCTGAAGCAAGATTCCCGGATATACCTTTGAACCAGAGAGGGAAATAGTGATTAGTTATTAAAAAGAAAAATGATGTATTATGCTCCGGTAATCAAGTTTAGACAATGATTCTTGATATTACCTTCCTGGCCATCGTCGCCTGTGGAATTTGTAATAGATTCATGATTAGTGTAATTTAAAGACCAAAGGTTTTCTTTTAATTTTCTTTCTTCTTTTTTTTATCACAATTCTACTTGAATTTTACATTAAAATTAATGAACTTTCTTCATATTGAAAGCCTAATTGACTGTCAACATAATACTTAAAAATTACAGATCTCTAATTATTGAATTGTTCTAGAATGAAATAAAAGTCTTTCCTTTTTTTTATCTTTTTCTAAACAGCCTATACAAATATACACTTTACACCATTCAAAATTAAAATAGTGATTCATTATGTATTTTCAGAAGATTAAATAACTGCCAATTCCTTTTGTCGATTCTAAATTTAAATGCTATCCAAAAATATCATTAACACAATTAATGTTTTAAAATTGAATGTGTCTTTCAGAATAAGTTTGTTGACCCCATCTGACAGTGCTTTGAGCGGTGACCAATTCTCACCTTTATTGCGTAGAGATAAGGCACATGATTCACAAGTAAAACAGGTATCGTGGAGCGGGTTACCACGCACCTTCACAAATGGACCCCTGTAAAAATGGAAGCAAACATGAAAATGTGAATGCAAAGCATCATGTAGGCCTATGAAACATTTGTTTTG
The DNA here is from genome assembly GCA_940671915.1 of Paracentrotus lividus. Taxonomy (NCBI): domain Eukaryota; kingdom Metazoa; phylum Echinodermata; class Echinoidea; order Camarodonta; family Echinidae; genus Paracentrotus; species Paracentrotus lividus. Next base: position 39,152,490 of record CALNVZ010003433.1, read on the forward strand.
AATACTGTGTGTCTATAGACGAATTCGGTTTGGGTGATGTTTTGTCATGGTGGCAGCCATTCCTGGGGGGGGGGGGGGGGGGGGCTTCCAATGTACTACGCATGCTCCTTGTGTGTGCATGTATGCAATGGAAAATGTACAATCGTGCAGACATACGCGCACATTGCGCAAGCGTAGGACACTGGGTAACCCCAAGCTATATGGCGGGCACATAGAGGGCTCACTTCCATGAAATGCTTCCCGAATTTGTCTTTACCCTGGTTGAGAAATGGCCTCTTGATATTATCTTTGTCCAGAAAGTGATCTGAATATTATGTCTTTCTTTAGCTTCGCTTTATAAATATAGCTATATAAAGATCGCACTTGGAAGTGATAGTTTGTCCAATTACCGATACTAACGATGATTATTCCCTTTGTAACTTTCCCATCAATGGTACATGTAACTGCCATTGTGACAGCCAATAGATATCCAGCATTTCATGACAATTACCATTGATTTCAAAGTTACTAAATAGCAAGTTTTATGCAATCAGACCCTGATGTTGCACTGTCCATCTTTATAAATGACAACCACTCTTTCTTTCCTGTTACAAATAAAAGGCTGTAGAAAATGTCTCATCTTTATCACAGTACACACTGCACCAACAGACTCCATGTGGAACAATAGAACTCAGTGTTAATTCCACATTTAAAGGGGACCACTACCCAAGGAAGTAATACCTTTTATTCGAAAGAGCACAATGAGAGGACCAATTAAAAAAAAAAAAGTTTCATCAAAATCGGTCATAAAATAAGAGAGTTATGGAAGTTTGAAAAGTCTTGTTGTACGTTCTATGGGGATCCTCAAATTTGCAACATTGGCTTCAAAATGGCCAATTTTATAGACAAATCTCCATTTGTTTTGTACACAAATTTTCAGATTTTTCCCATTTTCTTTCAAAATATGTATTATTTACTTCTGAGCTCAAAATATGTCTTGTGAAAATATATTTCACACAACATATGTTGAGCTCAGAAGGAGGTTAAATATTTTTTGAAAGAAAATGGGGAAAATCTGAAAATTTGTATACAAAACAAATGAAGAGTTGTCCATAAAATTGGCCATTTTGAAGCCGATATTGTCAATTTGAGGATCCCCATAGAAGGTACAGCAAGACTTTTCAAACTTCAATAACTTTCTTATTTTATAACCGATTTTGATGAAACTTTTTTTAAATTGCTCCTCTCATTATGCTCTTTCCTGTAAAAGTGATTTTTTCCTTGGGTATTGGCTTCCTTTAAGTTTCCTTTTTTATAACCCATCATTAGTAAAGTTGATAAAATGTCATATCCAGGATTAGAAAATGGGGGGGGGGGGGCACATGCCTCCTAGCCTGGATCCACCACTGAGTTAACCTACATACCCCTAAATTCCCTAATTTCTCTAGACAATTGCAAGTTCCTGTAGTCATTCACTAGGGTTTAATAACAGAAACTCACATGATATTCTGGTTACACTTGTTGCAGACTGGCAAGGCATTCGCTGGTTTGGCGCCCCCAGTTGACGGCTTGGCAACCGGGGCTCTGACTGTGCGAGTTCCGCCTGGTCGCTGGTCAGGGGGTGTGTAGGTTGGGGCGGAGACCGGGGATGTTATAGAGGATTGCTGGTGACCACCATAGTCTAATGGAGAAGGGAATAACAAACTTTGCTTTTAAAGTTCATAGTCACTGTATAGAGTAGAGACAAATCGCTACATGTATATGTTTAGAAAGAGAATAATTCATACAAGAGGGAGACAGGCTAGAGGGAGATCAGGCTAGAAAGAAACAGCGAGAAAGCAAGACGAAAGAATGAGAGAGAGAGAGAGATTAAATAGCAAAATATAGATTAGAGAATATCAAAAGTAATACCCATCCTCTGTAGTTTCAGATTTATACATTGTGCACGTCAAAATTAATGATATTAACAATAATAATTAATCCTGCTCAAAGCATTTATAAACCTTTGATTTAAACACAAAGTATGAATCACTCTTTTTAATATCATCATTATTGATCAAAACATTCAAAACCACAGACTTTCTATTAAAGAGAAAGGGGTTTGAGTATTACTGTTTAAGGACGTTGCACAGTTATGTTTCTGCGCATCATGACCGCGCATCCTGGGCGCGCATGATTGATACGTGACAATTGAACAAATGTTCAGCGCTCTGAGTTAAAAGAAATCAACTTCATAGAGATACACGTTTATTCCTTCTTTTTGTTCATCATGAACGTACTTGCAAGGATACGTGAAGTTTGTGCTGGGCAACCACTAAAAGTGTTACAGACCCGATTCTTTTGTTGCAAAAGAAAGCAATACGTATATGTGCTGGAGCTGGTTTTCTTGATCTTACACAGCCTCCGTTTGTTAAACTCAAGACGCTGACAGTTAGTGACATAAATTTTCAACAAACCTCCCTATTTATGTACCGTCACAATCTTAATTTTTTGCCAATTACTTTCTCATCTATGTTTTGTCGAAATAGTGATATTCGCATTCTACTAGACAGGCAACCAATATACATCTATGCAGCCAAGGACTGCATTGGCTCATAAATCAGTGAGGCACAATGGTCCAGACATTTGAAATTCATTCCCAATTGATACTCATAACCTTGTAACCATACATTTCTTCAAGATATCAGTTAAGCACATGCTTACCTAAAGGATGTGATCAGTTCAGTTTTTGTATTATTAAAATCCCTCATAATTTGGCTTTTAAAATACTTCCCATGAACATTGACACTCAAAAGATTTTGTTAGGCAATAAGGGCAATCCCTCTTTCTTCCCCTCCGTTTTCTCCTTCTTAAAGGTAGTGTCATCCTTTTGCAGGCAAAAATATTACATTTCTAGTTTTTGAGAGGATATACAATGTAGTAGTATATCAATGACTTTATCTTCTCACAACATGATTAAGCTCAAATGTGTACGTTTGTCATTATATTGCCATTATCAAAATTCATCCTGTTTTTTTTTTTAACCTCGAAAAATATACCGTACGGTGCTAACTGTTGACTGTTAGCGCAGAGAATAATGCACGCTGATGCGCCGTGTGTGGTCCGTGCTGCACGCGCTGTAATATCAACGATATTGATGGAGAGCTGGTCTAGACTGGTAGTCAGATTTTCGTTTCATATTGCTGATCTAGGCATCCTATGACAGTAAGATTGAATAGACAGTATAGGTTGATCATATTCTAAAGTTATGCCAAGTTGCATTAGTTTTCGCAATTTGTGAAAAAGGATGATACTACCTTTAAACGTTGTTATAGTTTTATACATGTTGTTTATTATATAAATGTATTCCTTTTTTTTATGTACTATTAAAATTAATTCAGTATTAATTGTAAAGGTTTGGCAATGCCTCAAGCTACAAGCTTATGTTGCCAAACCTCTGCCATATAACCACAATTGTAAGTGGTATGGTCGCTTTACCTGTAAAATTGCTTTTGCTATTTCTTGTGAGGTAATGATCATATTATTACATGATTGTATTTTGTTAACCACACAGAAATGAATAACTAAATAAATAAATAAATAAATAAAAGTTCCATTTCTATATAAGGCTCTAAATGTTAAAGAAATGGAAAAGTCACAAAAAATAGGAAATTATGAATCCCCAAAATAGTCCAAAATAGGGAAAATATCTTTACAAAAAATCTTGGATATTACCTCGTTGATCTTCCGAAGCGAGTTGTTGAACCATCTTGAAGCTTTGTGACTTAGGGCCGTGACTGGAACCAGACCCGTATGCAGAGGGCTTCTGCCAGGCCGCTGGTTGATCATCATCACTGAGGAGAGAATAGAAAGAAAGTAGAGTTACGTTCAGAGTGTATAAAAAGTTAAAGGGAAATTACCATTGAGGTCAAACTGTCTCAAAGTGATTTGGAAAGATTAATAATAATTCACCTATAAAGAATTGTTGTGTGTTGCAAGGTTTAGGAATCAACAAAATACTGAGAAATCAACCCTATCCAGCCAAGTATGTATAGGACTACACAAAATGTTCACCAAGAACATTTCAAGCAAGGTTTTTTTTTGGGGGGGGTCATTCTATGAGGGCAATCGAAGAGCAATCCTCGTCAGTGGACCTTTTTAATAAATGTTAAGATTCTTCCTTTTAAAAAATGAATCCAATCCTACACATCCTAGAACAGCCTTGGTTTGGGGGACTCTTTCAGATAGTATCCATAGCTTGTCGTAAACCAACGAAACATCTGCACCCTTCCAGTAGCGGACGCAGACCGGAGTCACACAATGAATTTACCGGGCCCATGCGTAAACATAATAGAGCCGCTTTTGTCCCCAGACCATTGGGCCCCCAAAATGCATTCAATTCGATTTTCTTGGATCTGCGCCTGCCCTTCTTATCATCTTTCCCAAGACTGCTTTTCCCATCCAGACCAGCCCTTTTCCCTCTCTCTCTCTTTGTTATAGAGTCCTCTCCTGGTATAACAAGCACATGCACAAATTTTCTGTTATAACAAGCAATTCTCAGTCCAAATGTGCATCATCTGTATTTGCTTTATTTGTTTTGCATAACAATATTTTCTTGTAATAAGGTACAGGTGGAATTGACTTAGTCCCAAACATCTCGTAATAAAAGGCGTGGACTGCACTCTATTTTTCATCGTCTCTTACTATCTATTGGTTGGTGCCATGCCTTCCGTCTGTCCCCTGTAGCTGTCAGCGACATTCTGGGCGGAGTAGATCCCTACTGGAGAGTTGAATTGTTTGTGGACCACGCCCGGAGCTGACTGGGGTTGGGCTGCTCCTCCGCCAGCCCCGGGGAAGAGACGAGGCTTGATATTGTGACTGCTTCCTGCATGCTGGAATTGCTGTAAGAGAAAGAGAGGGATGGGATTAATGCAGGCCCATGTACATTGCCACTTGGTCCAAACCCCATTATGACTAATGCCCGTTTGGTCTTATCCCACATGGTCTTATTCCATTTTGTCTACAACCAGTTTGTCTGATTACCACTTGGTTTAATCGCCACTTTGCTTATTTATCATTTTGTCTAATTCCCATTTCGTAATGATAGGAACAAGGCTGGAATCACCGCCAGACAACTACCCCCACCAAAAATCTACCACCTAACTCTTAACCTAACCCTAACCCCTATTTCTGGGGGTAGTTGTCCTGGAGGGTAATTGTCCAAAGGGAAGTTGTCCTGATATGAGGCTATTATGATTCAATGTGGTTGTACACCTATCTGTTTACAAATTTTGATAATTTAATAGACACTGGCCATCTTTTGTTAAGTTACAATTAGGGTCTTCTTCCTGAATATTTTTACAAGATTTTAGGTATGCTCAATCTTTAGAATATCAGAAATAAATGTAATGATTATGGGAATAAAAGGTTCTCATATTTGTTCTTTTCGAAGTCAAGTGCTGAGGGCTTCAGACATACAGACCATCTTCATACAGGGAGGGTCCACTAGGCCGAGGGCCCACGAGTCCGAGGTTCCAAGAGGTCGAGATTCCACGAGGCCGATTTTTCTCATATTGTATTTTGCAACATACTGCTCGGCCTCATGGGAAAAATACTCGGACTCGTGGGAGTATTGAATTGAATTGAATTGGGAATCGGACTGGTGGGGAAAATACTCAGACTCGTAGGCCCTCTGCCTCGTGGGGAGGCCCCCTTCATACATACCTGTTTATCAGCCTTGAGTGAGACATTAATTCCTGTATCAGCCTGCTGGCTCACCTCAGGTGTCCAAATACTCGCCTGACTAGACCTGGGAAAATGATTCAACAAAAGAGAAAGATAAGAATTAATTTTTGAGGTTGATTGCATAATAATTAATATTTAAACTGGACATGGAAAATATCAATGACAAAAAGGAGACAATTAGTGTTCAAACTTGATTTCCACATCAAACAAAATAAAAGTTTGAAGTTGATTTCATAATAGTCATTATTGAAGAAACAAAGGGAAAATTACTGTTGCCACTCCTACATTATACATAATATGGTAGTCATGATCCATTCATAACCTACAAGTGCAAAGATGTTTTCTCCCCTTCCCCTGCTCCCAAGCTGACCTTACTACTCTTTTGCCTAATGGGATCGCCTGCGTTCAATACCTAATGGGTAGAGTCTAATTCAGATTCCCCTAAGAACCAATACATATAGATATATATATATATATATATATATATATATATATATATATATACATGTATATGCAATGGATACTATGATCTTTAAAATGTAATCAAGTATAATTACAAATCAAACAGAAGAATAGGAGAAAGGACTCGAGAAGAAGAAGAAGAAGTGCAAAGATATACGCACTTCTATCAGTCCAAATGTCGTGTCACTCACGTTTGTATATGACCATATGTGCATACCTTTGAATTTTGAATAGGGAGTATTTCCTCAGTTATCCATCCTCGTTACAAGAGGCGTACACTGTACCTTTCTTGACAATATCATTAAATTGGTGAAATCGAACCGCTAAACAGATTTTTGGAGAAGATGATCGGTCATTAGGCATATCTTTGGTGAAGGATTCACACACACCCACACACACACACACACACACACACACACAAACAAAAACAATTTAGAAACAGAGATACATTTTGCAACTTTATAGGGATGCATAAAACAGTCAGGAACAATGAAAAAAAAAATGTCAAAGCAACCTCATTAAGATAGACCTAAAGCCAACTTCCCGCAATGATATTTTAATATAATTTCCTTCAGACTTACTGAAAGGGAAGGGATTATTATGGACATGCAGCCTACCTCCTAATATCATTTCCCCATTAATCAAATTTGTATTTCCTAACAGTTTAGGTGACTTCTCACATGGTCGCGACACATCAATGTAAGTCGATAACAACTTCATGAGTTGAAGTTTTTGTGGGCTAGAATTGTTTTTTCTCTGATAAAACACTGTTTTTCATTGACTTTTATACACATTATTGAAGAATATTACAACATCATGTAGGCCTACATTATATATGAAAAATGGCAAAAATCATATTTCATCAAAACATTTTAAATTTAGTATAATTCAGACTGTAAGAATGTCATTTATATAATAAAATCCTTCATCATACTTCATGAGCATGTATTAAAAATAATCCAGATCAATATCAACATTATCACAATTAGAAAATGAACACTTCAAAATATTGCTGTGATTTCAGAAGTTAGTAATTTTCTCATTTAAGCACCACTTAAATCAAATTTCCTTCATGTTGTGATTCCACATAGTCCCACATACAGAAATTAATGTCTAGTTACAACTGCAAGGAAGTATCAGGAAGATAAATTACAAGTTGCCAACCATCACGGAAGTGTCTCTGAGCTGATCACTCCATGACCAAACGGATCAAAGAAAGACTTCCTTTTTCCTGTTTTTGGATCATTTTACGACTGCGTTCTACCAGCAGCTACATGTATGCATGGCAAATCATTGCAAATGTCCTGTTTTTCTGTCCCTCTTTATAATATATACTAGTAAAGAAGTACAATATATCTTTAAAGATCTAGCTTCTATTTATGTGTATGTTTCAGTCTTACAATATAATGTTTGTTTTTTTCAATCTTTTTTTTTTTTCAATTGAGATTTCATTTGCTTTAATTGGTCTGTATGCCTAATAGCATGTAATACTTTTAATGGGATTTAACTTGCTGTTTCTTCTTTTTAAGGCCGTCTAGAATCTATACGCACTTTGCATTTGATAGGTTAATGTAGTTAATGCTTTTACTCATCACTTTAATATGTACCAAAAGAAGTTTTTATTAATAGAATGATCACAAAGGTAGAAAATATAAGGCAACATAACGGTCTACATCACACACACAAAAAAAAATTATATACAAAATTTTCTTCAAATTTGCATTGATCTGTTTACCTCATTTAGTTTTCATTTAACCAAAAAGAAGTTGATATCAGGTGGATGGGTTCCTTTTAATTATAATGCCCCTGTTGAATTTAATCTGAGGAATGTTTAAAAATGGGTTTATAGGTTCCATGAAATTTGCTCTGACAACAATTTAAATGCTGTAAATCCTGTAAACTAATCGAATAGGCCTGACTACATGATTTTTAAACCCTGGACTCAACACTATACCCAACCCTAAACCTAAGAGTGTGTTCAATGTCCAATTTCAAATTTATACGCCAACATGAATCATGATACAAAACGCAATTACAAAACGCTGATATAAAGAAAAACAAAGAGGGTGTTCATTGTCCCCCATCCCCGCTCGTAAAAATAAACGTGTTTCAAATCTCAATTTAAATTTATATGCCGAAAATTTAAACGCCGAAAAAGATGCGTTTACAAACACAATCAGCTTCAATTTTACGACCTTGAGCATCGCGATTGCAACGAAATGCGACATTGAACAGGATTGAGTTTTCAAACGTGTTTAAATGTGCTCTCGCAATGGAAGCTTCCGGTGCAATTGAAAAAAGGAGAAGATATTTGTTTTTTGAGAGTGGGGAATTTAAAGACGATCGACGTATAAACACGTATAAATTTTGGACACTGAACGGTGCACCGTTGATCGCGTTTGTGTTTGAGTTTTGTGATTGCGTTTTGTATCATGATTCATGTTGGCGTATAAATTTGAAACTGGACATTGAACACACTCTAAACCTAACAGGCAACCCCTAGCCTCTTGCAACCTAACCCTAACCCTACATCTTACACAAAATAAAGGATAGAAAAACGGTCACGTCATCTATGATAAGGTAGGACAAGGGACTGTCTAAGTCCCCTGGAAGAAGGAAATTGGATTATCTCATCTAATCTTCTCTGTCAATATTTACATCTCAGCTGATTCATCCCATCATTGATCAAACAGAAGTCATTGGCTGCTTCCACATCAGCCAGACTTTGATTAATCTCGAGATTCTAACCCAATCAGTCATCCTCGAGAAAAAGCTCGAGATCCAAGAAACCCAGTCCACACCAGCCCTAGTGGAGTGATTTTGCACTGGAGCATAGCTCTAGCCAGGATACAGATTTTGGATTATTTATTATTATCCCCAGTCTGAATCCGAGTCCGTAATCACATCTGCGAAATAGCAAACTAATTCATGAAATGCAGTATCTAACAAACTAGCCTAAGTTGACGAGAGTTTGATTTTCTAGATTAAGCCCTCGAAATGGCATGCTAATTGTTGATACAGCTAGGGTAATACATGTATTACTATTAGACCACTTTCCTACTAGGTTCCCAAAAGGTTTAGTCTATTTCCCAAGCTCTACATTACAAACAATCTTGAGCTGATTCTGATCGGGCTCAATTGCCGGATCAGTAATAGTACTCTAATTTGAAAACTCAAACTGATGTAACCAGGCCTATTGTAATTAAGCTGAGCCTGATGGCTACCTCTGCTTGTCAATGTCATGAGAGCCATTAGTATCGTTCACACGACAACCCTTAACTCCATGCTAACTTCAAGTTATTCTAAAGAACATAGTCCTCGAGGATAAATTGGAGTTAACTTGGAGTTAAGGCCTGTGTGGACGCACTCGGTGTTTATGTTCTCGAGGACAAGTCGGGGTTTATGTTCTCGACAGATCTTAGGGTTAAGGCTCGAAACTCCAAGCGGTGGGTGGTCTCTGATCGCGCGTTACGACTGTGTGGACACCATTTTAACTTGGAGTTTCGTGTTCTCGAGGATAAGAGTGACCTCTTGTAAGGGTTAAACTTCTGGTTCAGTCAAGCGACATAGCCGAATAGTACTGGGAAATGAATCGTGGGCGGTACCTACAACTTGTATTTCCGGTCATCGAACCTCTCACTTATCCTCGAGGATAAGCACTCCGTGTGAACCCGACTCGAGAATAAGCCGTTGGGGTTTAAATTCTTAGGGATACAATCCTCGAGAACTAAAACCCTGATGGTCGCGTGTGAACATAGCTATAGAGATATTAAAAGACACTTAATTCCCTTCTGGCCCTTTACGAGACAAGTTTTGTTTGCATACAGACTTCATAAATATCTTTGAATAAATCTGTAATTTACTAATATATGGAAATTTAATGCCTTTTTTATATAAACAAGGCTATTTAGAATATTTCAGGCATAGCAACAAGCAATGAATGCAAACTGGATTTCAAGTATTAGAGTTCCAGGTCTAACTGACTCGTTCTTTACTTGGCACAAAGGAAAGGAAAGTTGGGTCCATAAATTTTGAAAGCTTTAAATTGTGCTTGAGCTGATGTTCCATACACATCAGTGGACAAAACGGAGCATGATTTCAGTTACAATCTTGCCCATTTTTTATCATTTATGTTTTTTTTAACAATTTTTTTCTTCAAACTTCTATTTACATATTTTGCTTTTTTATATAAAAGTAAATTTCAGAGTGAACTTAGGATGTAGCCCTACATGTAGATTCCAATAACATATATAGTAATACAAAATAAGAAAAAAAGCAGTAAACTAAGTAATCAGTGCGGATGTTAAGAGGTCCTTGTTATTGAGCAACTTTCTTTCCTGTATCCTTCCCCTGTCAAACTCTACCATTTCCCTTAGCTACTGACTAAAGATAAATTACATGGCCACAAAGCCACATCCAAGTAGTAAGAATATATATACACAAAAACAAAATTAATTAAAGACCCCAGTGCAATATTTACGATTCTTGCATAGTGCACAAATATTTGAGAGTAATTCCTGTTATTCTCTGATCTAATCTGAACCAACTCTGAGAACATATAAAATGATCAAAAATTATTTTAAGACAGAATTATATTAATAATTCTTACATAGTGCACAGAAAAAAAATAATCAAGAGAAAAGATTTAATATTGTATTATGTGGCTAATTTAACAGATCAGAAATAGCGGACTGACTCTTAAAAAGATATACCAAAATCAAAACAATACTAATGATTCTAACACAGTGCATATAAATATAATTAAGAGAAAAGGGATAATATTCTCTGATCCAGCTAATTCATTGCATCAGAAAATAGCGGACCAAGTGTATACACCGCCTACAAGAGGTAAAATAAAAATATTTTGCTGAAGTAATTATTTGATGAGAAACTCGCCGTGTGCTCATGACACACGAGAGGTGAACAAAAATAATTTTGCTGAGGTAATTTTTTGATGAGAAACTGGCTGTGCGCTCATAACACAACTTTCATCAGAACATATGCTCCTGTCCACATAATCAGTTACAGATGAGTGCATAACAGTACAGATTCGTTTGCTGGGACGCAGAAGGCTGTAGGTCTTAACCTTTACAGTGCGTCCCAAATAAAAGTAAACCCGACTTTGAGAGCCTTGTATTAAAATTGTATCACTTACAATGTATGTGTCATTAATATTTATATGACAAAATATAACTCATATTCTATCCGGTGGTACCAAAACCTGTACTGTCATGGATGACTGAGCACTCAAGTTCTAAAAAACTTTGGTCAAAAACAAATTGTACCAATTTTTATCAGAAGCAACTCTGGCTTTCTGATCATTTATTCTTTATATGAGGTCAGCCTTCCTATAAGCAAGGACGTAGAAAAATATGTTGATGCTATAAGGGACAATGGATTTCTTGGACTATTGAAAGGCAAGGGCTGCTTTTACTCAAACTTGGTATGGGCAATTTCTACGCTTGTTTTTTAAAGCCTAAGTGCTCGATCGTCCGTCACAACACAGGTATAAGTTTGGTATTCTTTAATGGAAATGAGTTACTCTGTATAGTGAAATAAATATAAAGGGTACATATAAAGTTTCATATGAGGCTCTCAAAGATGGGTTTACTTTTTTTTCTGGGATGCACTATATAATGTAGGTAATGTTCTTCTGGCTCTGACAAATGATATGTTAACCTATGCAGTGAAGCAGATTTGTTTACTTGCCCTGTCTCTCGCTGGTTCAAGATCGGTTTGTCAGTAAATCAAAAAATGATGTTTAGCACCTTTAAATATCCAAAAATTAATGAATTTAAATCAAAACATAAACAATTTTTTTCTTTACATCATGGTTCATCAGAAATTTTCTAAAATTTATGTCTCAATGATCTTTCCATGAATATGATATAGGCCTACATCATGTTTTTTTTTTTTTTTTTTTTTTTTTTTTTTTTTTTTTTTTTTTTTTTTTTGGGGGGGGGGTTAGTGAGGAAGTAAATATAATTAACTAGTATTCTATTCAATCTTAAAATTGTTGTGTCAAAAGCATAGTAATAGCCAACAAAAAGTAATAAAGGCAAAATTCACTTTAAAAATGCAGGAAAATAAAAGAAAAATATGAACGAAAGTTTAAAAAAAATCGACCAAAATATAGCAAAGTTATGAATATTTAAAGTTTTGATTCTGTGACGTCATGTGCGAGCAGCTCTCCCATATGTTGTCTATGTAAATTTTATAGATTTGTCTTTTTTCATGGTTCTTGATAAAGGAATGGGTCAATTTGAAAGAGGTATGTATACTATATGTTTGATGAAGTATTGACCACACAGGTGAAATAATTAATTGTCTTCTGAAAAAATGACACTTTATGGAATTTACACTACATAACACATAGGAAAACTGCTCGCATGTGACGTCACAAAATCAAAACTTTAAATATTCATAACTTCGTTATTGTTTGGTCGATTTTCTCCAAACCTTCACTCATATTTTCTTTTACTTTTCTGCATCTTTTAAAACCAATTTAAACCCAGGGTGAACTTTCCCTTTAATGTTTTAGAGTAAGGATGTAATCCAGACATACTCTATTCCAAGCAATGTATGTTGTGAGATTCATAAGACTCAGGAAGTATTTTCAATTCATGAGGGTATCTATGTCATGAAGATCTATTTATCATCAGTATTATCTACTCTTTCCTACAGGAAATTGACACCTACATGTAATAAACATTTTTGTTATGTCAGCAATTTCATAGATGGAAAAATGAATCTATGTTCAAACAGAGCTCCAGAATTGTTCATTCTGAATCATTGTAATTGTAATATTTAGGCCTATTTAGCACCTAAATGAAACAAAATCATCTCTAAGGGCTTTGAAAGTAAAAATTCAAATACATTTCCGTGGTTAGGTCGTAAACAACATTAACCATATCCATGTTTATCTATATTTAAACATATTCATGAAATAAATTACTTTACAGATTATGTACTTTAAACATCCTCTGGTTCTTGAATAGTTTCATAAGTATGATCAGTTTGAGTAATCATCTTTAGTTTCAGTTGCAATGCTACAAATAAAAATTATATGCCATTAATATAATTGAAGTGAGCAATGACAATAAAATTATCCATATTGCAGAAGTAAGGTAAATTATGCATTTGCAGATTTTATTCCTACTGGAAATGCATTGATAAAAATGTATGATGATTCTCTTGGTAAAAGTTCTATTATCTGACATTTCATGTCCATGAAAGTTCTTATTTTTTGTCACTTGTTTAAAGGTGAAATTCGCCCTGGCATTTATTTGATAAAGAAAAACAGAAAAACATAAGAAAAATATGATTGAAGGTTTGAAGAATATCCTCCAAAGAATATCAAGGATATGGAAGTTTTTTGTTGTGTAATGAAAATTATGTATTTAAATGTCATTTTTCTTCTAAAAATATTAAACTTCACATATATTTTACCTTTATTTTCCTGCTTCTTTCAAAACCAAAGAAATTCCAGGGTGAATTTCCCTTTGAAGAATGTAATTCTATTAGAGCATGGGATGACGTTTTACGTTTGGTAAAAATCTCTAAGGAAGTGTACTAATTAGTCACCTTGCATACATAATTACGCTCAATTTTCTATGAAATCATGATTTTCTTATTTTTAACAAGCAAAACTATTCTTATGTAAATTTTGAAGACTATAGTCCCATTGCATATGTAAATAGCTTTAAAATGACATGTCACTCAACCTGGTAGCCCAAATATTTTTCATGAGAGCTTCGCGCAAAAAACACTAATTTATGCATCATCTATTCAATAATGCCTAATTAATTATGCACATAAATTAATTAATTGTACAATGAATTAGCATTGTTCAAAACACTAAACACCCATATGCTGATTTCATCATAAAACATTGTACCATTTAAAAATTATGGTGATTACCAGGCATCCACCTTAAATGGCAATAGCAAAGAAATAATTCATACACAACATTTATCTATCCATTCACTATTCACTCACATTAATGAATAGATGCATTCTGGTTGTCATGAAACCCATAAAAGGCATTGCCAAGGAGAGGACACTTCTAGACCATGGCAGATTTATGTCTTAAATGAGGTTTATAAAGGATGAGAAAGAATGACTCAAGGTATGCCTTCTCCTAAGGGTGCATTCATGGTCAAAAACAAAATTTAAACAGGAACATAACAAGACCCAACTACAAAACATGGAACACATTCAAAATCAGTGGTGTACTGATCCTGGTTGAATTCACTGCTCTCAGCGCAGCTTACTGCATTTGCAATGCTGAAGGTCATGATGATCATTAAATTGAAGCTGGTTGTCTTTCAAAATGCACCTTTTGGGGGTTTAAATTTTCCTCCACATGAAAATCTAAAAGAATTTTACATTCATGAATGGGAATTGGTGACCTTGCACGCACCCTCTGTTTCTCTGCAAAGCTGCGTTTTTCAAATGCGTTTTGTAAACATAATTCATGTTCCTGTTTAAATTTCAAAATCAACCATGAACGTACCCTAAGCTTCAACATTCTTAAAGCAATGAGTAATGGAGGCCAGGTTTAGTCCCTCTGCTGTTGAGGTTACTCCAATGACATCCCAACCACCCACTGGAATGTGGACAACTCTTGTTCATTTCATCATCTTCTCCATACCAACCCCCTCATTCAAACAGTAGAACATGTTAAAAGGGGGAGTTTGCATGGCCATCCGGTTATTTCTGTGATTTGTTCACCAGGCTTCGTATTCGACAGAATACAATGTTTGCTGAGTGGCACAAACGTTTAACACCAATTAAAACTAAAATGTGCATTACATTAGCTGTGGGTAGTAACCCATAATCCTGTCATCGGTACATAGCTTGCCAGGTGACACTTTTGATGTAGTATGCCATGTTGGCTGATTAGCACAAACAATAAACCCAAACCATTTTTATTCATCTAAACAATCTTGATATTAAAACTACATGATGGCATATACATTCAAAGAGTTTATAATGACAGAAAAATAAGAGAAACAGAGCGCTGAGTAATTTTACAATGTACTTCCTTGGATCCGAGGAGAACTCAAATGACATCTCAATAACCACCCACTGGAATATTATATGAATAGTTTTCTATAATATTATAAATCTTGCCCAAACTACCAACCTAGGTTTTAAAGCCTTGTGATGTGATGCTGATCGGGGGGGGGGGGGGGCTCTTTTAAAATGAGTTTTTGATGAGAGTCTTGTATGCTTGATGAATCATTCCATTACTGCACTCTCTTTTATTACATTTCGGTAAATTATTAACAGAATGCATCTTTGAAAGGTAAAGAAATAAAGGCTAGTACTAGCCTTATCATTCAAACCAATTCAAATACACTTGCAAGTACTCCCAACACTTACATCAATCACTGAGTGGATTTACAATTAGCAGAATAAACCAAAATTGGAAATCTTCCATTTTTAGATGTCTGCATGAAATTTCATTGGGAATGTGATCCCAGGATGCATCTCACATATTTCCTCTTGTACAGGTTCATTGTGGGATGAGTCATTTCACATTCCACCACCCACACTAGCGAGAAATCTTAGTCATTTCACTATCATTATACAGAAGTTTCAGAACTAATCATTTTTCTCAGTTAAGTCAAACACTTCAAGGATTATTACAGCCATCTTTTATAAGTTCATTTCTTCTTCTTTGTTGGTTGGTGGACAATGATTCATTATTCTTTTAAATTTGGATGGATATTTCCTTCAGCAACACTTGCTTCCGCTACAAATACATTAATCAAATGACTAATTTCAACCCTGAACATAACACGATATCGGAACCTAAACCAAACCCCAAACCTAACATAAAACCCTATTGCAATCCTAAACAAACACCAATATAAATCTTGTTGCAATTGGTGCTTTCAATACAATGTACATGTATGTACTGTAAATTATCCTGGCGCTGCAGTTAACCAAGCTAAACTGATAATTCCTCACTATTTTGAAAAAACAGTTTGTACATGTAAGACCAAAATTGTGTGGTCAGACTTTTCTCTCAATTATCTATCAATCTATTTGGAGAGAAGAAGCCTGATATTCTCTGGGGAGCATTTCATCAAAGGACTTGTCGGACATTTTATCCGACAAATTTGCTCTCAGCCAATCAGATGAAAGCATTTCAGTAGCTTATAACAGTTTGTCGGATAAAACGTCCAACAAGTCCTTTCATGAAACACCCTCCTGATCTAGCTAATTTGTGGGATCAGAATTAGCGGGCTATTTCAAAACTTCCATATGGTGAAGCACCACCTCATGTTACATAAATAGGAAAACAAGATATTCCCTCTCTTTATTAACGTTCAAATATAGATTGTTGAGAGCTAGAAGGGCACTAACTATTACTGAATGTCAATACAGGAGTTAATATGTCCTTCTGGCAATTGATAAATGTACATGATAGATGCCTACGCACCATCCATCTATCACAGACAACATGAGCAGCTAAACATCCTCACTCTTTAACTAAATATATCTACCAAGTCTACATCTTATGAAGATAGGACCCAGGGGAGCATTTCATGAAACAAATATTCACTGATTCTCACGGACAACTGTTATAAGCTACTGAAATGCTTGCATCTGATTGGTTGAGAGCAAATTTGTTGGATAAAAAGTCCTTTCATGAAACGCCGCCCAGGTCTGATAGGATTATCCTAGTCTGCAAGCACAGACTCCAATTCAAGACTACACTTCTACTGGTAAATTGCCAATTGGTCTAAACCCGCTTTGGTCTCATCCCACATGGTCTAATTCTATATCCTCTACAACTGACAACCAGTCGGTGTAATTACTTTTTTGTCAATTAATGTCTACTTTATCTAACACCGCTTGCTTCAAACTGGTATTAAGCCTAAAAGACCAAATTAATTAGGGAATTAGACAAAAACACTATTAGACCAATTGGCTGTTTTATGAATGGTCATTTAGAACAAGTGAGAATTAGACTATATGTAAGACCAAGGCAGAATTAGACCAAATTGTTAGAAGACCAAATGTGTCTAGCCCATGTGGTATTAGACAAACAGAGAATTGGACCAACTCATGTACATGTAAGACCTTGGAAGTTGATATAATCCTCTTGATCCATCATAAAAAATAGCGGCACTACTCCACATCTTCATTTTGGTGGAGCATTCCCTAATTACGATGAATGACAAATATATTAATATCTCAATATCGTCTGTTGGAGCCATAAGGCGTTATGGGTTTTTACGATCAGGGTACACCATTTTGTCTCACTGGACAAAAAAAAAGTTGTTTGTTTCCCCCAAATTTGTGTATGTGTTCTAGACAAGTAATAAATTCGATTTTAAATTTGGAGGCATGAGGTCATCAACTTATTTTCTATATGGGGTTCAAATTTTGTATCACACGTAAGGTCAATTGCTTCATTTTTCGGAGAGGACGTTTTTGACGGAACGTGATTTGACAGCATTGCAACGTGAACTGTCTGAAAAATAAGGTGTTTGGCGAAGTAAACATTATAAGTTTGTGGCATATATACAAGTGTTCTTACAGACAAAAACATTTTTCATCTAAGATGATTCTAACTATGTGTAAAAACACTAAATTCGGAGAGGACATTTTTTGACAGAATTGGGACCCATTTTTTGGTTAATGGTCACAAAATTCAAAAACTGTAGCTTCTTGGTTTTCAGTTTTTAAACAACACATTTCAGTAGTCAATTCTGATTGGAAAAACAAGCTTAATGATTGCTAATAATAAAGAAGCTCATGCTCAAAATTAGAAAAAATAAAAATGAGACTGCAATTTTGCCCTAAATTGCCAGATATGGTCAATTTTTAGAAAAATGAGTTATGGTCAATAATTCATTTTTCCTTGTAGGTTGCTCTAACAGTGCCCAATAGCTTACCATCAAAAATTGATATGCATTACCAAACTTTCTTATGGTGCACAGAAGGCCATTTTTTGACGGTGTACCCTGATCGTAAAACAACCTATTGCATCTATATGATGTTCCGTTGAGACCATAAGGGCGCTATTACTGTACAAAGTCAATGGTAATAGCGCCCTTCTGGCTCCAAACGAAACATCCTTGATCTGCAATAGCGCCCTTCTGGCTCCAAGCCGACGATATAATATAATCCATCATCAAGCACAGGAATATATACAAACATTCTTTCTACCATCCCAGTGGAGTGCCCAATCATTTTGATCCTAGAATACATAATTATGCCTTTGACATTCCAATACTCAGCATGATTGTCAATGCATGGCTAGTTTCAATCCCGACTACTTATTTTTTGTTTACTTGAAATTTGGATGAATATTATTTTGAGAAAGATGTTATTCATCTCATCTACAATGATGATGAACATGAACATGGGATTTAATTACAATTAAAACTAGTTATGTTGACGGTGGAAAATAACTACCAAGTTGTTCTTAAAGTTAAGAACGACTTTTCTAACGACTGAAACATGTTCTTCGGTGCTATACTTTACTTATCATGTGCATAAATAATTTAGCACAAGAACTGATCACCAGTCATTCTTTAAGTCATTTGTAACTCACAAATAGAATTGGTAAAACACAGCCCTGATCTTTATTATATACATTGTCCCTTTGTAAATGGTCTGCATACAAGCCATGGGCATGTGTACATCATACAAGAACTGGGGGGGGGGTTATACTTTTATAATTAAAATTCAATATTTCTGTTCATACAATTTTTTCTCTATGGGTGTGTTCAATGTCCATTTTCAAATTTAAACGTCAACATGAATCATGATACAAAACGCAATTAGAAAACACAGAACACAAACGCGATCAGAGGTACACCGTTCAATGTCGAAAATTTAAAATCTGATTATACGTCTATCATCTTTACATTTCCTGCTCTCAAAAACAAACATCTGCGCTTTTTTTTTCACTAGCACCGGAAGCTTCCACTGCGAGAGCACATTTAAAGACGTTTGAAAACTCAATTGTGTTCAGTGTTGCATTTCGTTGCATTCATGATCCTCAAGGTTGTAAAATTGAAGCTGATCGTGATTCAAAGCGCATCCTTTTTCGGCGTTTAAATTTTCCTCCGCATGGAGATCTGAAAGACGTTTACTTTTACAACCTGGAAGGGAACAATGAACACCCACTTTGTTTCTCTTTATATCTGCAGTTTGTATCGTGATTCATGTTGGCGTTTAAAATTTGAAAATGGACACTGAACACACCCTATATTCCACACTATCAATTGATGCAAATCTATAAGTGACCGGAAGTTTGCTATGTACATGTATTTGCCTAACCCTTATCAACCTGTCCATCTTTTTGTGGGTGCTCACACAGTGTAGACATTGATTATCAGATTTATATTTCAAATATTGACACTCCCACCACATGTTGAACTACCTCATTAAAAGATGCTTTGTGGATTTTGAAAAATGAAATAGCGAAATTATACATCAAACGAAAGCTAATAAGCTACACGATTCAACAATTCCAAATTTCTTAATCTTTTAAATATTTAGAATTTAAAACCTTGATATGTGTTATAATGTGTTGATATTTTGCAATCATCTATCAAAATGGGAGAGCAAGGAAGAGAAAGGTACATGTAGCAGTGAAAACGAAAGACAAACAGACAGGGATGTTACAGATATCACAGAGAACCTGAGACAGACAAACAGACAAAAAAATATCAAGTCGGAGTAAGGATCTCAGGGATCTACTTGTAGGAAGTGGGCGTGAGCACTTGGAGTTGAGAAGAATCAGATTAAAGGCCCCTGAAACTCAGATATCGTAGGGAATACGTGTGTTTCCTGAGCTCCATTGACTCGTACACAATCGACAGTGAGGCTTACGCATGGGTCGGACTACTGGAGATTAACATTCGGACAGCACGAACATGACGAAGTTGACCGAATTCAGTCAGTCAATAGGGTAAATAGCTTTGGGTTCTCGATTTCTCAACAATCCTTAGTTTATAGACTCTCAACGGGTCTCTTCGTATAAATTCAAAGAGAGACTTGTATAATGCTCCATTTCAAAAACAAAACAAAGGTTAGATTTACTTCGGAATTCTGGTAATAGTTAGTCTAGCCATGAAGGATTTACTCCAGACGCATTGTCGTCGAAGATTACGCAACATGCCTCCGGCTCTGCATGCATGTTATTATTTCATCTGAGATAAGGTGATTTCCCTATGTTTTATCAAATTATACTTCCCTTTAAAAGCTTTCATGCCATCCTTCAAAACTTTATATGTACTGATTATGACAAGAGATTGTATGGTGAGAAATTATAGAATGTACATTCTTTCAAGACAATGTTCATAAGTTACACGATCAGAAACAGAAGGTTTTTATTTGAACCAAATCAGACATAAGGTGAGAAAGGTCATTGTAATATCCTGTTACCTAGGTTACAGAATACTCACAACCATGCCATAACATACCAAGAATAGGAAGATTCCTCACTGTTTGAAAGAGTGTGATTTCTCACAGTAAAAATAATTCCAATACGTGTATATTTGTATCTTCTGAACATTTTGGAAAGGGATATTTTTACATTTCTAAAGGGGAAGTCACCCTGAAGTTAAATTTAATAGTTTTGATAAAAGAAAAAATAGAGAAACATACAGTGAATGTGTCATAGGAACCTGACACATGAGAGTGAAGTTATAAATTGCTTAATTTTTAATTTTGTGACATCACTTGTAAATTTTCACAACAGACAGCACTTCCCCTTTATAAGACAACTGATGACAATATATCTCACTTATAAATACATGTACATGTACATGTACCTGTAGATATAATTGGTGAGATAAATAAGATATAATTGACAATAATCGCAGAAACTTGTTTCACACAGAATTCCTTGTAAAATTTTCTCTCAATTCTGTGAAGATATTGTTTTTTTTTAAATCAGAGATCCCAAATGCTGCCAAACTTCCTCCAGTTGCTACCAGCAGAAGCCACAAAAAATATCATATTCTAATAGCAACAAGGAAAAAAGGATGTGTTCAATGTTCATTTTCAAATTTAAACGACAACATGAATCATGATACAAAAAGCAATTACAAAACACAGAACACAAACGCGATCAGCGGTATACTGTTCAATGTCGAAAATTTAAAGCTGATTATCTGTCCATCGTCTTTAAATTCCTCGCTCTCAAAAACAAACATCTGCGCCCTTTTTTCACTTGCACTGGAAGCTTCCACGGCGAGAGCACATTTAAAAAAGTTTGAAAACTCAATTGTGTTCAATGTCGCATTTCGTTCCATTCGCGATGCTCAAGGTCGTAAAATCAAAGCTGATCGTGATACAAAACTCATCTTTTTCGGCGTTTAAATTTTCCTCCGAACGGAAATCTGAAACACACGACCGGGAATGGGGACAATGAACACCCACTTTGTTTTTCTCTATATTAGCGTTTTGTAATTGCGTGTTGTATCATGATTCATGTTGGCGTTTAAAATGTGAAAATGAGCATTGAACAAACCCTTAGAATGGCACACAATATATATGTCCTTGACTTATATTTTTGAAAAAACTGGATGAACAAAAATATGTAGATGACTTACAAGGAAATAAGAAGAACGCAAGTTGAATATGTACTTGTATTTTCGAAAACATTGAATTAATATTAAAGTTTTATGTAGATCTATGATCTACAGAACACATTACTTCCGAAAGAATTTTTAACAAATTAAATTGACATTATAAATGGTGTTCAGGGAGGTAAAAGCATTACAAATACAACACATTCATTACTTTGATATCTTGTAATTTGGACCCCCTTGTACATGTACATGTGCATAATGAAAAAGTTTGGTTTACAGTAATCATGAAAAAATATTTCTGGTAGCATATGTGTACATGTAAAATGGCTTCATATGCCACTAAAAATTCATAAATATTCAGAATTGTGATATAATACTACATCTATTGCTATCAACAAATATAATGCAGAGTGGATGGCAATGCATTGTCATCTAAAAACTCATTGGCCCGAATTCACAAACGTGGTTTAGTTAGTCCATGGTCTAAATCAGGTGGTTTGTGAATACCAAAATTTAGACCATGGTCTAAATCCGTGGTTTAAACAATTGATTTAGACCATGGACTAACTAAACCACGATTGTGAATTCGGGCCAATGTGTTTATTATGCCTTATTGGAACATTACAGTAATTTACAATCTTTGTTTATCACTTGTATAGCATACATAGCAAAGAAGTAGACTGAAAATCATTATCAACCTCAACAGTTAAAATCACAATGCAATTGCATTTGGCAAATATGCGATGTAACACTTATGAAGGTCAAACATATGTGTTTAGATTGCAAACACTACAGTGCGTCCCAAAAAGAACTATACACTTTTGAAATGGCTGCCAAATAAAAAATATATGATTTTAGGTAATGAAATTTACATGTATGGAAAGCTCATTATCCCAAATTTCATATGACATCAAAAAGTCCGAAAATAATTCATGCATGAATGAGCAGGGTTCACTTTTGTAATGGGTATGGAAATTAGGGTGCGCAGGAATTGCCCTACCAATTTGTATGAGGAAAGTCATTTGGAGCTTATGGAATTGAGGATGATATGCAGAATTACTGATCAATTATGATGAGTGGGGGTTTGCTAAGTGAAATTTGTGGAATTGGGGATTACATTTTCATGCATGAGTGAACAGGAATATGTATTTCCTATTATACCATTGTAACTTTCCAATGTTAATTCAGTGGCGTGTTAGTGGTAGTCAGGATGGGGTGCAGAACAGGTGAGATGCAGGGTAAGATTCTGACAAACTATTGTAAATCATTGATTTCTACTCCAAATATCCTGACCACCTCCTCACATCACGGTTTTTTCACATTTACCCAAATTGGGATGGTCGATGACAATCTATCAATCAATCAGTCACAATAAATTAGACAATCAACATCCAGCTAGCAATCATTTAATCAACAGTGTACCAGTCTCCAAATGTTTCAACTAATCAACAAGCATTACATCATCTTCATACAGTTTTTTCAATCACTATGTCTTACTGTTATCCAATAAATCAATCAACTCAATTGATCAACCAACAACTATCCATTCTTTTAGCAATTTGGACTTTTGTAAAGGAATATGACAGTGTAACACAAATTTGTGACATTAACATGTCATTCTTTACTCTAATTCTCTAATTCTTTATTTTGTAATGTGCTATTAAATTCGATGCTACAGTGCTGTTATTCTTCTTTTTCTTTTTTTTTTAGGGGGGGGGGGGGTTAAACATCAGTGACTTTGAATAATCCATTCAATGGATAGTAAAGAATCATAATATGCCTGCCCCACATTTCAATTACTGTAAGATTATCTAAACTTCTGAATTACTTAATATTTAGGTGGGATTATGTAAATTGAATACTCTAAAAATGTTTGTTGAAAAAAAAATAACGTCACTGATGTTAGACATTAAGACAATCCAAAAGATCATCAAAACGATCATCAAAACTGATCAAAAATCTTACCCTGCATCTCACCTGTTCTGCACCCCATCCTGACTACAAACTAACACACCACTGAATAAACATTGGAAAGTTACAATGGTATACATAGGAAATACATATTCCTGTTCACTCATGCATGAAAATGTAATCCCCAATTCAACAAATTTCACTTAGCATACCCAATCATCATAATTCTGCACATCATCCTCATTCCATAAGCTCCAAATGACTTTCCTCATACAAATTGGTAGGGCAATTCTGCGCACCCTAATTTCCATACCTTTACAAAAGTGAACGCTGCTCATTCATGCACGATTTATTTTCGGACTTTTTGATGTCATATGAAATTTGAGATAATGAGCTTTCCATACATGTAAATTTCATTACCTGAAATCAACACTTTTTATTTGCAGCCATTTCAAAGTGTATAGTTCTTTTTGGGACGCACTGTATAGTGGTAGTGTAATTAATACAGGTATCCTGGTCTTGGAGGGTGTGTTCACACGACTGATACGATTCTTTACACAATCATGAATAGCTGCAGAAAAGAACGTCATGTGGTGATTCATCAGACCAAACTTGGAAATAGCATGCTTTAAGTTAAACCACAAGAAGAAGCCCAAAGTCGGCAGAAGGATGGATTTGCTACTTCACCAGCTTGAGCTGGAGTCTTTCAATCTAGGCCTACACGTTAGGCCTATTTTTAGCCCGTATCTTCAAAGGTGCTCTAGGTCAAGGCATAGCTTAAATCTGTGGTTTCACTATGTGTAGCAAAATGTGACAAAATCTTGAAAAGTAAATGTTCCATTTATCAGAATTTTTTGTACTGAAACCATTAAAAACTGCCTGGGAATGACAAGTATAAGAATTTCCTAACCATAAAAGCAAAATTCCAGAATCCAGTAAAAGCTTAAGGAACATAAAAACGTAAACAGATTGTGTCACATTTTGCTAGCCATAGTTAACCCACAGATTTAAACTATGGCCTAAACTTGGGACACTTGTGAATATGGGCCTTTGACCTAATGAAGCATGATGGCATCAGGCAGAAGCTTCCACCCGGTGAATTTGCATTCAATTTAATCTAGCAGTTTGTCTTATGGGTTAACAAGCCAAACGGAAATAAAAGCTTCTTATTTTGAAAACAAGACCAAGAGGACGTGATTTAAACTATTAGTTCGGGCCTACATGTTACTTTGCAACACACCTGAAGATATTCAGAAGGTAAGGAATACCTCGTTTACACTGGGTCGCGGGTTCGATAGGCAATCGTGCTTGACACGGCAACTTTATGCCATGTAGGCCTCAACGGGATCAGTGTGATCCGCGACCCGGGTTCGACACGCCTTTTTTGCTCCCCAAAATCTTAGGTTTCGATCGCGGGAGGCGGTTCGACACGGCAATTTGTATGTGTGTAAACAGAAAGCCGTGTCGAAGTCGATGACCTTAAGGTCAGATATGGAATTTGGCTATACATCACAACACATATTTAATGACGTCCCTACTTCCAGTGATGATCTGGGAGCTTGCGTTGAACTCGCCTCTTTTGTTGTGTATAACACGATCACAGGTTCCACTCTTTGCAAGTATCGAACCCCTTCCTGTGGATTCGACACGAGAGCCGAGTCTCATGTAAACGCGGTAGAAAGTAGGCTAACATGGATAGCTCTTGTAAGACTGGTTCTTATAAACACAAGGTGTAACTAGTCCTATCAATGACCTCTCATTTGAAGTCATAGAGATAAGATTACAGATTGACTTTTACGATTGATTAGCATGTCAGTTCCATGCTTTCCACAGTGCAAACTAACATAGAGGTAGGTGTGAATGTCTCCAAAATAGCTTGCTCAACAATGATAACATAATAATAACTGCTTATAAATGACGTCCGTAATAATACAAATACAGAATGAAATCTTTTTTGATGAAAAAAAAATACACAGATAGAAATGGATCTTCATTTTTTTTGTATGTAAGTTATAAGTAAGCTGAATATAGACTTCACAAAAAGTACACTGTGAAATATTACTGCAAGTTTTTTTTTACAGTAATTAACTACATGTATGGCAATTTACATGTACTTTTATGTGCTGTTATTTACCATGCCAGATTTGCCATAATTATTTTTTTCCAGTGAACATGTTGCCATGTTCCTCACAATGTAATTTGAAAATGAAAATGATTAATTCCTAGTCTTGATGAGATGTGGACATACTGTAATATAAAGACATTGATTCTGCTGAGAAGAAAGAAGGTCATTAACCAAAGATGCATAAGATTTCCAAAAGGTCTAAATAAATCACTTTTTTGAATCCTCAAATTGGCACAAATTATATTTTTATTTCACGCCTGGTACTTTAAAAAAATTAATAAATCTAGATATTTAGTGACTTCTTTTGTGAGAATTTACCAAATGCATTAAAATAGCAAGATTAGAGCATTAAAATAGTGATTTCACATTTTCTTTGCATTGCCAATTTGACTGATTTCATTCATGTTCTTCTTCATTTTTCATTTGATGTAGGCTTCATTTGATTTTTTTCATTTGATGTAGGCCTACTGACCAAAAATGATTTCGAAGTTGTCAGCAATTTTCGTGCTCTTTGATGATTTTGTACATTTCTGATCCAAAGATAGTGCCAAAGTGTCACTAAAAGGAGTTTACATCTATGGGTTAGATCTTTTTCACGTATATGTACATGATGCCTTCTAGATTCGATTTTACATTCCTTTCTCATACTGTTTGGAGACTATCCTCTATGTATGTGAACTATAGAATACACTGAAAATGTAAATAGCCATGGGGCTGGAACATACATGGAATTGCATGTGTGGGGATGAAGATGGGGGGGGGGGGGTTACAAGAAGTTGAAGTGATTAAAGGATAGAAACTAATTGCTTGGATCAAAACTTTGTTACCACGTCAGTGATAAATGTTTTGTGGGTTTATTTTTTGCAAATGCCTAATAAATACATAATTAGGGTAGACTTTTGTCTTTCAAATTTCCCCAAAGTTATCAAAACTTCAGTAAATGATCATTGTGGTACCTGTTAAAACTGGTATGTTTTGCGATCATTAGAATTGTGAAGCACTTCTGTTATCGCTACTAAGTAAATTCTACTTCTACATCTACTGCTGATTGTATTCTCTTGCTAACATGATAGTGCAGGATCAAAATATGAAAAGGTTTTCAACATGATTTCACAAATTTAGCAGAGGAAGGTGTTTTTCTTTTTCCATCTCAAATCATTGAATGGCCCTTTAGTTTGCCAATGAATGTACATTCACATGTGTTAAATTCATTCATATGCTAACATACATTGTACAATGATGATTAGATCTAAATTAGGCTACCCTTCCACATGCACTTGAAACATACATATGTACATGGTCATATTCAAACGTGAGTGACACGACAATTGGAGAGACAGTTGTAGGTTATGAATGGATCATGACTACCATACTATGTATAATGTAGGACTGGCATGTATCAATTACCACTTGGATTTGAATTTTACAATTGGTCCTGGAATTATGATTAATAAACGGTGCATGAGTGACACAAAAATTTTGGACATGGCTTCTGACCATTATTAGTTATGGTTATGGCGGAAACTAATTTGAGACGGTTCTTTGAAACTGTTTTGAGACAGTTTTTTGAAATTGTCGCGGAGACGTCTCAAATACTTTTTATCCGTCGCGGAGACATCTCCGCGACAAAAAAGGAGACATCTCCGCGAAGATGAGATACAACCCTAAAGGCCAAATTTTGTCAGTCTGTTGAGCTTTGTAAGATCATGGACAGTTGTGAGAGCTCAAAAATTGCTTTTTTTTTCTCTCTCTCTCTCTTTTGTATTCTTGATTCACTTTTCTAGTTATAAATCTTTATTTTGTTTTTCTAAAGAAGGTACATGTTATGCATTTCTCCATATTTTGTACACATGTACAAATCTATTTTGATTTAATAACTAAAACACTACTAACACTCTGAAGCTTTACAAGTTTGGTTCTTTTGTTCCCTATTTCACAATGTTTCTCTATATTTCTTGTAATTAGGCTAGTTCTTTTGCGGGAGACACTGAGAAATAAAACACAGAAACTTGAAAAGAAAACACCAATATTTTCCAATTTTTCATGATGAGATCTTAATGTAAAAAATGTGTAGGAAAATAGGATATTAATTACCTGAACAGGGCCGCAGAGTGGGGGGAGGTCTGGGGGAGGTGGGCTTTAGCCCCCTACTTTTTCAGCAAACGTGTACAAAAATGCAAAAATTGCCATAGATTTGTGTGATTTTCGGCTTGTTCAGCCATCCCCCCCACTTTCAGCTCAACTTCTCCACTTTCAAAAATGCTCCGCAGCCCCTGCTGAACATGAAATATTGATATAAATCCCTGCAAGATATAAGGGCGACACTAAGGTCAAAGGAAAGCTATGACTAGTAGGACAATTGAACGCACGCCAACAACAATAACAGCTAGCAACCTCTGACCGTCTGGGGTAAGGGATCCCAGTCACTGATTACAGCTGGCTGAACTTTCACGTGAGCCGAGTTCCTTTTATGGGCGTCCCTCTGGTAGGACGAACCTCCAGTTGGAATGCTAGCCTGGTATGCCGGCTTAACACCGCATCAGGCCCGCGTCAATGGGGTTCATTGAGAGATTGGGAGCCAGCAGGAGGGGAGGGGGAGGGAGGGTGATGGGGTGACCTCCTGGGGTGTTAAGATAAAGAGGGTCCACCCCTGTTTAATAGGGTTCAATTACTAAGCTAGCTAGCCAGTCAGTCACGCAATGTGGCTTTTGATATTAAGGACCACATCTGCTTTGCTTTAGGTTCAGACCACTGCATGAACCTGTATACACAGGAACGTGAATGTCAAAGACCTATATGTACTGACATATTCTGGCCATTTTTGACAAAAGGAAGCAAGGGACATATGATGCAGTATTTGGTACCCTGGGTACCAACTAAAAATCCGCCATTTTGTTGAATTATTTATTTTATTTTAGCGCTGTAACCCTGAGTCACCAAACTGTCCAAAATCATATTTAAATTCTTGAGAAATTACTATAATCAGTCAATTTTGTTACTTTCATTGTCATTAGATTATGTTAAAGAAGGAAAATAGGCGTTGTGATCATTCTCGCACCAATCATAGGATCACAAGAATGATATACGCTAATGGACACAAGAGGGCGCTGCACAACACCGTACCACCGGGTTACGACGGTTCCCCGGTGTACAGCGTGGTGCATCATATAAACACAATCATTAATGTTATTTCATAAACTGTTGTGTAAACAGAGAAATTCTCTCTTGCTGATGGTTTTATTGCACGAATAAATAATAGGTACTTTGTTTCATTTTGGCAACCATGCTTGACAACCAAGATTCAATTATCTTTGTTAAATTTTCACAGTATTTCACCCGGTGATGGTTGATAATTAGATCACTATCATAGAGAAATGTTCATGAAAACAAACATTATAAGTGATGCTAGAACAGCTACTTAAATTTGTCTCTCGAGTGTCTTTGTAAAGCATGACAATATACATCTAGGCCTACATGTTTGGACATCAAAGTTCCTGCTTTTTAAGTACATGTGCTGAAATAAAAATGTCCAATTCATTTCTGACTGACCATGATCTGAATATCTTGGGCTGTTTGAAACTGCTAGTTCCTTGACCAAGTCGTCTTGACCGACTCGTTACCTCCT
>CALNVZ010003433.1:39181909-39214002 GCA_940671915.1 Paracentrotus lividus
ATTAACTGTAGCTTCTTGGGTTTTCAGTTTTTTAAACATCACATTTCAGTAGTCAATTCTGATTGGAAAAACAAGCTTAATGATTGCTAATATAAAGAAGCTCATGCTCAAAATTAGAAAAAATAAATGAGACTGCAATTTTGCCCTAAATTGCCAGATATGGTCAATTTTTAGAAAAAATGAGTTATGGTCAATAATTCATTTTCTCTTGTAGGTTGCTCTAACAGTGCCCAATAGCTTACATCAAAAATTGATATGACATTACCAAAAATTTCGTTTTATGGTGCACAGAAGGGCCATTTTTTGACGGTGTCCCTGATCGTAAACAACCCTTATTGCATCTTATAGATGTTCCGTTGAGAGCCATAAGGGCGCTATTACTGTACAAAGTCAATGTATAGCGCCCTTCTGGCTCCAAACGAAACATCCTTGATCTGCAATAGCGCCCTTCTGGCTCCAAGCCGACGATAATATTAATCCATCATCAAGCACAGGAATATATACAAACATTCTTTCTACCATCCCAGTGGAGTGCCAATCATTTTGATCTAGAATACATTATGCTTGACATTCCAATACTCGACATGATTGTCAATGCATGGCTAGTTTCAATCCCGACTACTTATTTTTTGTTTACTTGAAATTTGGATATATTTTTTGAGAAAGATGTTATTCTCTCATACTACAATGATGATGAACATGAACATGGGATTTAATTACAATTAAACTAGTTATGTTTGACGGTGGAATAACTACCAGTTGTTCTTAAAGTTAAGCGATTTTCTAACGACTGACATGTTCTTCTGGTGCTATACTTTTCTTATCATGTGCATAATATTTAGACAAGACTGATCGTCATTCTTTAAGTCATTTGTAACTCAAATATTGGTTAACACAGCCTGATTTTATTATATACATTGTCCTTTGTAATGGTCTGATACTCCATGGGTATGTGTCATATACAGAACTGGGGGGGGTTTACTTTTTATTATTCTTTTTTTTTTTCTCTATGGGTGTGTTCAATGTTTTTCAAATTTAAACGTAACATGATCATGATACAAACGTTAGACACAGAAACAAACGCGATCAGAGGTACACGTTCAATTGTCGAAAATTTAAAATCTGATTATACGTCTATATCTTTACTTTCCTGCTCTCAAACACATCTGCGCTTTTTTTTTCACTAGCACCGGAAGCTTCCACTGCGAGAGCACATTTAAAGACGTTTGAAAACTCAATTGTGTTCAGTGTTGCATTTCGTTGCATTCATGATCCTCAAGGTTGTAAAATTGAAGCTGATCGTGATTCAATGATCCTTTTTCGGCGTTTAATTTTTCCTCGCATGGAGATCTGAAAGACGTTTACTTTTACAACCTGGAAGGGAACAATGAACACCCACTTTGTTTTCTTTATATCTGCAGTTTGTATCGTGATTCATGTTGGCGTTTTAAAATTTGAAAATGGACACTGAACACACCCTATATTCCACTATCAATTGATGCAAATCTATAAGTGACCGGAAGTTTGCTATGTACATGTATTTGCCTACCTTATCAACCTGTCTTTTTTGTGGGTGCTCACACAGTGTAGACATTGATTATCAGATTTATATTTCAAATATTGACTCTCCACCACATGTTGAACTACCTCATTAAAGATGCTTTGTGGATTTTGAAAAATGAAATAGCGAATTATACATCAAAGAAAGCTAATAAGTACACTTACACTTCAATTTCTTAATCTTTTAAATATTTGAATTTAAAAACTTGATATGTGTTTTTTAATGTGTTGATATTTGCAATCATCTATCAAAATGGGAGAGCGGAAGAGAAAGGTACATGTAGCAGTGAAAACGAAGACACAGACAGGGATGTTACAGATATCACAGAGAACCTGAGACGACAAACAGACAAAAATATCAAGTCGGAGTAAGGATCTCAGGGATCTACTTGTAGGAAGTGGGCGTGAGCACTTGGAGTTGAGAAGAATCAGATTAAAGGCCCTGAAACTCAGATATCGTAGGATACGTGTGTTTCCTGAGCTCCATTGACTCGTCCAAATCGACAGTGAGGCTTACGCATGGGTCGGACTACTGGAGATTAACATTCGGACAGCACGAACATGACGAAGTTGACCGAATTCAGTCAGTCAATAGGGTAAATAGCTTTGGGTTTCGATTTCTCAACAATCCTTAGTTTATAGACTCTCAACGGTCTCTTCGTATAAATTCAAAGAGAGACTTGTATAATGCTCCATTTCAAAAACAAAACAAAGGTTAGATTTACTTCGGAATTCTGGTATAGTTAGTCTAGCCTGAAGGATTTACTCCAGACGCATTGTCGTCGAAGATTACGCAACATGCTCCGGCTCTGCATGCATGTTATTATTTCATCTGAGATAAGGTGATTTCTCCTATGTTTTATCAAATTATCTTCCCTTTAAAAGCTTTCATGCCATCCTTCAAAACTTATATGTATGATTATGACAAGAGATTGTATGGTGAGAAATATAGAATGTACATTCTTTCAAGACAATGTTCATAGTTACACGATCAGAAACAGAAGGTTTTTATTTGAACCAAATCAGACATAAGGTGAGAAAGGTCATTGTAATATCCTGTTACCTAGGTTACAGAATACTCACAACCATGCCATAACATACCAAGAATAGGAAGATTCCTCGTTTGAAGAGTGTGATTTCTCACAGTAAAATAATTCCAATACGTGTATATTTGTATCTTCTGAACATTTTGGAAGGATATTTTTACATTTCTAAAGGGGAAGTCACCCTGAAGTTAAATTTAATAGTTTTGATAAAAGAAAAATAGAGAAACATTAGTGATGTGTCATAGGAACTGACACATGAGAGTGAAGTTATAAATTGCTTAATTTTTAATTTTGTGACTCACTTGTAATTTTCCACAGACAGCACTTCCCTTTATAAGACAACTGATGACATATATCTCACTTTAATACATGTACATGTTGTCTGTAGATATAATTGGTGAGATAATAAGATATAATTGACAATAATGCGCAGAACTTGTTTCACACAGAATTCCTTGTAAAATTTTCTCTCATTCTTGTGAAGTATTGTTTTTTTTTTAATCAGAGATCCCAATGCTGGAAACTTCTCTCCAGTTGCTACCGCAGAAGCCACAAAAAATATCATATTCTAATAGCAACAAGGAAAAGGATGTGTTCAATGTTCATTTTCAATTTAAACGACAACATGAATCATGATACAAAAAGCAATTCAAACACAGAACACAAACGCGATCGGTATCTGTTCATGTCGAAAATTTAAAGCTGATTATCTGTCCATCGTCTTTAAATTCCTCGTCTACAAACATCTGGCCCTTTTTTCACTTGCACTGGAAGCTTCGGCGAGAGCACATTTAAAAAAGTTTGAAAACTCAATTGTTTCAATGTCGCATTTCGTTCCATTCGCGATGTCAAGGTCGTAAATAAAGCATTGATATCATTCTTTCGGCGTTTTATTCTCTCGAACGGAATCTGAAAACACACGACCGGGAATGGGGACATGACCCACCTTTGTTTTTCTCTTATTAGCGTTTTGTAATTGCGTTGTTGTATCATGATTCATTTGGCGTTTAAAATGTGAAATGAGCATTGACAAACCCTTAGATGGCACAATATATATGTCCTTGACTTATATTTTGAAAAACTGGATGAATTTAGATGACTATAGGAATAAGAAGAACGCAAGTTGAATATGTACTTGTATTTTCGAAAACATTGAATTAATATTGTTTTATGTTAGATCTATGATCTCACGAACACATTACTTCGAAAGAATTTTTTCAAATTAAATTGTTATATAATGGTGTTCAGGGAGGTTAAAAGTTACATAACACATTCATTACTTTGATATCTTGTAATTTGGACCTCTTGTACATGTACTGTGCATTGATTGGTTTACAGTAATCATGATATTTCTGGTAGCATATGTGTACATGTAATGGCTTCATATGCACTAAAAATTCATAAATATTCAGAATTGTGTTATACTACATCTATTGCTATAAAAATATAATGCAGAGTGGTGGCAATGCATTGTCATCTAAAACTCATTGGCCCGAATTCACACAACGTGGTTTAGTTAGTCCATGGTCTAAATCAGGTGGTTTGTGAATACCAAAATTTAGACCATGGTCTAAATCCGTGGTTTAAACAATTGATTTAGACCATGGACTAACTAACCACGATTGTGAATTCGGGCCAATGTGTTTATTATGCCTTATTGGACATTACAGTAATTTACATCTTTTTTTATCACTTGTATAGCTACATAAGCAAAGAATAGACTGAAAATCATTATCAACCTCAACAGTTAAAATCACAATGCAATTGCATTTGGCAAATATGCGATGTAACATTATGAAGGTCAAACATATGTGTTTTAGATTGCAACACTACAGTGCGTCCCAAAAGAACTACACTTTTGAAATGGCTGCCAAATAAAAATATATGATTTTAGGTAATGAAATTTTACATGTATGGAAAGCTCATTATCCCAAATTTCATATGACATCAAAAAGTCCGAAAAAATTTCATGCATGAATGAGCAGGGTTCACTTTTGTAATGGGTATGGAATTAGGGTGCGCAGGAATTGCCCTACAATTTGTGATGAGGTCATTTGGAGCTTTGAATTGAGGATGATATGCAGAATTACTGATCAATTATGATGAGTGGGGGTTTGCTAAGTGAAATTGTGGATTGGGATTACTTTTCCTGCATGAGTGAACAGAATCATGTTATTTTCTATCTATAGCTTGTTAACTTTCCAATGTTTATTCAGTAGTGTGTTAGTGGTAGTCAGGATGGGGTGCAGAACAGGTGAGATGCAGGGTAAGATTCTGACAAACCATTGGAAATCATTGATTTCTACTCCAAATATCCTGACTACCTCCTCACATCACGGTTTTTTCACATTTACCCAAATTGGGATGGTTGATGACAATCTATCAATCTATCAATCAATCAGTCACATAAATTAGACAATCAACATCCAGCTAGCAATCATTTAATCAACAGTGTACCAGTCTCCAAATGTTTCAACTAATCAACAAGCATTACATCATCTTCATACAGTTATTTCAATCACTATGTCTTATTGTTATCCAATAAATCAATCAACTCAATTGATCAACCAACCAACTATCCAGTCATTTTAGCAATTTGTAAAGGAATATGACAGTGTAACACAAATTTGTGACATTAACATGTCATTCTTTACTCTAATTCTCTAATTCTTTATTTTGTAATGTGCTATTAAATTCGATGCTACAGTGCTGTTATTCTTCTTTTTCTTTTTTTTTTAGGGGGGGGCGGTTAAACATCAGTGACTTTGAATAATCCCTTCAATGGATAGTAAAGAATCATAATATGCATGCCCCACATTTCAATTACTGTATAGATTATCTAAACTTCTGAATTACTTAATATTTAGGTGGGATTATGTAAATTGAATACTCTAAAAAATGTTTGTTGAAAAAAAAATAACGTCACTGATGTTAGACATTAAGACAATCCAAAAGATCATCAAAACGATCATCAAAACTGATCAAAAATCTTACCCTGCATCTCACCTGTTCTGCACCCCATCCTGACTACAACTAACACACCACTGAATAAACATTGGAAAGTTACAATGGTATACATAGGAAATACATATTCCTGTTCACTCATGCATGAAAATGTAATCCCCAATTCAACAAATTTCACTTAGCATACCCCAACTCATCATAATTCTGCACATCATCCTCAATTCCATAAGCTCCAAATGACTTTCCTCATACAAATTGGTAGGGCAATTCCTGCGCACCCTAATTTCCATACCCTTTACAAAAGTGAACGCTGCTCATTCATGCACGATTTATTTTCGGACTTTTTGATGTCATATGAAATTTGAGATAATGAGCTTTCCATACATGTAAATTTCATTACCTGAAATCATACACTTTTTATTTGGCAGCCATTTCAAAAGTGTATAGTTCTTTTTGGGACGCACTGTATAGTGGTAGTGTAATTAATACAGGTATCCTGGTCTTGGAGGGTGTGTTCACACGACTGATACGATTCTTTACACAATCATGAATAGCTGCAGAAAAGAACGTCATGTGGTGATTCATCAGACCAAACTTGTGAAATAGCATGCTTTAAGTTAAACCACAAGAAGAAGCCCAAAGTCGGCAGAAGGATGGATTTGCTACTTCACCAGCTTGAGCTGGAGTTCTTTCAATCTAGGCCTACACGTTAGGGCCTATTTTTAGCCCGTATCTTCAAAGGTGCTCTAGGTCAAGGCATAGCTTAAATCTGTGGTTTCACTATGTGTAGCAAAATGTGACAAAATCTTGAAAAGTAGATGTTCCATTTATCAGAATTTTTTGTACTGAAACCATTAAAAACTGCCTGGGAATGACAAGTATAAAAGATTTCCTAACCATAAAAGCAAAATTCCAGAATCCAGTAAAAGCTTAAGGAACATAAAAACGTAAACAGATTGTGTCACATTTTGCTAGCCATAGTTAACCCACAGATTTAAACTATGGCCTAAACTTGGGACACTTGTGAATATGGGCCTTTGACCTAATGAAGCATGATGGCATCAGGCAGAAGCTTCCACCCGGTGAATTTGCATTCAATTTAATCTAGCAGTTTGTCTTATGGGTTAACAAGCCAAACGGAAATAAAAGCTTCTTATTTTGAAAACAAGACCAAGAGGACGTGATTTAAACTATTAGTTCGGGCCTACATGTACTTTGCAACACACCTGAAGATATTCAGAAGGTAAGGAATACCTCGTTTACACTGGGTCGCGGGTTCGATAGGCAATCGTGCTTGACACGGCAACTTTATGCCATGTAGGCCTCAACGGGATCAGTGTGATCCGCGACCCGGGTTCGACACGCCTTTTTTGCTCCCCCAAAATCTTAGGTTTCGATCCGGGAGGCGGGTTCGACACGGCAATTTGTATGTGTGTAAACAGAAAGCCGTGTCGAAGTCGATGACCTTAAGGTCAGATATGGAATTTGGCTATACATCACAACACATATTAATGACGTCCCTTACTTCCAGTGATGATCTGGGAGCTGCGTTGAACTCGCCTCTTTTGTTGTGTATAAACACGATCACAGGTTCACTCTTTGCAGTATCGAACCCTTCCTGTGGATTCGACACGAGAGCCGAGTCTCAATGTAAACGCGGTAGAAAGTAGGCTAACATGGATAGCTCTTGTAAGACTGGTTCTTATAAACACAAGGTGTAACTAGTCCTATCAATGACCTCTCATTTGAAGTCATAGAGATAAGATTACAGATTGACTTTTAACGATTGATTAGCATGTCAGTTCCATGCTTTCCACAGTGCAAACTAACATAGAGGTAGGTGTGAATGTCTCCAAAATAGCTTGCTCAACAATGATAACATAATAATAACTGCTTATAAATGACCGTCCGTAATAATACAATACAGAATGAAATCTTTTTTGATGAAAAAAAAATACACAGATAGAAATGGATCTTCATTTTTTTTGTATGTAAGTTATAAGTAAGCTGAATATAGACTTTACAAAAAAAGTACACTGTGAAATATTACTGCAAGTTTTTTTTTACAGTAAATTAACTACATGTATGGCAATTTACATGTACTTTTATGTGCTGTTATTTACCATGCCGCAGATTTGCCAATAATTTTTTTTTCCAGTGAACATGTTGCCATGTTCCTCACAATGTAATTTTGAAAATGAAAATGATTAATTCCTAGTCTTGATGAGATGTGGACATACTGTAATATAAAGACATTGATTCTGCTGAGAAGAAGAAGGTCATTAACCCAAAGATGCATAAGATTTCCAAAAGGTCTAAATAAATCACTTTTTGATCCTCAAATTGGCACAAATTATATTTTATTTCACGCCTGGTACTTTAAAAAAATTAATAAATCTAGATATTTAGTGACTCTTTTGTGAGAATTACCAAATGCATTAAAATAGCAGATTAGAGCATTAAAATAGTGATTTCACATTTTCTTTGCATTGCCAATTTGACTGATTTCATTCATGTTCTTCTTTCATTTTTCATTTGATGTAGGCCTTCATTTGATTTTTTTCATTTGATGTAGGCCTACTGCACCAAAAATGATTTCGAAGTTGTCAGCAATTTTCGTGCTCTTTGATGATTTGTACATTTCTGATCTCAAAGATAGTGCCAAAGTGTCACTAAAAGGAGTTTACATCTATGGGTTAGATCTTTTTCACGTATATGTACATGATGCCTTCTAGATTTCGATTTTACATTCCTTTCTCATACTGTTTGGAGACTATCCTCTATGTATGTGGACTATAGAATACACTGAAAATGTAAATAGCCATGGGGCTGGAACATACATGGAATTGCATGTGTGGGGATGAAGATGGGGGGGGGGGGGGGGGGGGTTACAAGAAGTTGAAGTGATTAAAGGATAGAAACTAATTGCTTGGATCAAACTTTGTTACCAGTCAGTGATAACATGTTTTGTGCAGGTTTTATTTTTGCAAATGCCTAATAAATACATAATTAGGGTAGACTTTTGTCTTTCAAATTTCCCCAAAGTTATCAAAACTTCAGTAAATGATCATTGTGGTAACCTGTTAAACTGGTATGTTTGCGATCATTAGAATTGTGAAGCACTTCTGTTATCGCTACTAAGTAAATTCTACTTCTACATCTACTGCTGATTGTATTCTCTTGCTAACATGATAGTGCAGGATCAAAATATGAAAAGGTTTTCAACATGATTTCACAAATTTAGCAGAGGAAGGTGTTTTCTTTTCCATCTCAAATCATTGAATGGCCCTTTAGTTTGCCAATGAATGTACATTCACATGTGTTAAATTCATTCATATGCTAACATACATTGTACAATGATGATTAGATCTAAATTAGGCTACCCTTCCCACATGCACTTGAAACATACATATGTACATGGTCATATTCAAACGTGAGTGACACGACAATTGGAGAGACAGTTGTAGGTTATGAATGGATCATGACTACCATACTATGTATAATGTAGGACTGGCATGTATCATTACCACTTGGATTTGAATTTTACAATTGGTCCTGGAAATTATGATTAATAAACGGTGCATGAGTGACACAAAAAATTTTGGACATGGGCTTCTGACCATTATTAGTTATGGTTATGGCGGAAACTAATTTGAGACGGTTCTTTGAAACTGTTTTGAGACAGTTTTTGAAAATTGTCGCGGAGACGTCTCAAATACTTTTTATCCGTCGCGGAGACATCTCCGCGACAAAAAAGGAGACATCTCCGCGAAGTGAGATACAACCCTAAAGGCCAAATTTTGTCAGTCTGTTGAGCTTTGTAAGATCATGGACAGTTGTGAGAGCTCAAAAATTGCTTTTTTTTTCTCTCTCTCTCTCTTTTGTATTCTTGATTCACTTTTCTAGTTATAAATCTTTATTTTGTTTTTCTAAAGAAGGTACATGTTATGCGTATTTCTCCATATTTTGTACACATGTACAAATCTATTTTGATTTAATAACTAAAACCATACTAAACTCTGAATGCTTTACAAAGTTTGGTTCTTTTGGTTCCCTATTTCACAATGTTTCTCTATATTTCTTGTAATTAGGCTAGTTCTTTTGCGGGAGACACATGAGAAATAAAACACAGAAACTTGAAAGAAAAACACCATATTTTTCCAATTTTTCATGATGAGATCTTAATGTAAAAAAATGTGTAGGAAAATAGGATATTAATTACCTGAACAGGGCCGCAGAGTGGGGGGAGGTCTGGGGGAGGTGGGCTTTAGCCCCCTACTTTTTTCAGCAAACGTGTACAAAAATGCAAAAATTGCCATAGATTTGTGATTTTCGGCTTGTTCAGCCATCCCCCCCCACTTTCAGCTCAACTTCTCCACTTTCAAAAATGCTCCGCAGCCCCTGCTGAACATGAAATATTGATATAAATCCCTGCAAGATATAAGGGCGACACTAAGGTCAAAGGAAAGCTATGACTAGTAGGACAATTGAACGCACGCCAACAACAATAACAGCTAGCAACCTCTGACCGTCTGGGGTAAGGGATCCAGTCCACTGATCTACAGCTGGCTGATTTCACGTGAGCCGAGTTTCTTTTATGGGCGTCCCTCTGGTAGGACGAACCTCCAGTTGGAATGCTAGCCTGGTATGCCGGCTTAAACACCGCATCAAGGCCCGCGTCAATGGGGTTCATTGAGAGATTGGGAGCCAGCAGGAGGGGGAGGGGGAGGGAGGGGTGATGGGGTGACCCTCCTGGGGTGTTAAGATAAAGAGGGTCCACCCCTGTTTAATAGGGTTCATTACTAAGCTAGCTAGCCAGTCAGTCACGCAATGTGGCTTTTGATATTAAAGGACCACATCTGCTTTGCTTTAGGTTCAGACCACTGCATGAACCTGTATACACAGGAACGTGAATGTCAAAGACCTATATGTACTGACATATTCTGGCCATTTTTGACAAAAGGAAGCAAGGGACATATGATGCAGTATTTGGTACCCTGGGGTACCAACTAAAAATCCGCCATTTTGTTGAATTATTTATTTTATTTTTAGCGCTGTACCCTGAGTCACCAAACTGTCCAAAATCATATTTAAATTCTTGAGAAATTACTATAATCAGTCAATTTTGTTACTTTCATTGTCATTAGATTATGTTAAAGAAGGAAAATAGGCGTTGTGATCATTCTCGCACCAATCATAGGATCACAAGAATGATATACGCTAATGGACACAAGAGGGCGCTGCACAACACCGTACCCCGGGTTACGACGGTTCCCCGGTGTACAGCGTGGTGCATCATATAAACACAATCATTAATGTTATTTCATAAACCTGTTGTGTAAACAGAGAAATTCTCTCTTGCTGATGGTTTATTGCACGAATAAATAATAGGTACTTTGTTTCATTTTGGCAACCATGCTTGACAACCAAGATTCAATTATCTTTGTTAAATTTTCACAGTATTTCACCCGGTGATGGGTTGATAATTAGATCACTATCATAGAGAAATGTTCATGAAAACAAAAAACATTATAAGTGATGCTAGAACAGCTACTTAAATTTGTCTCTCGAGGTGCTTTGTAAAGCATGACAATATACATCTAGGCCTACATGTTTGGACATCAAAGTTCCTGCTTTTAAAGTACATGTGCTGAAATAAACAATGTCCAATTCATTTCTGACTGACCATGATCTGAATATCTTGGGCTGTTTTGAAACTGCTAGTTCCTTGACCAAGTCGTCTTGACCGGCCTCAGTTACCCCTATCACTGGACATCATCAGGACACAAGCCATGACCCCAAACTGGTTGGTATTTAGATATCAATAAACAACATCATCCTCCTACATTACACCTTATTATCCACAGTACTCATCAAACAGAAGAGGACAGATACTGGTCCAATTGCTAACTCGGCGTTAAAGGACACGTCCACTCTACATGTAAAATGAAATTTAGGAGTATTCAATTCCAGACATGCCAAGTTCAAACAAAAAATTTGCGTGAGATCATTGGT
Source organism: Paracentrotus lividus (assembly GCA_940671915.1). NCBI lineage: Eukaryota > Metazoa > Echinodermata > Echinoidea > Camarodonta > Echinidae > Paracentrotus > Paracentrotus lividus. Next base: position 39,193,495 of record CALNVZ010003433.1, read on the forward strand.
ATCATTCATATCGTGTTTGAAAGTGGTGCGCACGCGGCGCGCGTCACCACATGTGTGCGCGCGCACTAGTAATTTGTACACAAAAGAGGCGCACGCGCACGCTACACACATTTCGCGTAGTACGCTATCTTGCATATAACGATCGCCTGCTTGAAAACATCGCACTTGCAATTGATGCGCGACAAAACTGCTGATATTTAGGGTTTTGAGACTCCAAAATGGTAAAAAAAATCTATAATAATGCTACTTTTTCTCATTTTGCGTGAGAAATGGGGTGTTCTGCGTGAGATCGTGAGACGGACCTGAAATGCGTGATTCTCATGCAAGATGCGTGAGACTTGGCATGTATGCAATTCACTTTAACCAAAATCTCCCGAAATCTCACCAGTTGCTCCACAGTGATATGGCTATGTGGATTCACCAGATTTAGCTGCGACTTGTACCTCGTTTACACTGTGACTCGGGTCGCGGGTTCGACACTGCAATCGTGCTCAACATGGCAATTTTATAGCTTGTAAACGGGATCAGTGTGATCCGCGACCCGAATTCGACACACCTTTTTTGCTCTGCCAAAATCGTAGGTTTCGACTAGGGACGCGGGTTCGACACGGCAATTTTTATGTGTGTAAACAGAAAGCCGTGTCGAAGTTGATGACCTTGAGGTCAGATATGGACTTTATATACATCGCAACACACATTAATGACGTCCCTTACTTCCGGTCATGATCTGGGAGCCGTGTTGAACTTGCCTTTTTTGTTGCGTATAAACACGATCACAGGTTCACTCTTTGCAGTGTCGAACCCTTCCCGTGGATTCGACACGAGAGCCGAGTCTCAATGTAAACGCAGTATTGTATGCAAAAAGTTATTAGTTATTATAATTTATTGATATTTCTGTTCTGGGGACATATTAACAAGTATTTAAACAATCTGTTATTAAGGAATGAACTACAATATTCACTTTGTATACATTAGTTGTTGCTATGTTGGGCAAACATCAGGGCAAGGTTTTTCGGTTTTCAAGAACAACCTTTGTTTACAGGGTCAGAATGTTTAGAGCTTTCTTACTGTTGTGTTTTGTTATTTTATGTGAAGCACCAGGAGCAAATTTATTTGGAAGGGCGTTATATATAAAGAATATGTTATTATTATTATTATTATTATTATTAAAAAATGAAATGTACAGGTGTACGTAAAATAATGGAAACTAATATTATGCAGACACTTTTTCAGTCATACTGATCAGCAATCATTTCAAAAGCATGTGAGTAGCATGACATGTAGTTCTTAAAAGCTTGTTTACATCATGCTAGTCATACCAACCCATTTGTATGATTAACAATTCTGATAATTGGGAAAAAGTTGAATTACTTCAACATTTTTGGTATTCAAATTTAGAACCCCTGACTACATCGTATGTAGCCTACATATAGATTTCACAAGACTGTATACTGGATTACTTTGTGTATTAGTATGTTATAAGGACCTGCAAATTATGTCGCTGATGATGAATCATTTCCTTTAATAATCAATTTGTCCTTAACCAACTTGCCTTAAAAAATGATTAAATCATATTTGATGAACATGACCTTACATTAATGTTGCAGAGTATTTCAGGGAACACACTGCAGGCATCAATTTCACTGCTCGGGGCAAATCCAGACACTTTTTCGATCACCTAATTTTCAATTTCCTGGGAAGCACTAAATATCCCACATCTAAACCTGGACTGTTCCACATTTGTTCCTTCTTCATACACATCACCGCTAAAAGTAGGTAACAGGAGGTGGTGCTTCATTAGTCTGAAAATTCAAATGAGCACACTATTTCTGATCCCATGAATTAATAGCCAGATCAGAAAATGTCAGCTTTTTCTCTCTCAATAAGCGAGCTAAATTGGGCAAAATGAAAGACCACATCTTGGACTTGTTTTAAAAAATACAGAGCCATTTTCCATTTCAAGCTTTTTATGGAACTGCCAAATAGCCGGCTAAATTGGCCATAACCTCCTCAGCCCTGTCCTATCATCAGGCATGAGACAGAGAAATTTCAAAAAAAGAGGAAAAGTGCTACCAGTGAGGGAGCGTAGCGACCGAACTTCCTGGGGGTGGGTTCGGTAGGGGGGGTTCCCCCTCCCGCAGAAAATTTTGCAATTTTAGATATAGAAAATTCACGATTTCTTTGGCTGCAACTTCATCAAATCAATCTTGTGTTTCAAGTCTAAACACAGTGAGAGCAGAAAATATTTCCAGAATACACAATAAAAACACCGCCAAAAATACCTTTGCTATGTACATGCAAAAAAAAAAAAAAAAAAAAAATTCAAAATCTGCGGAAATCCGCGGATCCGCGGATCCGCGGAGAAAAATCATGCCTGTTAATCATTGATACCCGAGCACCATATTGGGCAGCAAACCGACGCTTTGCACGCCTTACCCAACTTCAGGCTTTTTCTGTTTATCCACCTTCAAGCGATCAACTGTATCTCTAATATTTTCACACGATTAATTTTTTTGCAGCCTAAAAAATAATCACGGGTTTGTAAATTTGTGCTAAACGTTCGATCGTAAGCTTGCAAATGACCCCATTAAATATGTGCATTTAAATTTGCGTCTGCTGATCTTCGCGCGATATCTGCTAAATTAATGTACCGCAAGTACAGTATTTCCTTCTGATGAAGCAATGACTGAGGTTCTTATCAATAAATGTGTTATGGAATCCTTGGCAAATTTCCCAAGGAAATTTCAGCCACTGATTATGATCACAGCATGTTAACAAGGTGCTTTGAGAATAACATTGGAAGGTGGTTTGTTGAAAGATACAATGTTCAGAATTCAACATTTCATGGAATTAGGATTTTCATGTAGGCTTTAGAATGAATACAAGCTGTTTCTTCTAAATTCTACAAATGAAATATCATTTCTAATGATTATCTTGACTCCAATTTCAATTTTACATTCATTTTTATGTTGTTGAATGCCTCCTTGTCTTGGGGATGTTTAATAAAGCTAATAGGGAGCTTTCGCAAATCAATCGCGGACTCACTCTAGAACGAAAAACGGTAAGATTTGACCGTAGTTGAACTCGTCCGCAGTCCCCCTAATCTTCTGTTTCGCACATTCAAGAAAGAACGGTTTGCATGATGTAACAAAGGCTTGACAATTATCATTGTTGAACTGATATGACGTCACAATAAAGGATGCACAGTTCTTAAAGCTTACCGCATAGCTTATGCACAAAGTCGTATAGCGCGTCACCGACAAAAAACGCTGATTGGCTGAGCTACTTCTTACCGTTGCTAAAATCAAGAACGTGAAATTGGCCAAGAACCGTTCTTCAATTTGAAGCACCACCGAGCAATTGCAAAATGAGCATGCGCAGATTAAATATGATCTCTATTCGTCCTTGAACCCGTCCGTGATTGATTTGCGAAAGCTCCCTATTGTCAAGGTATTAACGACTGGTGATACAAAATGTACATGTGAATGAATAAGAATGTGATAAGCGTCCAAGAACTGACTGTTCGTAAAGTTGTTCATGAAGTTGTTTGTTGTTTACGAACAGCTTTAGAAATCACCCCAGAACTGATAAAAAAATGTTACATGTAATTGTATTCCATAGCTGGGAGCACAAAATCTCAAATATTTGCCTTGTACAATATACATGTAGGCCTGCATTATAGACCTGACATGTATTTTTATAAGTTTCTAACAGGCAAATAAAACACTTTCTTACAAATATAGTGTTCACTCTTCTTCTTGGGGCTCCACACAAAAACTTTAAAAAGGGAATGCATGGGATGGGCTAGCTCCGTTTAAATTTCAAAGTTTAGAGGGTACGAGCATTAACCAGTCAAGCGTAACCCAGCATTATCATTGATTGTACATGATAGATATTATTTCCGCAGCCTTGGTATGCGAGTCAGTGGACCTTCCCACAATGCAAAGCCTGCAATCAGACTAGCACACCACCGCCATGTAGGTGTACAAAGAGGAATGTGACTGGAGATCTGAAAGTAAAGTTTACCAAGAGTGTGGTTTGACTTTGATAGATTGAGCAAAGGTTATCGTTGTCAAACATATGCCTGAACAACATACAGGCACAGCCAGAAATAGAATGACTTTATCAAAAGATTCCTGTACCCCAACTTCCATTGACCCCCCCCCACCTTAAAGGGTAAGTTCACCCTGCAGGGGCCGCGGAGCCGGGGGGGGGGCTGGGGGCTGCAGCCCCCCCCCACTTTTTTCAGCCAACGTGTACAAAAATGCAAAAATGACCATACATTTGTGATTTTTAGCCTGTTCAGCCCCCCCCCCACTCCGCTCAGCCCCTCCACTTTCAAAAACGCTCCGCGGCCCCTGCCCTGGGTTTAAATTGGTTTTAGAAAATGCAGAAAAATAAAAGAAAAATGTGAGTGAAGGTTTGGAAAAAATCGACCAACAAATGTTGAAGTTAATTACAGGTGTATGAATATTCAAAGTTTTGATTCTGTGACATCAGGTGCGAGCAGTTCTCCTATATGTGTTAATATGTAGTGAAAATTCCATAAAGTGTCATTTTTTCAAAAGAAAATTAATTATGTCATCTGTGCGGTAGATATATCATCAAACATATGTTCATATACATGCCTCTATCAAACTGACCCATTCCTTTATCAAGAACCATGAAAAAGGACAAATTTATGGAATTTGCATACACAACACATGGGAGAGCTGCTCGCACGTGACGTCACAGAATCAAAACTTTACACATTTATAACTTTCCTATTTTTTGTTTGATTTTCTTCAAACTTTTACTCATATTTTTCTGCATTTTTTAAAACAAATAAAATTCCAGGGTGAACTTCCCCTTTAAATGCTCAACCCTTCATTCTCAACATATCAACATAATGTAGGATGGGGTATAATTTTTGGTGAACCTGAAAATACAGACTTTAAGGATTGACATGAAAACGATAAAACATTAAACAAGGTGGTTCGTGAACCAGGAGTCTCGCCTGATTTCGCGTGAAAACACGCAATATGACCTTTTGACCCCAAGATGGCCTTTGATGTAAACCTTTGTAGGTATCATATGTGACAATACCTAATGAACATTTGTTCAAAGTTTAAACAAATTGTATGCAAATATAAAGGAATCAGGAGATGTTTAAGAAAAGTGTACCCTTAAGTTGACCTTTGACCCCTATATGACATTTGATCTCATCATCCTCATCAACATACATGTGGTATTACCCAAGAATCATTTGTACCAAGTGTGAACACAATTGATGGAGAAATAAAGAAAACAAACAGTTTAAGACAAGTTGACCTTTAAGTTGACCTTTTTACCCCTATATGACCTTTGATCTCATCATCCTCATCAACACACATGTGGTATTACCCAAGAATCATTTGTACCAAGTGTGAACACAATTGATGGACAAATAAAGAAAAGAGAGCAAGTTAAACAAAAACTTTAAATTTTTTTGTAACAGATGGCCTCATATCATTTGACCTTGATGACCTTTGACCCCATCATCCTTCGCAACACATATTTGGTATTGCCCAAGTATCATTTGTGCTAAGTGTGACCACACATGATGTAGAAATAAAGAAATGAGAGCAAGTTAATAAACAAAAAAATTAAAAACTTTAACAGTAAACAGACCAACAGACTATAAACAGGAAAGTGATTACTGCATGTAGGTCTCTGCCAAACTTCGTTCAGGAGAGACAAAAATGAGATCTATAAACATTGAAAATGTGTATAGTATGTCTTATCACATGACGGGGTCCTGAAAATTAGCCTTCATAATTTTTCTTTTTATATAATTACAAAATAACAATAAATAAATGTTTTTATTGCAGTTATCATGGCTACTGTTCCTATTATCTTTTTTTTTTCATGAAGATAACTATACCCGACAATATTATGTGATTCATACTGAACATATAAAATATAGGCCTATATGACACAAAGGGGGCCCTGTACTGTCAAAAATAATATGGTCTTGTTATAATTATACCTGTTGGCAACTGTATTACAAATGCTATTCAGATGAATTCTACAAGAATTTCAATGCCACACTATAAGTCTAACCTCTAACCTTCAAACAAAACTACAATACAGTGTCTACCTTGCAAATAAAAGCTGAGAAATGCAAATAAAAGACTCTTGAATCCAGAACCAGTAAGCATGACAAACTATCCTTCAAATGTTATTATTTGTCTGGTGAATTCAATCTACTCTGGGCACTTGAAAAAAAAGAAAAAAAAATGATTATCACATTATTTCCCTTAAAGTATGTTAATGACATCATAACATTGAAGTACCTACGCAGTCATGACTAATCACGCAAATATAATGCAGGTCATTGTAAAAGTTGATGGCTTATTTTTAGACTTTCCATACAGGTGATTAAAATTTTCAAGTTCCATTACTCTATACACATTGTACAACATAGTTAAATGTATAGTTTAATGTAAATAGTTTATATAGTTCAATATATGCAGAGTTTAATGGATACTGTAAAGGCTGTCATGATTTGAAATGATCCCTTTTAATGGCGGATACAGGATTTCAGGATAAGGGGGTGCCTACGGTCACCTACGATTCTGACACAATTCTGGCAGGTTCTAACTGGCGTAGGTTGTCGCCACAACGATCGCCTCCTGTGGGACAGGCCCTTTACAGCAGTTTTTTTGTTTTTGTTTTTTTTTTATTGGCAAAGATAGAGTATTGGGTGAATAGGAACACATACTCGGTAAACAGGAAAAAAATTGACAAAGAAGGTGGTTTTTATAGTGAATGAAGTATCGATTGGCTTTGTTACTGTACGAGAACTTGTCACTTTTTTTCAAATTTTGTGTTCCTTTTGACTCCATTGTACAGTGTGATGACAAAGTACAAATAAATTTTGAAAAAAGAGTTGACTCTACCTTTTCTTTAGAAGAAATACTTGTAGCATACTGGTACATAGTTCAAGCTTTAGGCCTAACTTGTAAGGGGGGGTTTTCACAGGGTACGCAAACAATTTGAAAATGATGCTGCATAAAATACAACTGTTGGATCCTACATCATGACCGGAAGTAATGAGTCTCCAAAAGGCACGTCATTAATGTGTGCGATGATCCAGCCAAATTCCACCACTGATCTCAAGGTCATCATGTTCGACATGGCTTTCTGTTTACATACAAAAAATTGCTGTGTCAAACCCGCCTCCTACGATTCTCGAGGAGCAAAGAAGGTGTGTCAACAGCGGATCACACTGATCATGTTTACACGCCATAAAATTGCAGTGTTGAACACGATTTCTGTGTCAAACCCCCGAGCCGAGTCACAGTGTAAACGCAGTATTAATCTACAGACTCAGTACTATCAATATCTATCATTGTTTTCAAATCTAGTTCAAGCATTACAGTGAAAATGAAATATATTACTATTTGTAGCTCACCTCTCAAGATTGAAAGTCAGGTTCCCAACGACACCTTTGATGAAGTTCTGTGCATCTAGATGGGTCAACGTACTCATATCATATCCATTGATAGCTAGAATGGTATCGTTCTCCAAGATGTTGGCTCGATGTGCTTTGCTACCGGGTGTGACCTGGAACAGAGGGAACAAGATGAAAGTTATTTCCGAATCCCCAATAATAACAAGAAATCAATAATGATGGTTGTATTCATAAATAACTTTTTCGTGATAATTGTTTAAAGCTGTACATTCATCTTCATTTGTTTTGTACACAATTTTTCAGATTTTCCCCATTTTCTTTCAAAATAAATCTCACCTCCTTCTGAGCTCCACATAATTATGTTGTGTGAAATAAATTTTCCCATGACATATTTTGAGCTCAGAAGCAAATAAGGCATATTTTGAAAGAAAATGGGGGAAATCTGAAAATCTGTGTACAAAACAAATGGAGAGTTGTTCACAAAATCGGCCATTTTGAAGCAGATGTTGCCAATTTGAGGATCCCCATAGGAGGTACAACAAGACTTTTCAAACTTCAAGTGACTCTCTTATTTTTTAGCTGATTTTGATGAAACATTTTTTGAATTGCTCCTCTCATTGTGCTCTTTCATTTAAAAATGATTATTTCCATAGGTATTGGTCCCCTTTAAAAACATCACCGGCATGATGTCACACTTTGGTACCTACATTTACTGTAGGATAGTAGTACTGTAGAATTTATGGAGCACTCAAGTTTCCAAGACGTTCTTGATACACAGAACTGATACATACCTTACCAGAGTGGAGAGCGGAAAATATGAATTAGTGTATTTCCAAAGGTTGTTGATAAGTCTCTTCAACTTTTTCGAAATTGTCTCTTACATATCGATGAATAGCATCATCTTAGAAAGTTTGACCATAATCAAAACATTTCATATCAATTCCAATTTTGCTGCATGTACCAATGCTTTAAAGCGAGAGCGAACCGAGCAGCACTCTCATTGACTGTGTGTTATAAATAGCTAGTCTACATACCTTTTGAAATAACCATTACCAAAACGGTGTATAAATTAACCTAACATTCAATTTGTATTGGAAAACTAAAATGTTTTGTGAGGGAAAGTTTGTATTTTGATACTTGGCAACACAATTATCATGGTGTGAATTCATTTAGTAGTGAAAAAATGTGTTTTCATTCAAATGGGCCTGAATTATAAGACTACACTATTTGGATGTTGCATTATGGGTTAGGAATCAGGGCAGAATCGAGTAGTTGAGGACTTGAGGTGATGCTATACAAGGTTGCTAGTTCGCACTGGCTTTAAAACAAAGTTTTTTCAGACAATTAAATGTAGATTGTAGGACCACCAGCCCATGCCCCCCCCCCCCCAGAATGATAGCATTGAACATTGCTTTATTCAAAATATGCTTTGAATCATACTCCTTGGTAATGACTGTGCAGTGATTTCACAATATGCAACCATAATGGAGTTCATACCACACATATCCTATCACATGGCGTGTAGACCACACGTTGGGAAACACAGCTGTTCTTATCTCTGCAACGTAAAAATAATTACAATATGATACATGGAGTACGAACTAAGAATAGAACTTAGTCTCATTTATAGGCATTCATTCATGTGAATTGTGTTTTTATTCTGACAAATATCACATTCACATTTTCATGCCTTTTCATATTGTACATGTAGGTCAATGTGTGCTTTTCTATGCAATGAATTACATAACTTTTTATTATTGTAAATTAATTTATATTTCACTTTTTTTTTACATTTTCACATACATGTAGGCCTACTGCTGATTAGGTTTGATTATTTGTCAATCTCTTTTACTTCAAAATATCTATTATCATGTTGGTCCTTAACGACACAAATGTGGACCCTGAACGAAACCTACATGACAGTGCCTAGTACAAAAGACTAGGCAAGACAGAGAAAATGGTCCAGTTCATCAGGACACAGCGGGAATTGCTGCCAGTAAATACTAGTTGAAGACCACATCTCTCCATTAAAAGGGTACGTTAGTGGTCGAGACAAAAACTTCAACAGGATACAAACGATACAAAACACAAATTGAAAAAACCAAGAAATATAATATAGCTAAAAAAAAAGGGTGTGTTCATTTTCACCTATTCCTGGTCCTAATGTTAACATCTTTCATATTTCAATTCCGAGAGTGATTTAACCTCTGAAAAGTGTAATTGTGTGTGTGCTGACGATCAGCTTCCAGCTTGTGCATTGTTAAAAACAAGCTGCATTAAAGAAGTTCATGAGAGCGGAGAATTCAAAGACAATCTGCATACAATCAACATTAATAATCAACCACATGTGAACAGTGTACCACTGATGGGCGATTCCATGCTGTGTCGTACGGGACATTTTGACAACAGTTTACATCTTTTTGACATGAAAATAAAAGAATATTTTTGTGATTGATGGTGAACTTCAAGTAGTACCAGAAGGGGCACAAGAACCAAGACTTGACTTGACATGATTACACATCCTTTACAATCAAAATGAAAAATAGTACCGTGTCGTGTGGGACACAAAAATAACAGAAAATACAAAGAGACAAAAACAACAAAAGCATGGAATCGCCCTGATGGTACACTACTACTTACTTGTATATTCTATGTGTTATTTCGTGTTTTGAATCATGATTGATGTTCCTGTTTAGATTTTTTTTCAACCATGAACACACCCCAAGTATTGTAGTCTGCTGAGAGAAGGGCGTAACTACCGAATATACCGTCCTTCTGGCTGTAAACAGACGATATCATGAAGAAGACGGATATACATTGTAGTGAAGACTGTCATCTTCTTCTGATAAATGCAGTGTCTCTGACTATCAATTACTCTTTTCAAAACTAGGTTAAAATAGCACAATTATTTTTGGCCTAGATATACTTTCATGAGTGCATAAGAGGGTATGACTTAGAGATCAATTACAGTCAAGTTGACAACTTCCTCTTCCTTTCAGTTTTTCTTCATACATGTATCAAAACTCGGTATCACTGTTTCACAAATTTTACACGTCATTTTGGAGACACTTGACAACAAATAACAATGTGATTAATAAGAAAATTTAAACATATTTTATCAAAGTCTGGAAGCACTTGTGATTGTCTGTTTATCATGATTTATTTCAATTAAGTTCACATCTCAATCGGATCTTCAGAAGCAAATACTTGGAATCTAATAAGTTGACCTTCTTCTACATGTATACATGTATGACCCATGAATTCATCAACTTTCCCCAAATATCAAATCAGATTGCAATTCTTATGGTGGTACAACTACATACAATGTAATATCATCAAGTTTGAAGTCCATATCTTATTAAAGCAGATCTTGAGATAATGGGAAAATGAGGCAAATATCCTAAATTTCATAAGTTGACCTATATGAATTTTTTTTACCTTTTATCAGATCTTCGTCTTATAGCCATACATAATTACCCAAGTTTGAATTTCAAAATTTGACATCTGTGACCCTTGACCTTTTACCTACATTCACCAAATTCTAATCAGCTTGTCTTCTTATAGCCATACATACCCAAGTTTGAAGTTCATATTAGATTTTGACAAGTTCACATCTCAAGCAGATCTTGAGACATTGAATGGGATACAAAGGCAGATATCCAGAATTTCATAATTTGACATCTGTGACCCTTGACCTTTTACCTACATTCTCCAAATTGTAATCAGATTGTCTTGTCATGGTGATACTTCAGTTTGAAGTTATTGGCCGGTATTCTCGAAGGTTGACTATGAAAGTTAGAAGGCCTTCTAAATATTCAAGAATATTGACCTTTGATCTACATTCTCAAAAATCTAATCAGATTGTATTCTAACAACGATACTCAGGTTTGAAGTTTATATCTTTATCGGATCTTGAGAAAATCATATCTCGAGCGGATCTTGGGACAAAGAGATACATGTAGTAGGCAAATGGGACATACAGACTGACAGACAGACAACCTGAAAACATGATATCATAAAAAGCTTTTTGGGGCTCTCGGCAATAAAGCAATAACGTACAAGTATGATTTTCTTTTTAGATTATTCAATCATGTTAGAAATTAGGTCATTCTGTATAGCCTATAAGCCTACATAATGTTATACTTGCATGTTTCCATGGGTAGTACAATACCTGAATACAAAGTATTCCATGTCATAGGCCTATGTACTGCATAATATACATGTACTTGCATGTTTTTATGGGTAGTACAATACCCGAAAAATGAGAAATGGTTCAATCTGTTTTTGTTGTATTGTCATCTTGGCCCTTTATATCTCTTATTCGTGTTTGTCTTGTAATTGTATCTATTCCTTGAGTGGACAAGGCTGGGAGACCCTAGTAAAACTACACACATCTATCAGCTGACTGCCTCACTATGAAGCGAAGAATGTATGGAATGCCAAAGCCTTGATGTAAGAAAAAGCCAAGCGTCTGCCAACAGTGTACATACATTTTAACAAAATAAATTGGACCTAGAAATAGTGCTTGTGCAATCTTATTTGTCATAAAGTTATGATAAGAGCGAGGCATTTATTCCAATAATATCAGAGATGTCGCTTAATCTTTTCAAATGACAGGGAACTTGGACCAAATTTGCAGAGAAGAAAGCTGAATTTCTATGAACTTGTTTAAACATATTCCAAATTTATGCATATATTTTAAAAAGTTGTTTTTCACAAAATAAAAGGTTGCCAAAGAAAAGAAGTGTACATTTGCCCGAGTTTACCAAATCTCAAGATTCTGGCCTCCCCCATAAAAATTTCAAGATTGAGGAACCCCGTCCATATCAGCTCGAGTGGAGTAATTTTGCTCTTGAGTGTGGAATTAGCTCGAGCTCTTGAACATGTGCACATTGGTACAAAGTTTCAAACAGTGCATGATTTTGCATTGTGGTCAGATATATCATGAATAAATTATCCAAAGCCAAGAGCGAGTCCACATCTGCGAAATAGAGCTATTTGGGAACTAGTAGACTAGGGCTTTAATCTCAAACTCTAGCAAATGAAATAGCCCGCTAATTGCGTCCACATTACAAAAATCATGAGCTGGTTCAGATCCGCCAAATTGACCGGATAAGAAATATCTAGCTAATTCAGAAACTCGGGCTCATGTAAACGGGCCTATTTTCTCATCCTGTCCTTGTCATGTGTGAGCAAGACCAACCTTTATATTCTGGGGGTTTAATGAGTTTTATCCCTCACCTTCCTCACCATATTACCCATCATTCATCACCTGATTCCCACCCTCTCATCCTCCAGCACAGCCAATCAAATTGTCATGAAAGAGCAAGAATACAAAATTTCTTTTATTATTTCAATAATACATGGAGGCCTATTTATATCTGTCTTAAAGGGGAAGGAAACCCTAGGAATTCATTAAACTGTATACAAACAGGAAAATCAAAGAAGCTGATCAATGAAAATTTTAGAAAAAATGAATGAATAATAATAAAGTTATGAGCATTTGAATGTTATGATCACTACTGCCATGGGGATCCTCACATTGGCAACGGGCCCAATATGTGTGATGTCATACATGAACAACTTCCCCATTACTTTTGTACATATTTCACTCAAATTGTCTTTTTTTATTAATTCTGTTAAAAAAACTGAGATTCTTTTCATGGGAGGACATGTAATACAAGTTCACAAAATATAGTCATGTGTGAAGAGTCTGTACTACCACTAGAATGAGGAAAAAGAAGAATTTTTGGTATTTTTTAAATGTCATATGGGAGAGTTGTTCATGTGTGACATCACGCATCTTGGGCCTGTTGCCACTGTGAGGATCTCCATATCATTAGTGATCACAACATTCAAATGCACATGACTTTCTTATTATTTATTCAATTGTTCTCAATCTTTCTTTAATCTGTTCTTTGATTTTTTTTGTTTCATACAATTCAACTGAATCCTAGGGTTTCAAAGCCGATTTGGTTATAACACACGTTTCCCATAGACCTCAGCCCGAATATATTGGGGATCAGCCCTCCATGGGTTAATGTATTTGGTACGTATGTCAGGAAGATTAACTTTCTAACGAAGCGGAAGAAAGGATGTCTCCGTAAAAACAGTATTTCAGTGACTTTTTGAGTCTTTGCTTAAAGGTAGTATCAGCCTTTTTCACAAATTGCGAAAACTAATGCAACTTGGCATAACTGTAGAATATGATCGACCTATACTGTCTATTCAATCTTACTGTCATAGGTTGCCTAGATCAGTAATACGAAACGAAAATCTGACTACCAATGTGTGACCAGCTCTCCATCAACATCGTTGATATTACAGCGCGTGCGGCACGGACCGCACACAGCAATATACACACGGCGCATCAGCGTGCATTATTCTCTGCGCTAGCGGTCAGCGGTTCGCACCGTACGGTATATTTTTCGAGGTTCGAAAAAATAGGAATGAATTTTGATAATCGCAATATAATGACAAACATACACATTTGAGCTTAATCATGTTGTGGGAAGATATAGTCATTGGTATACTACTATATCCTCTAAAAACTAGAAATTTAATATTTTTTGCCTGCAAAAGGCTGACACTACCTTTAATATCCTATATGTTCATAATTCAGCACCAGTATTACATTGTACATGTAGGTCAAACTTTACAATTTGATTTATAGTTATACATGAATTCTATTCAACAATAAAAATCTTTAACAGTTACCATTTGAACCACACATGCAAAGCGTATCTATTCATGAAACCAGATGCTCCAGGCATATATATTGAAGTTTGTGGTTTACAATACACACCCAACAAAGGAGAACTATACTACTTAATGCGGCGGTCACAACTCGTCGTAGGCTACAGGGCACGTGCCATCAACGTAGCCTGCGTTGCATGTGCAATGCACGTACAGGTCCTAGGTCAACTTCTGCGTTTCTATAGTAAGGGTATTGTAAAAACTTCCTGGACGTCGTACAAGCATTGTACCTCCAAGGTACCTCTGCTGCACGAATTTTCTACGAAATCCATTGTAGGGAGATGCACGTCGAAGGTACGGCGAGTTGTGACTGCCGCATCACATGTATATCACTTTTTCAATAAAATAAAAGAATACTTCATTTCCCCTGCAAAAAGAATCCCACTGCTGCACTAGCTCGAGCTAAAAAATAGCGCGCTAATGGGTGGATCGGGACAAAAAAAACGGTCCTGCACTAGCTCAAGCTGTTTTAAAATTTCGCATTAATGACCTGACGTGACCTTGAACAAAAAAAGCCCGATGTGTATTGCGCAACTGGTAACTACCGCTAGCGTATACATGCACAGGAGCACGATTTCGGATTTAGCTAGAGCTAGTGCGGCACTGCACAAAATAGCGTGCTATTTCATGCCAAAACCGCAAACCAGCTTGAGTTTAAAAAAAAAAAACTTAAGATGACTTGGCAGCGAAGTGTTTATAGGCCTATACACCGATTCCAAGAGCACACTATCCATGGCCCCTATTTAGCATCAAATGGCATTCCATGGGCAAGAGTCAGTAACTACATGATTTATTCACCATTTATTGGGCATTTATTGGGCATTAGGAATATAATGAGTGTTGATACTGTGTCTAGTCATTATTGACTGACTTGACCACTAAACATATAAAGGGCTGAAGCCTACACTTCACCACTTTGGCACACTATTTATTGTCTTATAAACCTGTTTGACATTTCATCGCACAAAGAAAGAACAAACTAGTCACACACAACTTGAAATAAGCTGGTATTTGGAACATCCTTGGTGATGATGGGGGTTGAGAAGTCGTTAACACAATTTTATATAATTTCAATTGGAATTTTAAATAATTAACTAAACATTGTTGAAATTTCAATGTGGCAAAGAGGTTGTACATGTATATACATGTACCTGCACTTTAAAATATTATACACTGTCTTTAATATCATTATTACAAGAAGCCAACTTTCTCTTCTATCTTATCTTTCTCATAACTGTCACCTCAATACATTCCTCAATTAAACAAGTTCTACTAGGTAATTGATCCAATTTTATCTTTAATTAATCGTCGGGTTCCCTCTATGCATGCTACATCTATTCTAAGAGTTTTTACTGTAGGCCCTGATTAAGATAACTACCCCCGGACAATCACCCCCAGAAAAACTACCCTCAAAATTAGGGTCAGGGTAAGGGGGTAGATTTTTGCTTGTGGTAGTTGTCCAAGAACCCTGAAGGCCAAGTGTAAAAAAAAATAATAATAATAAATAAATTCTCTATCTCTCCCTTAATCTTGAGAACATTCTAGAAAAATATAAGTTACAATAGTACACAATATAAAGTCTATATAACTTGGATTTTTTTAAAGACTAATAACAAAATTAATAAAGGGGAAGAGGGGGGGGGGGCAAGGGTTCTTTTAGGGTGCTATCTCAGTCCGCGACAGAATAAAAATCCGTCTCCGCAACGGATAAAAAGTATTAGAGACGTCTCCACAACAATTTATGAAAAAAGTCTGAAGTATATAGTCCCAAATCCGCGTCCGAAAATCAGGAGACGTCTCTGAGACGTCTCCGCAACAATTTATTTAAAAAAATAAATCTGAAGTAGTCCCAAATCCGTCTCCGATATTAAGGAGATGTCCCTGAGACGTCTCCGCGACAATTGATGAAAAAAAAATCTGTAGTAGTCCCAAATCTGTCTCCGAGACGTCTTCTGATTTTCGACTACTTCAGACTTTTTTCATAAATTGTTGCGGAGATGTCTCGGAGACGTCTCTAATACTTTTTATCCGTCGCGGAGACGGATTTTTATTCTGTCGCGGAAACGTCTCCGCGAAGTGAGGTAGCACCCTTACCAGACATTTGATTCTATTGATTCAAGAGAAAATGTCCCAGTGACAGTCAGAGTCCAACACCCATCGATTCAAAGCATTGAAAAGAATTCTCGACTCAGTATGTTACTTGGTACCAGGTAGACTACCACAGGTAACATGAACCATGCATGCTGTCACTTTTAATGAACAAACTATGTAGGATTGTATGAAGATGATGTGCACACTGCTGCTGAGGCCTCGGTTCGAAAAAAGGTACAGCGAAATATATAGCACAGGTAGGCCTTAGCCCTACATCATGCGTACAACATACATGTACATGTAGGCTACAGTACATACTGTATTATAGGCCCGTAGTATTCAAAATACATTCTCTTTTCCAAAAGAACCAACACAAAATTTGCTTAGGAAAAAAAAAAAGAAGATGTAATGTGGCCTAAAAACTTACGTATCTATGGGGTGATGATTTACCAGTAGGCCTAAACCGAAAACACATTTTGGAACATTACTTTTCAATGTGAAAATTCATGAAATTCACCTTTGTTGCAAATCGGGAGTTAATTTTTTTACTGTAGGCCTAGACCGTTTCTATGGTTTTAAACGGAATTTCCATTACAAAAACCCTCTGAAACAGAATTCACTGTTTTCCCAAACAGAAAAGCCAATCTTATTATTACAGAAAATCATCAGTCTAGATATATCAACAACTTTCAAAGATTTACTTCAATAGAAATATACATTTGCCTACCATTGCTATTCGACCTCGAATCGCCCCAAACCGAAAATTACACCGAAATTTTTGCCCTAGTGTTTGCCTATTTACCCCCCACCCCCCATTAAATAGCGCCCTCCATCGACGAGGATGCGGCCGCATGCGATCTTATACTCCTCCTCTAATCTCTTCGCCTTCGTCGAGATAAGTCGTACTTTTTTGCCTGCGCAAAAAATAGCGTGTTTTTCTCCCTTTTGGGACTACTTTGCGGTGTTTTGCGAGGTTATATTTCTCAGGATAATCATATTGAGTATTCTGAGCTCTCTTTTTGGGTCTAGTTTTTTGGTTTTGCCGAGATTTTGATAGTTTTATCTCTCGGTGATCGTTTACTTTTCACGCTCTCTCTTCCCGTTGACTTTCGTACGTTCATTACTGTGTGTATGTAATACGTGTCGTGGTTTACGTTTGAGTGTTGTGTGTGTGTCGCGGTGCACAGAGTTTTTGTGCTCCGCTTCTTTGATAGACCCGCCTATTTGCCCCCTTTGTGTATTAACACTTTTCTTTCTCTTTTTTATTTTACAGATACGTCATGTCTAATTTTCTTCTTGCGCCGGCTTCTTTTAAGAAGAAGCGGGGGAAGAAATCAGCGAGCAGACGTGTGTTTTCTTCTGAGAAGTCCCCCTCGCCGGGGGTGAGAGGCTTGTCGTTTGAAGAAGCTTTAGATGCCGTTCTTCCTCCTTCTTCACCACCTCGGACTTCGGGGGTGAGTATTATTGGGTCGAACACTGGCGGACAAAACCTCGCCGCTCAGGCTTCGTCGGTCCCTCAAAGTACGGGACCGTTGATGACTGACAGGTTTGGCAGCGTCCAGGATCATGACGGCTACGGCCCTCGCGCCGAGTACGATAATCCTTTGCCCCGTTCGACTAACGGAGATCTAAAACGGTTACTAACATCGGTTTCACAACCGTGGCCGGTTCACTGGCTAATTCAGTTCAGGCTGAAGGTGCTGGGTTCATTTTCTCTCGTGCCGAATCCCATTGTGCCTCGGGCTTTGCCTGGCATAACCGGATCGAGCTCGGTTCCTATATCGAGTTTTGACCGGACCGGATATCGGCGCCGTACCCTTAACTGAGGTAAATCGGATCCGCGAGTCGGTTTCCGTACCGGTTTGGGGGTGAGTACCGTTCAAGACGGACCTCTATATCCTCGGATAGTAGGCCGCTTGTCGGTTACTCACTAGCCCGGTTGGCAATGTCAGAGCTGGCGCTCTGTTACACGTCGGCGGGTATCGGCAGAGCGGGATGTCCCCGTCTCTATCCGGTCGCCCACCTTTGGTGGCGGGGATCCGCTCTTCCGTTTTCATCTCGGAGTGTGCCCCCTTCTGGTTTGGACACTACGTCTGTGAGACGTGAACGTGTCCGGATCCCGCTCCGGTTTCTGTTCGAAGCCAGGGTCCGTTCCGGGCGGGCGCTTTTGTGGAGCCAAGCCGGATTCCATCTCGTCTTACAAGTCGGTTTCTTCTCGGATCGGTATCGCATCTGGTGCGGGCCTTTCCGTAGCGAAGCGTCGTAGACTTGCAGTTTCGGATTCCGATCCGGTTCCCGTCGGAACAGTGCCCCTTTTCATTCGGGCACTTCGGTTTCGGAGGACTTCCGTTCGTTGCAAACCCGGATCCGGTTTGCGTTTGGGAACCCTGTAACCCCCGGAGGTCGGTCACTCTTTTTGGGTCGACATCAACTCCCGGATACCGATCCGGGTAGTTTGAGTGTACCTCCGGAGGTTCGAGAGTGGGTTGAACGTTACGAGGCAGCGGTACGTCACCACTCCCGGCTCACCTCTTTGGGTGGTTCCCACCCTCCTGTGAGGAACTGGATCCTTCTCGTCAGAAGATGAGATCGTTTCGGTGGCTGATCTCGCGTCTCTTTGTTTGAATCTGATCCGACTCCCTTGTACCGCAACTCGATAGGGTTGACACGCCGGATCCCTCCAGGTTAATGCTCCGGTGGATATTTCATCCGATGGAGATGAACCTGAAGTTGTTGTAGAGCTTCCTTTGGCGAAAGAGTTACGGGTTTTTTCAGAAATACGTTCCAGAGGTCGGAGTGACCCCTGAAACTTCGGAGGGCGTAAAGGTTTCTTTTCGGCAAGGTCGAAAACTGTTAGCTCTTTTCAGCTTCGAGTTCAGGACATTCATAAAGAGGAATTTGTCTGTGCTTCAACAAAACCGAAGAAAGCCGCACAAGATATTCCGAAATTAGTGTCGGGTTTCTTTGTGGAGGGGGATGATGGTCTTTTATCACCAAAGCCCATCTCCCGGAGGTTTTGAAGTTGGCGGATGTTTTTGACAAGTCCGGGAAGGCTTCCTTAATGAAAACGGACAAAGATGATTTTGAAGTTTCGTCTTCTATCACGGGCAGTCTTCGTTGTCGGTCCTGAATGACATGCTTCTGGAACTCTTGGCTGGTTCCAGGAATTGGACATTTCTCCGCCAGACCAGGCTGAGATTCTTTTGGCCCTTAGAGAGGTTTCTTCTCTTTTGTTCTCTCAGATTGCGGCTACATCCAACTTGTTGGATAATGCCGTAGAGTTCATGTGCTTGAGGCTCTTCATACAAGCAAAATCTCACCCGGAGATGGTCAAAGAGATTGACGTGACTTCCTCCTCCCTTTGCGGGAGCAACTTGGCAGACATCTTACAAAAAGAAGTTGACTCACGTAAGAAGGCCCAGGAATTGTCTACATCTATTAGAGATGTTCGTCAGGCCCCTTCGTCTTCGTGGTCTAGCAAATCTGGCTTCTTCAAAGCTCCTCTTTTCAGGAGGGGCAAGAAGAAGAAGGACAAGAGAACTTTCGTTCCTGCCAGGTCGGCCCCGGCAGCTCCTCCTCAGGATCGTAGAGTTGCCGACTCTTCTCATGATTTTCATGATCGACAGGTGTCTTTTCAAAGACCAGACTCTCGTCGAGGACGTGGAGGTGGTAGGGGTTCTTCCTGAGGTGTCGCGAAGAATCAGCCCTTTCGTCAGGGCGGGAAGCATTATTCCAGATGACTTCCCGAGTTCGCTTGGGGATCCGGTGGGTGGTCGACTTCGGAAGTTTCTTCCAGCTTGGAAGTCGATCACGGACGACGTCTTCGTCCTCTCTGTGATCAAGAACGGTCTTCGGATAGATCTAGAAGAGCCTCTTCCAAGGGGTGTTATCCGAAGTCGATCACCGCCGCAGTCGATCCTTTTCAGGAGCATATTGTCTCGAAGTTACCTTCTCCTGAAAAAGGACGCTGTCGAACGGGTGAGGGATCACGACCTTCTGTTCTCTCCCCCGTTTTTGTGATCCCCAAGCGTTCAGGATCGCTCAGGATGACTCATATGAAGAGATCAACAGGCAAATCGCAAAGTCGCCCTTCAGGATGGATCATCTAGCTCTATTCTTCCGGCTCTCGATCAGGACGACTTTGCGTGTCCCTCGACCGAGCGATGCCTATTTCCACATCCCAATAGACCCCTCGTCGAGGGATCTTTTGGGGTTTGCTGTAGGAA
>CALNVZ010003433.1:39215677-39282009 GCA_940671915.1 Paracentrotus lividus
AGAGAGAGATGGCTTCTTTGCCTGGTGCGAGCTCTTGGGGTGGTCCCCAGAGAGGCTTCTTTGCCTCTTATTGCCGATTTCCTTATTTCTCTGTTCGATAAGGGTAGGTCTCTTTCGACGATTTGTGGATATCGTTCCTATTGCGGCCATTCATTCTGGTTTTGCTAATGGGGGATCGGTCTCGACCTCCCCCAGCTCTCGGCGTTGCTTAGGGCCTTTTTCTTAAAACGCCCTATTTCTAAGCCCTTGACTCCAGCCTGGATCTTCCTAAAGTCTTGGAGGCTTTGTCAAGCCACCGTTCGAGCCTTTGAACTCGATTTCCCTGTTGAATCTATCCATTAAGACTAGTTTTCTCCTAGCTATTGCCTCCGGGCAAAGGAGAAGTTCCTACATGCTCTCTCAATATCACCAGGTCATATTCGTTGGGAGAGACATGGGGTTCGTTTGATTCCTATCACTTCGTTTATTGCAAAGAACCAAACAGCTTCGTCGGGCTCTATCGAGATCTTCATTCGGCCTCTGACGGGGTTTCTATCTATCAGAGAAGACAAATTATGGTGCCCCGTTAGGGCCCTCAAATGGTACATCAAGAGAACGGAGAATCTTCGCAAATCTTCACAGTTATTTGTTTCTTCCCGTGAACCCCATAAAGGGGTTTCTAGAGATACGTTATCCGGTGGATTGTCTCGCTATTAAGGCTGCGGGAGTGAAGGCCCTTGAAGAGGGATCTACTCCCAAGGCCCATCAGACCAGGAGCATCAGCTCCTCTTGGGCCCTATTTACAGGGGTCGGTGTGGAGATATCTGCAAAGCTGCCTTTTGGCGTTCTGCGAATTCTTTCACCTCCTTTTACTGAGAGACGTTGCCGCTAGTGAGGGTGTTTTCTCCACCGCACCTCTCAAAGCGGCGGCGTCCTCCATAGTTTCATAAACCGTTATGGTTGCCCTCCCGACTTTTGTCGGTGCTGGTCGTAGCAATGGTAGCAAATGTATATTTCTATTGAAGTAAATCATAAAAATTATAAACTAATTTATTATTTACGATATGGAAATATACATTTGCCTACATTCCCTCCTCCGTCCCCCTATCCTTGCAACATACGGAAGTTTTGGGTGAGAGAGTTAGAGGAGGAGTATAGATCGCATGCGGCCGCATCCTCGTCGATGGAGGGCGCTATTTAATGGGGGGTGGGGGTAAATAGGCAAACACTAGGGCAAAAATTTCGGTGTAATTTTCGGTTTGGGTTTTGGGGCGATTCGAGGTCGAATAGCAATGGTAGGCAAATGTATATTTCCATATCGTAAATAATAAAATTAGTTTATAATTTTTATGGTTTATGTTGTAGATCCTCCAGCAAAAAAAAACATGGACAAGACTACTTGAATCTGATTCTGCAAATTGATGGATAACCAATGATCACTCCGATGACCCTGGATGACCTTTCTATCATCGCAAACTATCAAGCCCTTGTTTGAGAATGGATGGAGAGTAGATTAATGTAAACTGATGTGTGGTGAGGATGAAAACATCTTGAAATATCTAAGGGTGTGTTCAATGTCCATTTTCAAATTTTAAACGCCAATATTAATCGTGATACAAAACGCAATTACAAAACGCTGATATAAAGAAAAACAAAGTGGGTTTTCATTGTCCCCATTCCAGGTCGTAAAAGTAAATGTCTTTCAGATCTCCATTCGGAGGAAAATTTAAACGCCGAAAAAGATGCGTTTTGAATCACGATCAGCTTCGATTTTACGACCTTGAGCATCGCGAATGCTACGAAATGCGACGCTGAACACAAAGTTTTCAAACGTCTTTAAATGTGCTCTCGCAGTGGAATCTTCTGGTGCAAGTACAATGTAAAAAAAAGCGCAGATGTTTGTTTTTGAGAGCGGAGAATTTAAAGACGATGGACGTATAATCAGCTTTAAATTTTCGACACTGAACGGTTTACCTCTGATCGCGTTTGTGTTGTGTTTTGTAATTGCGTTTTGTATAATGATTCATGTTGGCGTTTAAATTTGAAAATGGACATTGAAAACACCCTAATGTACACTGATGTGTGGTGAGGATGAAAACATCTTGAAATATTTAATCAATTTACCTGTGGTTTAGGGCTTGTCACGGATAATGTAGGACAATGATTGCATCTTTCTAAGGGTGTGTTCAATGTTCAATTTCACATTTAGACGCCAACATAAATCATGATTCAAACGCAATTACAAAGCACAAAATACAGACGCAATTGTGTTCAGTGTCGCATTTTGTTGCATTCGCGATGCTCAAAGTCGTAAAATCAAAGCTGATCGTGATTCAAAACACATTTTTTGGGGCATTTAAATTTTCCTCCGAATACGAGATCTGAAACACGTTTACTTTTACGCCCGGGAATGGGAACAATGAACACCCACTTTGTTTCTCTTTATATCAGCGTTTTGTAATTGGTCATATTCAAACTAAGTGGGACATTTAGCTGAAATTTTAATGTGGTGCTGTGCTTTTGAAAATGCAAATTAGGATCTGAAATCAACACAATGTCTTTTTTACAATACAACCAATTATTTAGGTTCAAACATTATGTGATCCCGTTTTCTTACACTGAATATTTGAGCAAACAGGAATTTACACGTATGGGACTATGGTGCTTTAAATGCCCCTTATTCTTATATCTAGTCACTTTTGCCAGATTTTTTTTGCTTAAAGTAATTATCATGGACTCCTCTCACATGGCATATAAACACAGGTAATTTGGATCTAGGTATTTACTTGAATTGTTGAATTAAAGGCACTGGTCATGTCACTCATGTTTTGGATGTCAGGTCACTCACAACACATAGAGGTGGACCATTTTCCACAGAGAGGGAATGATTGATAAGGACAATAAATGTCAGATAGATACACTATTCATGTACATATACCAGCACTTATGGTACTTTATAGAGATCTACCTGGGCACAAATCCAACCATAACCAATGGTGGTCAGAAACCCAGGCCTCTTTTTTGTCGTGTCACTCACTCACTGTTTTTTAATCAAGATTTCCAGGACCAATTGTAAAATTCAAATCCAACAGGTAATGACACATGCCACTCCTACATTATACATAATATGGTAGTCATGATCCATCCATAACCTACAAGTGCAAAGATATGCGCCCTTCTATCAGTCCAAATGTTGTGTCACTCACGTTTAAATATGACCAATTGCGTTTTGTATCATGATTCATGTTGCCGTTTAAAATTTGAAAATTGACATTGAACACACTCTAGTATGGATGTAGGCTTGCAATAGCATACAGTGACATTGGCAATTCAAACATTTCCATAGACTTGTTCAAAACTGTGTCTCATGTAAAATGAACTTCTACAAGCTACAATGTATGTAAATGTAGGCCTACATAAACCAAGGAGGTGCAAACTGGTT
Organism: Paracentrotus lividus; assembly: GCA_940671915.1. Classification (NCBI taxonomy): domain Eukaryota; kingdom Metazoa; phylum Echinodermata; class Echinoidea; order Camarodonta; family Echinidae; genus Paracentrotus; species Paracentrotus lividus. The sequence continues at coordinate 39,219,099 of CALNVZ010003433.1, forward strand.
AACTATTAAATCGGTTCCATGACAAATGTTCTGCGGCAAATTCCATACACTAATTGAATGACCAACTTAAGCGCTGGAATTACCACTAAACCCTATACCTATCCTAAACTTAAACCTAACATAAAACCCTACTGCAACCCTAACCCTAACCCTACATCTTAGACGGAATAAAGCCTGGAACAATTTTCACAGGAGCTAATGTTATGTAACAATAAAATCATGTCATCTTCTCTGGAAACAAAACATTCCTGTATGTGTTTCAAAAGTAGGCCCTACATCTTTCCATCATACTAATAGTCTCTTTCAATCAATTTTAGGCTCAAATGATCCGTTCCTAGAAGTCAAGTAAAATAAACTAACAATCCAATTAACTAATAAAATTTTTATTAAAAGGAACATTTTGTTATAATTGCTGAGGTGTCCTACAACTTTCATCAAAGGCAGATCAAAAACTGATCGATAACTGAAATTTCCTGGAAAATGTATTCAGCGCCTTTGGAGGTGAGCTCTTTCATTTACTCTTCTTTTTTTGGGGGGGGGGGGGGAGGGGCGTGGGTGGGTGGGTCGTGGCAGATTTAGGCCAACTGGTAGGTAAGTAGTTATTACATACATGTACGTGTGTTGACTGCAAACGTACTTTTTATAACTGAATACGCAATTAGGGATACCAAAGTGTATTTTCATTCCCCTTTCTCACAAATTCTAATCTCTTCCTGTTATTGCTGCGACAAGAAAGTCCCTTTTTATTTGTTGAATCTTGAATCAATGGTGCAGAAAGTAACAATACAATAGCGACTGATTTATCTGTCTAGTGTAAAGTCACAGGTATTGTCATGAGCATTTGACAAAGAAAACAAAACGGAAGAACCTTTTTTATAATGTTGTAAAGAAATAGAAATAAATACAATTTCAATAGTGGATCCAGTATTACAAAAGAGGGATGCCTCAAAATAACAAAAATAGGGGTGCAGCTGAGAAGTTTCAGATTTTAACTGTCAATTTATACTGGTTTTCACAAAATAGGGGGCGTGTGCTTGTTGCCCCCCCCCCCCTTTGGATTTGCCCCTGCAGATTGTCCATTGTAAAGTGTACCTGATAGAACTCACCTTCATTTTGTACACAAGTAAAACAAGAGGAGGTCTACTAAAAACTTAAATACGGTGAACAATGAGTGCGTATTGCCAGGTTGCTAATTAAATTTTGGAAGCCACTTCCCAAACCTGCGCTTATAAATGAGTCTTCCCTAACAATTCATTCCATTTAATTTAATTCTTTTTGTTCAAAAGATCTTTTGAATAAATTTACGTGAATGTTAAGTGTTACATTTTATTCAAAATCAAACCCCCCAAAAAAATTACAAACAATTTCAGAATCACACAACTAGTAGTTTATTATGTTTCCAGCTGGTTTCAGACCTTTGCAAATCTGTAACTCTCCAACCCGTGACGGATCCATGTGGGGGCGCAAGGGACACACTCCCCACCCCCTAGAATTTAAAGACCACTCAATGACCTTATCAAATCCTGGAAATTCCACTGCTAACACACCCACTACTGTATTGACTTTGTTTAATTTACAGTTACAAAGTTAAAAAGGGAGGAAGTTCAAATCGATCTTACAAAGGACTTAATACAACAACAGGATTACCTCTGTAATACCTCACAAAGAGGATTATCTTTCTACAATCTAATCAACCCACATGATAATACTACTGAAATGTGGAATACATGTACCCAACCATAACCGGATGAGGGCCTTTTGAAGATTACATGGAATTAATGTTTTTACACAATTGTAACATTATTGTTCTACTTTGGGTGATATCTCACTTCGCCTAGATGTCTCCGCGACAGAATAGAAAATTTCGTCTCTGCGACGGATAAAAAGTATTAGAGACGTCACCGATATCGCGGAGACGTCTCCGCGACAATTTATGAAAATAAAAGTCTGAAGTAGTCCCAAATCCATCTCCGAGACGTCTCCACAATATCGGAGACATCTCTAATACTTTCTATCCTTCACGGAGACGAAACTTTCTATTCTCTCGCGGTGACGTCTCCGTGAAGTGAGATACCACCCTTTATGGGCAACTGGAAATTTCTAGAGAATTCTTCAATCACATTTTATGCACAAATAAATCTATAGGGAGTGGGGAGGGGAGAGACGGAAAAAGTAAAAAAGTGCACCTTGTTTTGGATCGATACTTACAAATGTATATACATCGACCAGCACGTAGGCCTACCCCAAAAAAATTTAATACAACCCCAAACCCCAAACAAATATCACTCGTCTTCCAGAACTTCTTGTTTCAATAGTTATGTTCACACGGGACCATCGGGGTTTTAGTCCTCGAGAACAGTATCCTTAAGAATTTAAACACCGACGGCTTGTTCCCGAGTTACGTTCACACGGGGTGCTTGTCCTCGAGAACAGTGTCCTCGAGGACAAGCGAGCGGCTCGATGACCGGAAGTACAAGTTGTAGGTAGCGCGCGCAATTCATTTCCCCCTACGTCGCTCCAGTGGGCCCGGAAGTTTAACCTTTGCAAGGGGTCACTCTTGTCCTCGAGAACACTAACTCTAAGCTGAAATCCCGTCCACACGGTCAAACGCGCGATCGGGGACCACCCACCGCTTGGAGTTAACTTGGAGTTAAGAGTCTTAACCCTAAGATCTGTCGAGAACATAAACACCAAGTTGTCCTCGAGAACATAAACACCAAGATCGTTCACACGGGCCTTAACTCCAAGTTAACTCCAAGTTATCCTTAAGGACTATGTTCTTAAGGATAACTTGGAGTTAACTTGGAGTTAAGGCCTACCGTGTGAACGCTACTAATGAAGCTAAACATAAAATGGACTGGAAGCAAGTCCTAATTTAAAAGAAAAGAGAGCATAAATGTAATAAAAAATTCTCATATCTTTACATCATAAAAGCATGAACAAGTCACACTGTTTAGCACCAAGTAGTCTACTTCCTGAATTAAATATCTTCTTTTAGTTGCAGGATGGATAATCATAAATTTTTTTATTTTTTTTTCTAATTTAAACAGACTGAACATACATGTAGAGCCTTCTTTTCTCCATTCAAGTATTTAAAAAAATGATTACAGAGTTAAAAAACCAGGAAGTGACCAAGAAATTTAATAACGTTTTTAAAAAATAACACCTGTCTTTCTGAACTTCTTGTTTCAATGAACCCGAACATAAAATTGACGGGAAGTCCAAAAAAAAAAAAAAAAAAATGAATGAAAGAACCAGGATAATGTACTTCCAGATGACAAAACCATGATTCGTTCACCTTGCAAATAATGACCTCAGTAATGTCACAGTATTGACAAACATACAACAATATGGCCTTTGTACAATGAATCAGCATTGTTAGGTGCATTCAATCTCAACATATTGTAGAAACATGGTACAGGTTTAAAGGGAATGATTAAGTGTAGCGGGAAAAGTGAACAAAATGATTGCAAGATTTCAAAGTGTTTTCAGTTGTATGATAGAAAAAAAGATAAATTGGCAAGTATTGCTCATAGAATGGCCTCATAATCATAATTTGACTTGTGATTTGGGTATAAACGTTTAAATAGTTTTCAGGTTAAATCATTTTATGTAGGTAGGCCTATACAGTAAAGGCTAGTTTTACATTGTGTGTACATAATATTAATAAATTTTTGTCCAGACAGTCTATTTATGAAATATTGAATGAAAATAAGCACATTTCTCTCTGATTTATTTTTTAAATTTCAATTAAATACCCCTCTATCATGTGAATTTCATGTATGAAGTAATATCATATTTGGTAGTTTTTTTTTATACTTATATATTTCTAGAGCTGTCTATTTCCATATATTATTACATTCATTTAACAGGGAATAATTTTCCTGGTATCGCATTACAATTTGCTCTGCAGTTTTGTATGATTGCTACACAAAATTTCTTTTGTATAGCAACTTTTTTACATAGGACTGTACATACTTTGATAGGAGTGCTTTCACATAAACCAAAATTGCTAATCAAATTTGAAAAGCAAAATTATTCCCTGTTTAATATAAAGTTTTTATTCCAATCAATGCTTCGATTGGACTAACTTCTCAAACGTTCACCAACTTTAGTTACATCTATAATTCACCCTCAAGCTTCAGTAATCCTTCCAATGGGCCCCTTCGCCCTTCAAAGACACCGGTGCGTGTCCGATGAATTCTCTTTCTTGTTCGTTTAAATGAGCGTGACAGGTTCGTGACAAGTGTTTGACGCCTATGATTGGCACCGCTGACCACACGGCTCAAAGACGACAGGAAACAATCAAATTATCGCCCGTCTTCTTAGCTTAAAATCTAACGGTTCACATGCCATACTTACACGATGTATCATGTGATAGACTAAAATTGGATATACTAGGGGTGCCTTCTGTACCCCCCTTGACTTATCCATAGGACAATCTTTATGTGTGTAGGATATCTTGAGGTGAAAATGAATACTTGTAATAGTAGTGATTCCAGGCGGGCATGCTAAGGGCACTGGTCCCTCAATGTTTTTAGCACCCCTCAAATTTGCCCTACATGAAAGGCCTGTGCGCTGCCTCAATTTTGAAATCAGTTGCAATCTTTTACTATGCTGACAATATTCAAAACATTGTACTCTAATCAGCTTCCTGCTCTAATATATTGTGAATGTACAGTGCCCTATACCAGTTGCACTTGTATTGAAACTTACATCATGTGGGCGTGTTTCTCAGACTAAAGATACATGTATTCCATCAACATAACATTGTACAATATCAAACTGATTTTGACGATAAAGGGCACGTCACACCATTCTCTTTGTTGTTATTATTACGGTGCACATCAGTCAGAATTCATTTCCTTAATTATCACTCTAATTAAAATTTATGAGCCATTAGTTAGCACTAGGGTAAAAATAACAACACACAATTAATAATAGATCAGTCGATCATGAGCACTGAACCTCTTCTTTTGTCAGTGTTCCTAGTAATATACAGTATATGTTTGAATGTCAATTGCACATTGATAGCAACCAATCAAGATCCTCCTTTCTTAAACTACTTGCATACAAGTCTTTCTGTGAACCAATCAGAATGATTGTAAATTTGCAGTTGATCGTAACTCTTTATGTTACAGGGCACTGGATGATGAATTCAAGGTTTAGGCCTACTTGATGAGAATTTTGAGGGGTAACTGGACTACATGTAAGCTTCAAATCCCTGTCTCAAAATATTTTAAGCAGGCCATTTTTTTAGATTTAAACACACACTCGACGATCGACCCAGGGTTGCATGTAGGTAGGACAGGATTCTCAGCGTGATCATCAGTGCAAAGAGGCTAGGTCCAGGTAATAAAAATGATAGGAAACTGTATTGCACAGATAACATAGTATTTTATTGCCACTTCTGTGTTTACAGCTTGCGCATGATTCCCACAAATCTCAGATTACCTGGCTTGATTACTGTGAATACATGTACATGTTGCAGCATTATCTTATCATGCTATATCAGTATTCATTGTTATAGGCCTACAATCTGATTTAAAAGCTTGAAATATTTGTAATTTATAAACATAGCAACATACATGTACATGTAGTATGTATCAAATTATGTTTGCTGTCAATAAAAACATGCCAGGCAACTTTCCTTATTACTTCAAAAAGTTAACAATCATGTGCAATGAACCCCTTGATCTTTGAGCAAGTTGAGCCCTATAAAATTGAAGTTTGAGCAAACAACAAATAGGTAATCAAATTATGAGAATTAATATACTCTGTTTACTGGGCAAGCACCATGTAATATACTTCATTTAATGTATGTACATGTATGTCATGTAAATGGTGGCATATAGTGGGTGTGTCTTGACATTATTCAGATGGCCAGGACATAGTCTATTTCTCAGACTCTAATGATGTCTTTCTATTGTTCATGCTCCAACAGTAAAATTATTCTTTCTTTTTTCTTTTTCTTTCTGGGGGGCGGGGTTGTAATTATTGTGGGACTCATTTATGTAGACCTGTATACTGTTCTGTACAAATGTATTTCAATGAAAACATGGTTTTTACTTGTGTATCTTTTCGGACATTGTGTATTGTTCACTACAGTATAACTATAATTTACACATATTTGGTTATTTTTTGACATGGTGAAACTTTAAAAACTCATTTGTGATTTTGGCTTTTGGGAGGTTAAATGTAAATGTAGGTCATTTGATTTGTCAATGATTAGCCTACTTCTAAATCATTACATATCTTTTCAATGATGACCTACTAAACTACAACATCCAAACATGTATTCATTGAAAACCACTGAGTTTCACAAACATTAGTTCTCATGCCACAAGCCTTGGGCAAGCTTTTGTTGCTGCTCAAAGTAAACCACAACATAACTGAAAAACTATGTCTGCAATTTGGATGTTATTTGCAAAACCCAGCACATTACACCCCATCTGACCTTTGCTTTCCGTCTAGATTTCAGCATTGAATTACGCATAACGCTTGGAATGTTCGCACAATGCCCATGTTTGGAAAACAAACACTTGGGAATTGGAATCTTTGACAGGTCTACACTGTTCAGAGAATAGTGAGAAGAATTTGAATACAGTTGTGTATTACAAGAGGAATTTGACTTGGGAGACACGCCTTCTTCATCATGGTTTGATTTTCATATGACCTTGAAGAATATGAATGTACACCTCAAAATTCTATTCAAACTTGCCTGGGGTTAACCTCGTAATCCACCTGTGTAAAAGTGTATTGTCAAAATTAAATTGATATGGGACTGATCACCCAGTTCCATTTTCTAATACAATGTAAAATACCAGTATGTGCTGTAAAAAGTTGGGCTCCAAACTTACTTTCTCATAGGGGCCTTGATTGTGTTTTTATCTATCTTTTATTTTTTTATTCATTTATTATGTATCGTATTTACACCAGGGTCCAGAACATTTCAGGAGCATTGGACCATTGTTTAAAATTTGAGGATTCAGCTCTTTCAAATTTTAGTGCCCTTGTTTTTACTGGGCATTGGTCATGTTTCTTCATGGATACGCAAATCTATTTGTGACCCATCATATCAAAATCAGACACAAGTCGCCAGAAAAGAGTAAAAAATTTCAACAAAGCAATCCATTATTAAAGCCTTTCCCTTAATCATTTCTACTCATTTTTTTTAAAGAGCATACAAGAAATATTGAACATTCAGAAAATCAATAATGTATCTTCCTCCTAATAAGACAATTTTTAATATTTTGCCGGTTTCCTTGACTCTGCTGAATTTGCTCGGCGACTTGTGTCTGATTTTGATGTGATGCATCACATATACATGTAACCATACATGTAGCCTACATGAACATGTGCAAGAATCTGCCTCACCCTAAATTTATAAGCTTACCAAATAAGAAAACATGCAAACAAAGTAATTTACTTTACAGTTAACAGTTAGCTTTTGTCCCTGTCACTTGATGGACTATAGAAAAGTTCCTAATCTGTTACCATTACTCTGCACTTGTTTACCCAGTGACAGGATAAACAGGCTTTGGTCTAAATTACATAACAGCTAAAACAAGGTATTGTGTTAACTTAGAGGAAGATCCTGGTGGTACTCAAGCCAAATTCAATAGGCCTCAGGAAAACAATGTTCAGGAAGGCTAAAACTTGATTAGAATAGTATTGTCACCATGTTTTCCAGATTACAAATGTATACATATTTATATAGCATTACTCGAGAAGATAAATAGATTGAAAGACGCAGGTCGCGTGTTCATTGTAGCAGCCTCGCAGGATTGACCGACTTTGGAACAAAACTGTGCAATGCTTTATCGCAAATAAAAAATTATTGACTATTACACCAAGCGGACAACATATACATGGCCATTTACTAAACGATAAAAAATTTGTTTTTGTTTTTTTATTTGTTTTTGTTACTGAAAATTTCATGTTGTTTCCGGATCAAAATGGAAAAAAAGAGATAGTTAAAATGACGCTTCACACTAACGTTTTTAGAAGTGGCCCTGCAGGGCAACTAAATATTAATTTTTCTCCAAATGAATGAACGAATGACAAATCAGGTTGCCCTGTGGGGGGAAAAAACACAATAACAACATTGAAGCACTTAGCATTTAAAATGTGATTTGATTATGATGTACTCATAAATAATGTCAAATAATGGTTGCCAAATTCGGGAAACTGTTTTGAGTATTTCTTCCAGAAAACACTGTGGTTGGCCATCTCATTCTAAGTAAAAAACATAAAACAAGCTGCTATTCTTTCTGCTTGTCCACCCACATAATATTTACGCTTATTCCAAGCCTTCATGATGGTAGAGTATTCTAAAATTATTCTTTCCTAAAGGCAAAGCTTCTGTGCCTTGAAAGTTAGACACAGAAATAAAGTTGCTAAAGACGTAGTCGTTAAGTTGCTAAATTTGCATGCACTTGAAAAGTGAAAGTTAACCAACTTACAGTTAAAAAAATTAACTCAGCTTGCCATGTGGGGCTATCAATCTGACAAATACTGGATCATTGATACAAAAAACATTGAACCAACTAGAATTACTCAACCACACAAAAACTGAATAAACCGATCGCCATGCGTGCTAGTATTGCTAGTGTATTCTCACCTTAGAAATATACAGCGCCTGGTTGAAGTCCCTTCCACCGGCGAGACGGAAGCCCCACGGCCCGCCGGGCCCGGGTATCGTGACGTTCACCCGCTGTGCCATTCTATTTCACGGGCTTTGGACTCCAACGACAATAAAACAAACCAACAGCACAGTTAGATGATAAAAATCCACAGATTGAAGCAAATAGTTGACGGCGACAGTCAGAGAATGAGAAAATTTGATGAAAGTAAACGGAAAGGTTACACACAACAAATACAGATTTCGGCAATCAATGAATGCAACGAATGCAAGCAATGCGAACTAGGAAGTATGCGTGCAGCACGTCTATCATATCGAGACTGTATGACCGGGGTATCTTCTTCTATTTATATTTTACACCAAAATTATTTCCTTTTAAATTCCTTTCGTGTATATTTAGACTCTTTAAGACAGAAATAAGATATTTTAGAATCACAATTACTTTTGATAAATTACTTAGTCATAAAATCTGGTCCTATGTTCATGTAAAACGAGTTCCTTGTGGATACTAATTGATCGGTAGAAATATAGCGGTACGTACCCCAATTGTAATAGGAGACACCGGCTCCCCTAGCTCAGTGATAATTTATGCAAAAATTATCAATCATAATTCTTGATGTCGTGGTAAACTTCATAAATATATCATTTTTATACAAATGAAGTAGTATATAGGTGTGGTAGTAATTGTGTGTTCTTTTTAATGGTAGTTTAACTATCATACTTTTCGATACCCTTTTACATCTTAGCGAGAAGTGAGTTTGACATTTTCTACTTCATATAGGCCTATATTGTGTATTCAGTCAAACTGGTCACCAATTATTTCAAGCTTATATCTTTTAGAGTTGGCTTCGAATAATATTACTCTGCATTTTAGTATGTAGAGTTTATATCTAATTTAGGTCTATACAAAGGTCAGGCTGATTAGCTCTATTCTTCTGATATATGAAATTAAAAATGAAATATACTTAATGATCATCATTATTACCTGCAACATTCCGAAATACTTTAAAGTCAAATCATATACTAGTATTTGATAATGATATATACCTAAAATTAAAGTGCAGTCACAATATATTTTGTCCCTTGTTGTAAATGACTCAGGAGGATTATCTCAATGGGGCCGCAGAGGCAGTGGGCTAGGCCTGCAGACCCCTTTGAATAGAAATAAATTACCATAATCTTTTCGGGTTTTTTTTTTATGCTACCTCCCCCCCCCCCCCCCCCCCCCCCCCCACCAGTTCAAGAAAACAAATATGGATTATTCACGAAGGGAATTAGCTCTGTCCAAAATTATAGTATCTCAATATAGCCATGAATAAGACGGGTTTGAATCGGTTTTGAAACTAGTCGCAGAGACGTCTCCATGACGTCATCATTCACCGAAATATATTTTGTATATCAGTTTTTTTTTCCGTCGCCGAGACGGGCCGAAGACGTTTCTGAGATGTCTCGGAGAGGTCTCCACAAAGTGAGACACCACCCTGTTGCATACAACTTTCAACCGGGAGTTTTTTCCCGTAAAAATCTGAAAACTCCGGTTAAAGTCCGAAAACTCCGGTTACAACATTTTACCTGATTTTTTTTCGATTGCATAAACACTTAAGTTTCAGTTTCAGTTTTCAAAAGTATCTATGCAATCGATTTTTAGGGGGTTTTAAAACTCAGGTTGAATAATCTGAGAAATAGGTCTACATTAAACCGATAACCCGAGAAAACTCAGGTTAGAAAAAAAGTTTTATGCAACACCACCCAGGAAATTTTTTTGAAGCTTGGTCATCCGTGAAAGGTGATCGCATATATAGGCCTCAATTAGTGATATCACTAAAAGGAATTTCTTTACCTGAACATGAACAAAATTTCAGGTCACAAAAGTTTTTAAATTTTAAATTTAGGATGCTTTCAAGGTAAAGTATATTTTCTGGGAGAAGCCTACCATTTCAGAGAATTCGTGACAATATATCGCATGATAATGTCCCATATAGACTCAGAAAATTGTGGAGCAATAGTGATCCGTTTCTTTTTCCTTATAATAAATACTGTAACCTTTATTGCTCAAACACTTTTGTCTACAAAAAAAAAGAAGATTTATTCAGTTGTGTGAACTTATGACCGAAATGCTGAGTTAACATTTCTGATACTCTTTTCAATATGTTATTGTATCAAAAGGCACTATTCAAGGACATTATTTTCACATGTGCAAGATACCTCTAAGTCTTTTCTATAAAAAAAATATTTCAAATCCCCGAAATGAAAAAAAAATTTAAAAACAAAAACAAAAAAACATTAAACATGTGAAAAAGAATGACAGCAAGCAGACAGCTTAGCTTAGTCTAAGACCAATTTTTGCTTACCTAAGCGGTCGGCGCATTTAACAGAATACACCGCAATCTTATTAGTCACAACGGCTAGACGTAGAAAATGACTCATTGTAAATAAATGGAACTTTCTTTCTATATATTCGATTTATTTTCACGCTCAAATGGTTTTTAGTCATGCAAAAGTCTTTCTTTTCTTGGATGAGGACTCAATAACCATGACCACTGCTGCATTTCAATGTAGTTCCGTTTCAACTGTAGGCGTAGTATTTAGATACATTTTTCATAATTGAAATTAAAATGTTCCCTAAAAGTAACTATAAACCATTTGTTTATAAGTTTGTTCAGCGAGATGAGCCATGTCTAAAATTAGTTTGTAAACAAAAAACATGATCAATAAAAAAAGTATTTAAAGATACTCGAAATTTGTACGTCATTGACATATTGCGTGCTAATCAGGATATAGTCCTATATTATAGGGCCTTCAAGTAAAATTTGTTTAGTTTGGAGTGTATAACAATGACAAAAAATAGTGACGGAATATTAAAATCACAAACGTTTCACTCTACTGAATTATCAAATAGTCATGTAGTTTATTAACGTTGATAATTGTGTTTTTATTTTTTATTTTTTTTTATTTTTAAACTGGGTGGGGGGGGGGTATTAAGATGAATGGAAATTTGGATTTTAATGAAGCAATTGTGATGAAGATATACTAATGGGTTTTCCCGGTGAATTTTAAACTCTTTGCAATCGAATTCGTTAAATAAATGTTCATTCAATTTAAACGATACCTCATGGAGCAGAGCTCTCGGTCAAATGAATCAACGTTTAGATTTTTAATCGCGATCACATTTATACCGTGTGCAATAAGTATTGTCGCCCCTTACATAAAATATACAAAAATGCAGTATAAATCATTATTTGACTGAATTTTATTGGTTATAAATACAATGTTTTGACTTATAATATATCAGTTAACATTGATATTAACTAACATAGCAATTTAACGGAAATTGTTTCCCCCTGGGGGGTCAATGACGCTGGACCCACGATCTTGCCAAATTTCTAAGCTTGACCCAGTAAAAACGGTCTCACTGATCGATGCTTATTCTTCACCCCATCTCCCCGGACCTTGCAACAGTGTTAAACCCATCTTTTTGACCTGCCAAGCAGACTTGGTATCTCTTTGTTCGTTTCCCTTCTTTTCTCCAAGTTTTAGCCAATTTCCTTTCACTCTCTGTACTTTCCTTCTTCCTCTTGTCGTTATTGTCCATTTTTCAATGTCCGCAAGAAGGTTTGAGATCTCTAAATTCATGCATGAAAGTTCAAACCAGCATTGCTCTACTTATACACATCACACAAAGTTCATCTATACATCATACAAAAGGTAATTTCAACAGCAAAGTTGGCATATTCGTTTCAAAGCCGAAATCATTACTCCCCTATGTACTACGTTTAATACAACCATGATGTAGGGGGTGACAATACTTACTGCACACGGTATAGGATGAAAGTGCTTTCAAGAAATGTCAAATTGATCGGAGATAGTTTAAACTTGACCGGGAAAACCTATATTAGCTCATAATAATAAGCAAAGGGATGTTGGTTATTCCGTAGGAAACTTGTTTTGAATAGTAAGTCTAAATACACTAAAGATTCATTAATCCGAATATACAAATTTGTTGCAATAATCTGGGTTTGTTATTCCAAAAGTTTATTTCTATAGAGATAGATAGGAATATTCTGAAGGTTCCATTTACTGAATATAAAATCAGGGTTGTTAATCCGAAATAAGTTAATTCGTTAATCCAAAATGAAATGCAATTCTTTAAATCGAAATCAAATATGGTTTTGGTGTAACTATAGTTTCCTTTTCGGGTTGACCTTAATTATTTTTTGATTAATTGATTGACCCTTTTTTCCGTTGGGATTAAAAATGCGACCGAAAAGATCAAGAGCGCAGATTTTTCCACATAAACTGGGGATTTTTATAAGCACTTAAAGCATCTTTTTTGGTCTATCCTGTTCAATCCCGTGGTATTTTAAGCGTCGTATCTTGCATTCTTTCGTATCATAAAAAATATGCATATCAGTTCTGCAAAAAAAAAAAAAAAAAAAAAAAAAAAAAAAAATGAGGGCCACCACCCCCCCCCACCAGTTTCAGCCGGTTATTTACAAACTACCAAAATGCTTCCATCACCCTTGTGTTGATTAGGCGACTAGATAAAATTGAATTTGGCAAACATTAATGAGAACCTAGGCAAAGACAGAATCAAGTCTTTATTATCATAATGTTCGCCATATAGGCAATAGATTCTGTATGATTGTTAATTCTTATCAATCATTTTAAACATGAGCGGACCCATACTTAATTTTGTTACAAGTACCCATAAATTTCCTTTTTAAATTAAATTTTCATGATATAGTCCCATATACTGCTTCCTCATAACTATCATCTCCATGGGCGAGTCCATGCAGCGTGGTTTGAAAGAAGGGGCTAAATTATTAATTTTTTTCATCCAGGCAAACTGAACAAAATTATGGAAATTGTTAAGCATCCCAACCGGAAACTCGAAATGTTTATAACCAGAGGGAGGGGGATGATTATAGTTATCTCTATGTTAAACCAACTTTTTATTTCATCCTTCTCCCCCACTATAAATGTCCAAAGAAGCAAGTTTTGCTGCATTGGCTTTAGTGTTGAGATTTTTTAACGCCAAAAAGGGGAGGTATATGGGCCATCTGAATTTGCTAGGACACCCTTCCGTCTCTCTGTCTGTGACGGATGCAGAATTTTGTGAGCCTTCTGTTGTTGTTGTTGTTTTTTTTAATTATTCATTTGGACATTTTTGTTAAGAACAGAAAGTTTTCGGATGCCCCCCCCCCCTTCTCATATCTTGGATCAGCCTCTGTATCTATTTTCTCGTATTCCGTCTCTCTCTTCCTCTATTTACGTCACCTTTTCTCTCTTCAATATTCCTTCTCTCTTAATCTAGTAATTATTTTTTTTTACATGTCAACCATTGTCTCATGTTAACCCACCGTTGATACGAAGAGTGAAAATTACCCCATTCTCGTAACTGAGTCGGAATTCTCCCCCCCCCCCTTCCCCACTCAGGGGGTCAACCATACACGTATGCTCGTTCCGGATTCTTAGAAATACTCCCCATCAGTAGGGGAAACGGTGTCAAAATTAACCCCTTTTCACAGGCTTTCAGACCATATTTGGGACCCTATTTCAGGATTTGTCCCCCAAAAGTTGAAAACTACCCATAATTTTAAAATAAGTCTGGAAAAATTTATAAAAGACCCTATTTCAATGATTTCTCGGGGTTTTCCCCCTACCTGAGCCCCTAAAATATAAATACCCCTTTCCCGGAGAAATCGGGAACAAGCATACGTGTATGGATGACCGCCTGAGGGGGGGGGGGGGTATTTATGTTTGAGTGTGTAGATTGCATACCTTGCGGGGTTAGTTTATATGACTTTTTGATATTATTAATTTCGTCAGGGGCCGCGGCGGTTTATTAAATTTGGTGAGGGGGCTAAACATGAACCAAAAAATCCCAAGTAGATGGTTTTTGCGTTTTTGTACAAGTTTTAATGAAAAAGTGGGGGCTGAAGCCCCCTCCTCAAACCCCTGGCTCCACAGCCCCTGTATGTTGTAATAATATATCAACACGAGAACCTGAGATAATTTGTTTAAACACCAACGAAATTGCTGTAAATTCAAACACAGAGATAAGACACGAGCAAACAATTATCATTATCACCCATGCTCATTTATTCTGAAGATGTCAAATTATCAATCGATTGCTATCTATTGAGAAAGAATATGTATCATAAACATATACACATCAATGATATCTTATGAAATATCATGAAAAGGTTAAAAGGCTTATACATGTATCATTATTTTCGGACGATTCAAACGCAAAGTTACGACAATACAATTATAGAGCTTTCTATAGAGAACATAAATACTACGTTAAAAATTTACATAACACTTATCCGACAATAAAGGCACATCATTGCAAACATATAATGAAAACTACAATGTTGGCAAATTCTAGGTTATTATATAACTTTTCCATAACTTAAGCTAAAACACTCCGTACATTTTGCATAAAATCGAAATGAAAGATGATGGCAATGGCACTGATGGAGAAGATTAAAATTTCGGCGACAAAAACCAAATAAATAAATGAATAAATAAATCGAACGTTTGGCAAATGAGTCACAACAAATCAGTAAATGATAAAATTCAATTCAATTCAATTTTGATATTTGTTTTTTAAATCATAATATGAGGCGATCAAGGTCACATAAAAAAAAAGAATACTACGTACTTTACCATATACACATGAAAGAATTGCATTATTTCAATTTCGATTTAATAACGTGTTAAATAATTCAATTTTATTTAAAAACATGCTTAAGGCACGGTACGTTTGCCCTTTGCACAAAATCGAATCGCCAATCTGAAGTTTATAGATACGTTATCTAACTCTCTATTGCACAACTATTAACCAACTAATAAACTATATCTTATTTTTGCATCAAATATATATTATTGATAATTGTTATTTGAAGCAAAACAAATATCGCCATTGTTTTAATCGCAAAGTCCTGCTCGCAATAGCTGTGACCCCGTAAAGAGACACCCTTACGAAAAGTCATTCACTTACAATGCAATATTCGCACTACGGAGACCAGCGAAAAAGGAACGTACAGGAAAAAAGAAAAAAGAAATGTATCTACCACATTAAAAAAAAATTAAAAATTATTTAAAAAAAATATTATTAAAAAAAAAAAAAAAAAAAAAAAAAAAAAATCGTCATTTTTATGTGTTTCTTTTAAAAAAAGGGGGACTCATTATAATCCAGTAAGTAAGTTATTGCCAACTTTAGCCAAGAATAAAATACACCGACATAGAACATCACATCGGGGAATATTTTTAACAAAATAAAATAATGCGATTTGAGTGACAAGATTAAGCTACAAATCCTCCATCATAGCCTCTTCTTCAGCCGTCATCTGTTGTAACATTTTGAAAGATCTAGATTGGGGTCCACGTGATCTGCCGTCATAGGGTTCGTAATCGTCGATCGCGCGGCGGTGGTGTGGTTGTTGTTGACTAGCTTCATAATCTGCTGCTTTTTGGGCCATTTGCATCTCCTCCAGAGCTAAGAAACAAAAATTAAAACGATGGTTTTAATCAATCCAAATACGTCTTTATAGAATTTCCAATAATAATGAAAATTATTACAATAATAATTATATTTTGAAACCATTTGAAGTTCGCCGCTAAATATACACTCTAAAAACTGAAGTGCTAATTTCTGGGTGCTCGTATAGTGACTGCACTTGAAGTGCTATATCAGCACCTGAAGTGCTATTTTAGCACTTGCCCAAGTGTTTTTTTATCAACAAAAAATTGTTCAATGTCGGTATGGGATTCGAACCGGGTTCCACCTAGACATGGAAGAGTACCGCTGACCGTTACCAATAGACCAACGGAGATCTTGCTAACAGCATAGTAGATGATTACGGCAAATTTGAAGAAAGTTCATCATGCAACAATATGATCTGCTATCGTGAGGTGCATGTGAATTGGTCTAACGTGCTCGTCGGCGCTTCTCATGCAGGGGACCCAGGTTCGAATCGTAACGATGTCACGCCGTTTTTGCCCATTTTTGCTGAAAGTTCAGCTCACGTGAAAGTGCTAAAACAGCACTATACGTGCAGTTAAACAGCACTTTGAGTGCAGTCACTATGCAAGCTCTTAAAAGGTGCTGATTTCATCCTCTGAAGAGCTAAAAACAGCACTTCAGTTTTTAGAGAGTAGCCAGTTTTAAAATCATGTTGTAAGGTGATTCGATGTTATGTCGATTCTTTAGTTTTTGTGTATAAAAGATACTTTAAGAAGAAAAATGAATGCGCATTTTGACAGTTTTTATCTAATTATTTGAAAATAATGTTAAATCCGTGAAAATAAGGTCTTTTGAACTATTGAACTTTATGCTGCAGTCACACAGACACTTACGTATAGTTACGTTTTTGTTGTTTAAATCTTATTACATCTTCTATTCTATTATTTCTTTTGTATTTCTTTGTTTTATAGGATGAACGAAATTATCATTATTTCCACTTCTGATTATGACGGGAAGGCATCCGTGGGGATCCGCAGAAAAGAAAAAAAAAATTGGACGCAACCGGACGTAACCATACGTAAGTGTCTATGTGACTGTAGCATTTCGTGTAGATTTAGGCCTACTCTAGTCGTAGCAAGAATCCACGGCACCGATTGGTCCATTGCCACGGTCACGTGATCCTTATACCATACGTTGTGCGTTGTGCGAAAGCGCCACGCATTGACTATGAATTCAAAGCCCGCCTCACACTGTGCGATTTGCTGTAATACGATTTTGGAAAAAATGGTATTTTACATTCATTGCGACCATCTGAAAATGGGAAATTATCTTGTGCATGTGAGTTTAGAAATATGTAAAGGAACACTGAAATCCAAATTTTATTCACTGCAAGAAGTTGATTACTAGGAGCAAAGTCGTCAAATCGCAAGATTGCTGTGAGGTCACTGCGTTATGTTTCTGTTTCTTTTAAGTTTTAGTATTAATAGGAATACTCAGAACTATATATATATATATATACATGTATATATAAGTGTAAGAGAATACACGTACAACAGCCAATAAGCAACTCTTTTTTTATTTAAATTTTGAAAGAAATGGGTGAAGAGAATAATAGTTGACGTAGCTCAAATCAAAATTCCCCAGAGCTATCCTCCCTTTTTGGATAATTTTTTGGTGAGATCGAAAAAAAAATGTCTCCGCCGGGAATCGTACCCGGGCCTCCAGCTTTGAACGCCGGTGCCTTTACCACTAGACCACAGAGACTGGTTAGTGGCTCGGGCGGACCCAATCCGATTGACCGTCAGATAAACAGATTCTCAACCTCACCAATTGTTTCCTTTGTCGGGGGTAGATGAGTTTTTGAACAATGACGAGCCGTCATGCCTCAGCTGGATCTAAGCGGTTGCTAAGATACAGTACATGTATAGAAAAATTTATACAAGTGTAAGAGAATACACGTACAACAGCCAATGGGAACTCTTTTTTCGATCTCACCAAAAAATTATCCGAAAAGGGAGGACAGCTCTGGGGAATTTTTATTTGAGCTACGTCAACTATTATTCTCTTCACCCATTTCTTTCAAAATTTATATTATTTTCCATTTTTGATTGTTCATATAAAATATTAGATAACTTTCTCCCTAAAGATCTTATAATTAAAAGATCTTAGCAAATCACACAGTGTGAGGCGAGCTTTAGGCAGATTGCGAGAAAGAGCAGCGAAGCAACGTATACAGTGTCTCCATTGATACAAAATGAAGTTTTGCCTCCTAAACTTTGGTTTGTGGTCAAATTGTAGATACTGAAAAGACTCACATAATGCTCTAGATTAAGTTATGATTGACAAAGCAGCTTTCGTTTAAATGTATTTGACGAGATCAAAATAATCTAGAACATCGTTTAATTCATAACCAGGCCATCTGAATTATCAATTTTTCTCCACTCATTAATATCCCTGCCGTCCTTTCTCTATTAGAAATAGCAATTGAAGATTGATAAATAAAACATGGGAAGTATGATTAGTTCGAAAAGGGGAAGGGTATTAATTCCAGGAAAAATCAAACCAACAAAGAAAACTTCAACAAACAAAAGCTTGAAACAAAATAAAGGAACATAAAGGGATGAGATGTTTTGTTTCAGTTTTCAATAATTTGTTTTTTATTATCGATTCTTTAGTTGTTGTGTAAAGTCATGAAAGTGTAAAGCAGGGACATACAAATGATTTTGCGACATGAAATTATAGGTTCGTTTATTCTAAGTTCGTACGAACATTAATTTTGTGACCGTAAAACTTTCTTCTTTTTTTTAGTGCACAGGACGAGGAAAGAATCAGAACATGAATGGTCAGTAAAACTAGGATATAAATTATGATTACAATTACAATCCCAACAATTTGGGTATAATCTATCACTTTTATCTTTTGGGACTCGACAATCACATCAAAAACTTAGCCCATCTGTGAATGAACTTAGCATTACAGTGAAATTCATGTTGTGGTCTTAGGATTGAGATGTGAAGAGGAACGTCCCAAATTAATTGGGAAAGATTGATTACAATTTTCCAAAGGATTGTTGTGTACTTAAGTATTTTGAATAATCAAAATGATTTTAGAATAATAATCCAATTTTGCTGAGAGCCACATGCACTGCATATAAAGATACGTATATTTTCGCCAATTTTTGCAGAATTATGATGACTATGAGGGTATTTGGAGACCAATCCTTGGCAGTGGACCATTTTACTATGAAATTCTTCCAAAATAACATGTAAATAATTCAAAGCTCACAAATTTATTTAACCTTTGCCACAACATGAGATTTCCCTTAAAAATAAACACTATTCAAAATCAACTAATTCAAAAAAATAAAAGTCAAACGGGGATTGGTCGACGACATTCGTTATACCATGGTTGAAAGTGAATCTTTTTAATCGTCGTATTAAAGCATGTAGGGGTCATACTCATCATCAACGTAGCTCTCTGATAGAAACAATAAAATGAAACAAAAATAAAGTAACGACTGATTGTAAAACATGAAGGCATGGGGGTAATAAAACGTTCGCAAAGGCGGCATCAAAGTCCTCTGGTAGAAACGATAAAAAGATACAAAAACAATGCAATGACTGATT
The DNA here is from genome assembly GCA_940671915.1 of Paracentrotus lividus. Classification (NCBI taxonomy): domain Eukaryota; kingdom Metazoa; phylum Echinodermata; class Echinoidea; order Camarodonta; family Echinidae; genus Paracentrotus; species Paracentrotus lividus. The sequence continues at coordinate 39,238,840 of CALNVZ010003433.1, forward strand.
GTAATATTCGAAGGCATTGAGAGTATATAAAAGGTAAAAACATCAATGTTTCAAACAACAGTGAATGGAATGCTTTAGTTTAGGAATTGTAATGAAGTTAGGTCTATATACTTCATCTGCATGATCTTGTAAAGGGTTGTGACCAACCTTTATAAATGAGAAAATATGTATACAAAATTTTTTTAAAATGTGAAAATCACCAAACCAGGAAAATGTCCAATTTTGCAGTATCAAATCATAGGCAAATTATATTCACACCCCCTTCCCCATTTTCCGCATGTCAAAAATATTATAGGGAGTATTCAAATTGTGTTGACGTACCGCCTGGAGAGGCTGAGTGCTAGAGGTAAAGGATGGAAGCTTTTCACAAAAATTGTGATGATAATGGCGACGCCATCGTACTGGTCGTACTGGTAGGCTGGGACGAGGTATTTCAAGTTCTCCATTCAGCCTGTAGACATAGAGCTTTCAGCATCATGCGTGAAAAAGTCACCATTATTATTTTAATTTTTTTTTTGTGAAAAACTTCCATTCGTTACTTCTCAACCTCGTTCAGGCGGCATGCCCACACAATTTGAAACCCTCCTAATTGTCACGTGATAAATATACCTCTAGCTTCGTCCTCCTGCGTCATTTCCTCCAGCATCCTAAACGACCTGGACTTCACGGCTGGGTTCCCCGAGAAAGCCTTCTGGGGTCGCTGCTCCATTGCAGGTTTCTGCTGCTGAGGTTTAGGCCTGTTCACGATAGGCGGTGGACGGCGAGGAGGGGCGTAGGTCTGGGCCCTTGGAGCTTGGCCCGAATAGACCTGCGCCATGGGTTTGGGCCTGGAGTAAGCTGGTTGTTGAGGAGCGCCGAATGGAGTGCTGGACCTTGGTGCCCCATAGCTCGGTCCTGAGCTGTACCCTTGACTACCGAAGCCAGGAGACATAGGTGACATGGTGGGTGACATGGGGGACATTGGAGTCGCAGGCAATCTGGTAAACATGGAAGAAAAAAAAACAGACACTGGTGTAATTGTTATCCACGAATATCATCATCATCTCTTTCTATTGAAATTCGGTCACAGCGAATCGCACATTATGAGGCTGAAAATTAAGAAAATTCATCGACTTAAACATAATTAGATAACGAAAGAAGTTGTATGGTACCCCCAATAACTAACTTGAGAGTGTTGACTTCTTATCAAACATCTTAAAGATTTGACAAAGGCTTGTCCGCCTTTCACCATATTTGAAGAGAACTTATACAGTGAAAACGTGTCACACCATCCGCACTGAATTCTTACAAGGAAGCTTACAGATAATGGTGTTATCTCACTTGGCATGAGACGGATTTAGGACGGATTTAAAAGTAATTTGCGGATGCACATTATGAGTCGCAGGAAAATCGATCATGTTCATAATCAATGGTTTGGTTTTTTTTTTCATTCGCGGAGACGTCTCTGAGAGGTCTTAGAGTCTCGGAGATGTTTCCGCGAAGTGTGATACCATCTTAATGGTGGTTTCTCACTTGCCATGAGACTGATTTGAGACGGATTTGAGACAAGTCGCGGAGACGTCTCTGAGTAAGATACCACCTTAAATAGTGATGTTTTATACATGCAATACTAGTATTATACACACACTCTAAAAGGGCAAAGTTATCCCGTTCCGGGTCCATTGGGGCCATAAGCGATTCCGGGTTGAAACTGTAATTGCTATGCATCTGGTATTGCGACCCCAATGAACCCGGAACGGGGTAAGATTGATCCTTTATTATCGTGAGTACATAATGGGTCAATAAATTACTTGGTAGCACCCGCGTCGATGCCCATGCCTTCGACTTGTCCCTTGAAAGCATCCGCTATGTTGTCTGCAGAGTAGAGACCTACAGGTGAGTTGAACTGCTTATGGACAATGGTTGCGCCTGGGTTAGGTGGTGGGAGCACTTCCGGTTCCATACGGCGGGTCTAGAATTGAAATATATATATATATATATTATGATGCACGGAAAATATATTATGAATGTTGCTTTTAAGATAAAGGCAATGGAATTATGCACGACAAGTGGGTGAACCATGCACTTTTAAAATGAAGGGTCAAAATGACCCAACCTCTGCCGGAAAAAAGACAGAGTTAGCCACAGTGTGTCCACACTGTGAAAATAGGCAAAATCCAGGGGCGTATCCAGGGGGGGGCGCAACAGGCGCGCGCCCCCCCTATTGGCCGACTAAAAAAAAAAAAAAAAAAAAAGAGAAGGAGGAAGAAAAAGGGAGAAAGAAGGAAAAAGGGAAAGAAAAGAAGAAAAAAGAAAGAAGAGAAGGGAATAAGGCTCGATGCTTGTACAATTTCGCCCAACTTATTCAATAAAAAGCCGAAATAGGCTTTATTTGGTTCTAAACAAACATAACTAAGGCCTTTAATGTGGGAGGGCCCACGAGGCCGACTTTTCTCATATTGTATTTTGCAATAATTGCTCAAACGCCTTTTTTTAAGAAAAAGAAATACATTAGTGACGAAAAGTAAAAATATTTAAAACTAAAGTTTCAAAATTTCACAAAGAAAAGAGGCCTCTTGGACCCTCTGCCTCCTGGGCCTCGGCCTCCTGGAAACATAGTTGGCCTCATGGTTTATTAGAAGACCCCTTTATTAATTCAAAATACTTTTTGAAACCCCAAATTTTGGCTCGCGCTTCGCGCTCGCTGATGCCAAATCAAATGCACAATAATAACTCTAAAATTTACCTTAAAAAAATTCTAAACCCCAAATTTTCGGCTCGCGCTTCGCGCTCGCTGACACCAAATCAAATGCACAATAATAGTTCTAAATTTCACCTTAAAAAAATTTTAAACCCCAAATTTTCGGCTCGCGCTTCGCGCTCGCTGATACCAAATTATAATGCACAAATAATAACTCCAATTTTTACCTTTAAAAATTTTCAGCTCGCGCTTCGCGCTCCGCGGATACTAAATTGGGTCTATTATACACAATAATCTACCATTTCTAGTACTAGAAAATGCCCCTTTATTTATTTCATATAACTTTAAAAACCTCAACATTTTCGACTCTCGTTCGCGCTCGCAGATTCCAATTCAGAAGGGTATATAATGCACACATAAATAGGTTTCTACGCAACATACATTGTCTTAGGTATAGAAACTATGTAACTTTGTGATAATTGAAAAAAAATGTGGAATTTCATGTACAAATAGAATTAGAAGAACCCCCTCCCCCTTCCCCTGACGGCGATAAAAATTTCCTTGCGCCCCCCCTATTGGGAAATCCTGGATACGCCCCTGAAATCCACGTAGTTGACTCGGTGAACACAGTATGTGATATGTGGTACTAAAAACGTACGGCAAAATGTGACCACACTGCGTCATAGTGTGCTCACACTGTAGGACACTGTGTTTGTTTTTGTTTTGTTTTTCAGCAGGGACTATGGGTTAATTCGCACCATATGGCAGAATGGTTCCAGCACTTAGTTAATTTGACCCTTTGTGCTTGAGAGAGTATAATAAGTATCAGAACAGTAGCGATGGTAGTCGAAGAAGTAGTATAAGTACTAACTATATTCCTTTCAGTATCACCATTATTATGATAATGGCCTACATAGGCTTAATATCAGTAGTAGATCCACTTTTAGCTCTGACAAAGGATTGTATCGGCACATTCCCAAGCATATTAGAGCTTGTCTCCAGACAATTGGGCCGCCTAAATCCTTTGTCCGAGCTAACGTTGGATCCGCGCCTAAATATTGTTTATCGGTGGTAGATGTGAACATCGTGGATCACAGAAGAGAAACATTTGACATTTTGAGGACTAAAATATGGAAGAGTTTTGGCAAAATTAGTCATAATCGTCTCTTTTGTAGGCGTAGATGGTTCGAGGACAATTACCCCCACCTAAAATTTATCTCTCAATCCTATTTCTGGGGTTAATTGTCCTGGGGATTATTGTCAAGGGGGAAGGTTATATTTATAAATTTATAAATTAATAGTTCATGTGATTAAAAATAACTTGATCATTCCATATGGCTCTCCATATCCAAGTGGTTCGCAAAGTTATGCGGTGGTCACAAGGCGTCGTACGTGTGTACAAACACGCACGTTGCAGGTAGGACACGTAGAAAGACTTTTTCAATAGCCTACCTTTACTACAGATCAAACGAACGAATGGCAGAAAGTGACCAACAACGGCGATATACAACGTACATACGAATCGAGCAACTTCAAGCCAGGGGCCTCGGAGCCGGGGGTAGGGGTTGCAGCGGCCCCTTACTATTTTTTCAGTAAACGTGTGCAAAAACGTGAAAGACACCATAAATTTGTGATTTTTTTTAGCCTGTTCAGCCCCCCCCCCCCTCCATCTACTTTTGGCTCAGCCCCTGCAAGCTAGTGATACGTTGCATGCACGTGCCTCGTAGCCTAAGACCATGTTATGGCTATATTATGACCACCGATGGGCACCGAACCATGCATAACTTTACAGTTTGGTGAAACACCGCTGGTAAGCTCTGGGAGGCCTACATCTAGTTTACATAGAGGTCACCATGAAACGAACGCTGCGCAAAATAAACATTTGATTGAAACATGATAGAGAACGTATCTTCTGATGTCGGCCTACAACTTTTTCACGACTGTCAGAATGAACACCTATATTATACACTAACCAATATCATCACGAGCATTGGCGGCGATCCCGGGGGGGGGGGGGGGCGTGTCCCCCCCCCTCGATTTTTTTTCTGGGGGGATCCTCCCCCCCCCCTCGATTTTTAAAGCTTAAAATATTTTTATATAGTGATAAGCTTGTGAAGCTAATAAAGAGGTAAAATGTATGTCAAATACAGTGCTAAATGTTATTATAAGGCAATATTTTCTGCTCGCGCTTCGCGCTCGCAAACATTTTCATTAGTTTCTGCATAATGTGCGAATTATGCGAATTTTTAGTGTATTTTTTTTTCACTTTCGGGTGTTTCCGCCCCCCCCCCCCCAGTCGTGACATGAAATCGCCGCGCTTGATCACGAGAGTATTTATAGACGGTATAAACAAAGAAAATTAAGTCGACTAGATTCGAAATTCTCTTAAATTCATTAACTCCCCAACATACGAAAATGTAACCAGGATGAGCTGAACAAGTAGTGATTTAAAGAATTTGCAAAACTGAAAAACAAGTTTCAAAACTAGCCGCGGATTTTGAAATAGAGGGGGCGCAAATGGCAAACTACAATATTTTGAATATTCCTTTTCGTCTTATAAACGTGATTCTGTTCTTTTATTTATATGTTTTTTAAACACTATTATAATAACGTCAGTTGAAACTCAATCGTTATGTAACTATCATCTTTACAAAAAATAACCTTCTTTAAAAAAAAAAATCAAGATAGGTACATGGCCAATACATGGGATGACTGGTTGTAATCCAATCTATTTGTTATCAATCATAACAAAGTAATATGCAAGGGCGGCGATTTATTTTTATAACGGAGAGGAGAGCATAAAGGGGCGTGTCCCCTGTCATACCCCAGACTACCCCCCCCCTCCCCATAATACTTACTGGTGTGGAGCTGATGGAAATTGCACTGGCTTTTGGTTTGGTGACTCTACATAACCTCCTCCCCTGAAAGTAACAATCAGAGAAATAAACTAAAACAGGTTATGTAAAAACAAACAAACAAACAAATAAACAAATAAACAAAACAGAACGAATTGATAACAAATCAACCCTGCAAAATTGATGAAGCGGCATATAAATAGCCAAAATTTTCTCAAAGGGGGGAGCGGGCATACGAATAATATTATGAAGTTTAGAAGTGATACGCTTTAAGAACAAGATGGACACACACACACACGATCATGAATCAGACAGGTTCGCTCTGTATTTCCCCAAATCTTTACTGGCATAATACTATAGCTTCCTCTAAGAATTGACAAATAATTGAGTTTTTGAACTGAGTAGACGTACCGCTTCAACGAAGTTGGGAGGAAAAATGGAGGCTTTTGACAAATAATAAATTATTTATAACACTATGGCGGCTTTTGATTTACGCGTGATGCCCTCTGGGGGGCATTTCATCAAAGGACTTGTCGGACGTTTTATCCGACAAACTGTTATAAGCTACTGAAATGCTTGCATCTGATTGGCTGAGAGCAAATTGGTCGGATAAAATGTCTGACAAGTCCTTTGATGAAATACCCCCCAGATCTCATCAGTGGTGATGCCATCGCACTGGACAACTGAGACGAGCCATTTCACAAGTTCTCAATTTAGCCTGTAGACCGATAAGAGGCTTAAAGGAAACCAATACCCAAGGAAATAACCACTTTCATAGGAAAGAGCATAATGAGAGGAGCAAGTTTCATCAAAATCGGTTATAAACTAAGAGAGTTATGGAAGTTTGAAAAGTCTCGTTGTACCTTCTATGGGGATCCTCAAATTGGCAACATCGGCTTCAAAATGGCCGATTTTATGGACAACTCTCCATTTGTTTTATACACAAATTATCAGACTTTCCCCATTTTCTTTCAGAATATATCGTACCTCTTTCTGAGCTCAATATAATGTTGTGTGAAATATATTTTCCCATGACATATTTTGAGCTCAGAAGTAAATAAGACATATTTTGAAAGAAAATGGGGAAAATCTGAAAATTTGTGTACAAAACAAAAAATTATGGAGAGTTGTCCATAAAATCGGTCATTTTGAAGCTGATGTTGCCAATTTGAGGATCCCATAGAAAATAAAACGAAACTTTTCAAACTTCCATAATTCTCTTATTTTATAACCGATTTCGATGAAACTTTTTTTTTAATGGCTCCTCTGATTGTGCTCTTTCATATAAAAGTGAGTATTTCCTAAGGTATTGGTCCCCTTTAAGCGTCACGCGTGAAGAAGCCACCACAATCATTGTAACTATCAAAATCTTCCATTTTTTCCTTTCAACCTTGTCGAGGCGGCACGTTGACCCTATTCGAAAACTCCCTAATATGACGTCACACCTTCTTATTTTAAGTTTGAGTTCACGTGAAGCATCCTTGATGACGTCTTGTGCCTCAAAGTGGGTCATACTAGATGTAATATGGCCGTTGATGGCGCATACTACGTCTCCCACCATCACACCCTCATAGGCCGCTTTTCCATTTGGTGTCGTCTGCAAAAGAAAAGGAAAAAGTTACAAAGAAATCTGCTATTATTATGTAATAAGAATTGTCATGAGCAACACAATTTCCCTGTAGGTTTAAATGCAAAAAATTGCTCGAGAGGATTAGGTCTGATGCGCCTCCCGAAACCGCCATTGTAAGCCCCTTTAAACCGAAAGCAATGCCTCTGATAGACGATGAAACGTGTTTGATTTTTAAACGGCCTTTCAATGAACTTTCAATGATCTTCGAAAGTCTTTCACAATTCTGTATTGACCACAACTGGTCTTTATGGTCGTCGTGTGCTCCCAAAATTTTGGATCGGTTCAAAAACAGTTTTTCAGGAAAACAATCTTTTGATAGAAGACTTTAGAAGTCTTTCAGTGGTGTCTCAATTAATATACGCTTTATTAGTCTTCCCATAATCTTAAACAGTCTCCCATTTTATGCATTTATTTATTTATTTTTTATTTATCTATTTATTTTTTTTGTGGCGGAGATCACTCTGAAAGAATGCTGTCTTGATCTGTCTTTAAGATTTTTTGAGTGGTCTTGGTTAGTCTTTAAGAGATCTTGATCGATCTTTTAAAGGTCGCTGGCAGTAGGCCTACGACTATTGATCTTTCAGTTGACTCTCGACAGTCTTATTGGTCTCTCATTTACATTCCAGCTGTCTTCAAGGTACTACGAGGATCTTTCTAGAAAAACACTCTGTATCTGTCAAAGGTCTTTCGGTGGGGGGGGGGGTATGAGACAATTCCACAGAGACAATAATCAATTTTGTTTGAAATAATCAACTATCATGGATTTGGGACTGACGAAAGTCTTCCAGTGGTCTTTCAAGCCTTTCTGCTCAGTGAGAAAGGGGCCGAACACACACAAAGACAAAATAAACGAGTATCTACCTTAGATGTGACTTATCCACCGGCTTTTAGTCTACAAACAGGTCTATAACATTTAATTCACAACGACACACGTCACGCATGTAGCGTGTGCCGAGGTAAAAGAGCGGGGGGGGGCAAGAGACGTCGGTCTACTTGGCTTAATCGTGCCCCTGTACGCCGATGTAGTAAATACAGTTGTAAAGTTTGTTATTACATATTCCCATTTTGAATGCCACTCACTCAAATTAAAAAGGGTAGTGTGAGATATTACTTTCTTTTTTTTTTTGCTGTAGAAAGCTCCATGAACCGTTAAATCTGCTTACACTCAAACAGCATAAAATGTTCTGTACACGGGTTATATTAAGTTTGTAGCGTGTTTCTGCTATAGGAATGGGAGCCTCTGTTTCAATTGCCCCGTGTTACAATTGTGCCCGGTCTCCCCTAATGAAAGAGTGAACATGTCACTCTCCACATGGAGTGCAACAAGGAACTTATTTTACCTAAAGAACAATCTATCGTTTCGCTGAAGGGGAGGGGTGACCCAATACGGCGAATGGGGAGAGCCTGTTCCCCCTCTATAGGCGATTTTTTTTTTTTTTTTTTTTTTTTTTTTTTTTTTTTTTTTTTTTTTTTGCCCTACAGAGTGAGTCAATAAAAATGTCCCATCATTTTGAAGATGTCTTGTGAAAAGTAGCAATATTTAATTATGATTTTTATGATATGTCTTGGTAGGGTCATCCTCCTAGCATATGTTGGTACGATTTTCATTTCTTTGCACGCATGACTGAATAACAGACAATCTTCGGCAGACGGTAAGATCTCACTTGCGCCAAGTGGCTGGATGAAGAATTAAAAAATTGAGAATTTATCACTTATGTGCACGCAAAAGACACACACCCACACGTAACCTCATTTACACATACACAACGCACATACACACCCACACCCTCACCACACACACCCACATTCACCCTCCACACACACGAACACATGTACATGCCCTATCTCATCCATACCAACACACACACACGTACACACCCACAGCTTAAACAAACACACACCCACCCACACACACACACACCCTCATTACACTCACAAACAGTTGTTAGGGGATTAATACTTCACAAACATTCAGCGATGGTCTTGGTAAACAGAAGGTCAAATGGGAGATTTAATTGTAAACTGTTTAATGTGTGTGTGTGTGTGTGTGTTTATGTGTGTGTGTGTGTGTGGGTGCGTGTGTGAAGATGTGCGTATGTGTGAAGGAGGATGGGTGTGTATGGATGTTTCTGTGTGACTAGAGGGTGTGTGGGTAAGTGTTTACACATATTCTGTCAAAATTTGATTTTAATCTCCAACCAGCCACTTGGCCCAAGTGAGATGTTACCGTCTTCTTACGATTGTCTGTTATTCAGTCATGCGTGCAAAGATCCAAATGAAAATGGTACCCACCAATGCTAGGAGGATGACTTTACCACGAAATATGAAACCCATGATTGAATGTCCGTACTTTTCACAAGACACTTTCAAAATGGTGGGACATTTTTATTGACTCACTCTGTATATTAACCCTCGTAATAAAAGCGATGTTTTTCCGGCATATGCCAACACTTTTGATACCATAAAAAATATTGAGAATTTCGCTGTTTAAATATAATTTTACAAGCCTTTCTGTGTACTTCATTCATAACCATAGTGTTGTCGACTATTTTTTGTGTATATTTGAAAGGGAAAACTTGTCTCTTTTCACTCATGTGTGCAGTAGATGGATGACCAGATCCAGTAATTGCTGAAACAAACGAGAAGAGAAATGAACAATATCAGACCCCCTAAATGCTTTTAAAAAAATCCATCACAAATAATTTCTTGAATTTCTCGGACTATAAGCCTAATTCACCTTTACACCAGTGGAATGCGAGCCATGTTAACGGATATACAACATAGCTATCAATACCCCCGCCACTTGACTGGTAGATAAACATATCTCAGTACCTTCTTGGTGTGCGTGATAAATGAAGTGCTTGTGGAATATGATCGGAAGATAGGATAATGTTTCAGTCGCCGACCCATCCCGAATATCAGTATGGTTTGGATTAGGCTGGCATGTTGAATGGGTTTCCCCCAATGCACTGCATGAAAAGTATTCAGGTACGGCTGGCACCAGAGCATGTACTTGAAAGAAAACTTTTGCAGATGCCAGCCTAAGTTTTAAAACACGATGTTTGGGGAATTATTAGAGGATTTATCTATGAAAGGGCATTCACACATTTGATATTGGTTGCAACCCCCACCCCCCCAAAAAAAAAAAATAACACGCAGAAAAAAAATTCAAAACAAATATCTTAATTAATATTTACTACTGTCGACTGCAACTGACAGGAAGGTATGGAGGAAAAAATGTGCTTTTTCTGCACTCACATCCCCCCCCCCCCCAATGACTCCGAGTCAATGGAGTGAGTGAGTGAATATCTTACATTCAAGAACAATCAAAATACACAGACTAGAACAGAAACTATAACATGTATTTAAGACGGACTTAAAGGAGCTGAAAATGAGCCTTTTTGAGCTGATGTGAGTTTAACGTGTTTAAAGAATTTCAATCAATGATAAATCAATCAATCTTTTTATACACATCGTAACAAATTCAAGGAAAGTCGATCAGTTGTAGACTCTTTTTGCATTATGGATGTGTGGTACTCATCAATCATTATCAGATGATTAAATTTGGTTTTATTATTTAACATCATAATGGTGTGGCCCCGACTAACTTTACTACTATACACAGCATTCCAATTAATGTAAACCCAAATTTGAGGACCTCGTATTAATATTGTTTAACTTGGGTTTCTTTAATTTTATATCATGACAAAAGGTAACTAATATTCTATCCAGTGATACAAAAATTATACCTGTAATGTTATGGATGACTGAGCACTGGAACTTTTAAAAATTTTGGTTAAAAACAATTTGTATACCCTGGCTTTCTGATCATTTATTAATTCTTTGAGGTCAGCCTTCCTGAGCCCATTCATTAGGGACAAAGGATTCCTTGGACTATTTAAATACGAGGGCTGCTTTTGCCCAAACTTGGTACAGGGCAGTTTTTAAGGCTTTTTTAAAGCCCAACTGCTTAGTCATCCGTCATAACACAGGTATACGTATGGTATCACTAAATAGAATATGAGTTGCTCTTTATCATGAAATTTTAATATGAGGCTCTCAAAGTTGCCTTTAATTTTTTTTTCTGGGACGCACTGTATTACCCTTACATGTTTAGATGGAATGACTGAAGGGGATGGGGAAGGAAAGTTAGCCCGATACATTGTCGAAAAATGAAAGAAAAATCTTCTTTATCTTTCCAACAAAATTTGACAAGTTTTATTTTAACTTTCAATTTTGATAGTACACATGGTATATAGAATGCGAAAACAAAATATCTCCTATAGGGTGTAAGCAAAATCCAATGGTTATCTTTATTTTTGTATTTTGAGGGACCTATTTAAAGCAAAGAGTTATGGCTTTGGTAGCTCATGAATACAAATTTGGAGAAAAAAAAATATAAAGAAAAGAAACGTGCAAAATTGTCATGAGAGAATAAAATAAGAAGGGAGAAAAGAGTGGAGAGGAGAAGAGAGAGAGATAGGGAGAGAGAGCGAGAGAGAGAGGGAGAGGGGGGGGGGAAAAGAGAGAGAGAGAGAAGAGAGGGGGGAGAGAGGAGAAAGAGAGAGGAGAGGGGGGAGAGAGAGAGAGAGAGAGAGAGGGGGGGGGAGAGAAGAGAGAAGAGAGAGAGAGATAGGGAGAGAGAGAGAGAGAGAGGGGGGGTGGGGAGAGAGAGAGAGAGAGAGAGAGAGAGATAGGGAGAGAGGAGAGGAGAGATAGGGAAGAGAGAGAGAGAGGGGGGGGGGGAGGTGAGGAGAGAGAGAGAGAGAGAGAGAGAGAGATTAGGGAGGGGAGAGAGAGAGAGGGGGGCGGGTGGCAGGAGAGAGAGAGAGAGAGAGAGAGAGAGGAGTTGGGTCGTTCATAGACGAAGAAGTTTGAGAAAGGAACATTTAAAAAAAAACAAAAAAAACGAAAAATGATGTCAGCAGAGTCACCATACAAAAGTGTAATTTAAAATAACAGTTTTGTTGTAAATTTCTCGTCTATTAATTAAAAAAAAATCATTAGAGTTCTATAGCTTACATATTTGGTTAAAACGGAACAAATGTGTTACGTCTGATGTATATTTTGTATTTCTCAGGTAATTATTTGCAGGAGAAATTTACAACAAAATTGTTTTTAAAATTACATTTTTTTTAATGGCGACTCTGCTGACAGCAGATTTGCTGTAAAAATATAGTTTTTACAGTGAAGGGTCACAATGCAAAAATGAAATCGTTATAATAACTGTGATTAAAAACAAACAAATAAAGTCGTTTGGCAAACACCAATCATGTTATTTATTCAAAAGTTGATATTGTATAGTAACTAAAATGATTAAACAGTAACACATGAAATCAATTATTATGAAAAACATTATTTCAGATTATATACAGTTATAAATGGTCATATTCAAACGTGAGTGACACGACATTTGGACTGATAGAAGGGCGCATATCTTTGCTCTCGTAGGTTATGAATTGATCATGATTACCATATTGTGTATGTAGGAAGGGCATGTGTCATTACCACTTGGATATGAATTTTACAATTGGTCCTGGAAAATTATGATTAAAAAACAGTGCGTGAGTGACACGACGAAAAAAAGACATGGGTTTCTAACCATCATTGGTTATGGTTGAATTTCTGCCCAAGTAGATCTTTAAGGGCACCATAAGTGCTGGTATATCTACATGAATAGCGTACCTCTCTGACATTTATTGTCCTTATCAATCATTCCCTCTCTGTGGAAAATGGTCCAACTCTATGTGTCGTGAGTGACACAACTTTCAAAACGTGAGTGACACGACCAGTGCCTTAAATGCAACAATTCGAGTAAACAACGAAATTGAAATTACCTGTGTGTATATGCCATGTTAGAGTAGTCCATGATAATTACTTAAAGCAAAAAAAAAATCTGAAAAAAGTGACTAGATATAAGAATAAGATGCATTTAGGGCATCATAGTCCCATATGTGCAAATTCTTGTTTGATCAATTATTCAGCGTAAGAAAACTGGATCACAAAATGTTTGAACTTAAATAATTGGTTGTATTGTAAAGAAGCTTTTGTGCTGATTTCAGATCCTAGTTTGCATTTTCAAAGGCACAGCGCCACATTGAAATTTCAGCTAAATGTCCCACTTAGTTTGAATATGACCAAATTTAAAAGCTCGTGACTCCCAATATGAAAACGAGGACTCGAAAAAATAAACACTGACAATGAGAACGACTGCACATAGCTATGAACACCTACCATTGTCTGCATTATGATGAAGTTTATTAGAGAAAGAGATGATAAAATGGAAATAGATAATCAAAAAGAAAAAGAGGAAGAAAAAAGATACAACATCGAGGAAAAATACACGACACAATATTGCGGATCCAAGCGGGGGCGCGCAGAGGACACCCCCTATAATTTGAAAACTACCGACTGTTCTTGTTAAAATCGATGATTTCGGCGGCGCCCCCTTATCGGGCCTGTCGCCCCCTAATTTCAAATTCTGGATTGACCACTGCGACATAACGATATATACTGCCCCTCCTATACGAAACACGGCACCAATGTTTGTGTTTTTTGTTTGACCAAAGTGTGATTTAAAAGCTTATCCCCAAATACCGTGATTAGCTGTTATATTTGCTTTGCTCTTTAGTTAACGACCCGCTTCACAAGTATACTTAATTCTGAAGACACATCGAAAATAAACAACATGTTGTACTCTAAAATTTTCTCCATGCTTAATCATCACTTTAAAGGGGAATATCTTTAGAAGAGAGTATTAATTTGATATTCTTTATACTATATTGAAGAAAATAAGATTTTAAAAAAAAATTATACACAGTGCAATGTCAAATTTAATATAAACTTGAGGGAAATGAGTTTTGATATGGATGCATTTTAAAATTGTCTAAATTTCAAGCAAACGTTCATTTCTTCAAAATAATGTGCACTAAATATATAAGGAGTCCAAGTTCTTCTCAACCGCGAATTCGGGGGGGGGGGGGGTGCATAGCGGGCCCGTTCCCAATACCCCATTTTTTTAATGTCTAGCTCATTCAATAATTTGGAGCCTTTTCGCCCCCCTATAAAAAGAAAAAAATAATGGCTTCCCCCTATGGATAGAATCAATGTACGTGCCTTCTTTCCTTTCCATTTTGTTGTTGTTGTTGTTGTAATAATTACCACCCCCCCCCCGAGGATTTTAACTGACCGGATCAGATGAAGACAATATATTGGACGGCTGAAAATAAATTTATGCACAGGAGAGCAAGAGAGAGAGAGAGACTCGAGAGGGAAAAATCGAATGAAAGTTATAGAAAATTTGAAGGCTAAAAAAAAAAAAAGGTGAAAACTTGAGATTCAAAGTATGCATGGAAATAGAACGAGAGAAATTACATCGATAACAGGAGCAAGGCTTATACAACAAAATATGAAAACATGACAAGCGGAGTAAATAATATTACTAGGTTTATTCGCCATTATTTTGTATAGGCGTATATAATTATGTCATTAGATACACGTCTCCAGCCCAAAAGTAACCCAAGTAATTATCGAATTACATTCTTACGTGTATACATGTAATAGCGGAGTGCAATACCTCCATGCATATTTAACATTTTATAGGCGAAATAACAACTCAGTTTGTGTTCAGAGTACAAAATTGATACGCAAAGAGTGCAATACGTTTATATATCTTTTTCTCAGAAATAAACTTAAAAGGGAAATAACAAAAGATAAGGTTTAGCATAAAGTTATAGGCCTAAGTTTCAAAAGAAACTTTAAATATTATGAATAAACGTAATTGTAATTGCAGTCTCCTTAAATGGCCAGTCTTTTAAATGAAGTTGCAGCTCCCTTTTAATATACTTTTAAAGAGGAAAGAGTGTTTCATGGATTCATTCTGGCGGCCATCTTGGATCGCATCTTTTCCGGGGGTGCCACACCTAGTGGTATCACCGTCCTGTAGAAAACAACATGGATGCATCTCGCGCCACAGAACGCACCAAGATCGCACATACGAAATAGTATGGTGCAGTCACCCCCGTGTAATCATGTATCTCGTTAACATATTCACATGCTTGGTATGGGACCCCCGTTGTCTTTGTGAGATGGGCATATAACATATTCAATAAAACAATCGAAGATATTTAAAGAAAAATATCTTACCTTTGATATGTGGATTGGTGTGTTAAAATCCTTGCCTCCTGCCAGTCGAAAACCCCACGGGGCAGGCCCGGGGAGAGTAACATCTATCATCTGTGTCATGATTTTTTGTTAAGGTTAAGTTTTTCCCCAACAAAGTTGTGATAGAGTTTCCCCTGAAACTGCAGCTGCGCAGGGGCAAAGGCTAACCCGTTAGTTACACACGCATACACACAGCGCGATGCGGCGTATTATCCGAAGCTAGCTGTGGCGGTGGATAGCAAGACAAGATAGTAAAACACTTTGGGATGCTGTTTGTGTGTATTTAATAGAATGGGGATGATGTAGTAGATGTATGAGTGTGTGTGTTTGTGTGGAACAAGTTTGATCGATAGAAGTTACTGGAAGAAAAAGGCGGGGCTGGTATCGGTATCACGAACCAGCGATACCAACGCCTCGCCAGTGCAGTAGGCTCTTCCGTCTTGTGTTAATTTTTTTTTGACAAAATAGTTAATGAAAGCTAATGTAGGTGAAAGAATTTTGCTTCAATAGAGCACAGATTAATTCAGTTCAATTCAATTCAACACAAACATGCGAATAAAACACAAAGAAAGAAAGAAGAACAAGAAGAAGGAAAAAAGAATTTGCAGGGGAGGGTGGGAAGGCCACTCGATAAAGGAGCTACATACTTGTTTTCATTTAAAAGAAATCTTACATGTTCGCAAGATAGTTGTTCGAAGGCCACATTCGAAAAATGTACAGTTATACAGGGTGTTTCCGAAAAAAGGAAACCCAACTTTGATCAACAATAATTTCAAAAATATTCCAATGGTGATTATGAAATTTATATCACTGTAAAGTGCAACTCATTGCCATTCTAATGATACCTCGCTCATCTCACCAATGTCACGCATCACTAAACCCCATTGTTTTGAAAAGGTCTTGTAAAATCGTGCGTGGTTCACTTTCATGCACCTTGAGATGGTTTGTGTGAATGTGCCTGGAAAGGAAACCCAACTTTGATCATCAATAACTTCAAGAATATTTCAGTGGTGATTAAGAATTTAATATCACTGGAAAGTACAACTCATTACCATTCTTATGATACCTCTCTCAGCTCACCAATATCATGCATCACTGAACCCCATTGTTTTGAAAATTGTCTCGCAAAATTGTGATAGGTTCTCTTTCATGCTCCTTGAGATGAGGTGCTTCAAAGATTCCTAACAAATCTAAGTAAAGCATTCCAGTGACTTAAAATAAATGAGTTTGATAAATGGGTTGGAAATTTTTACTTATTTAGTCCTTTAATCTTACCATCCAGGTAATTTCAACATGTTACTGGTCACGACAACCCAGAGAACCTTCAGTTCCCCATGGATAATGTAAAAAGCATGACAGTGCATCAATCACAATTTTGCAAGATATTTTCAGAACAATGGGGTTCAGTGATGCGTGACATTGGTGAGCTGAGAGAGATATCAATACAATGATAATGAGTGGCGCTTTCCAGTGATATAAACGTCATAATCACTACTGTCATGTTTTTAAAATGATTGATGATGAAAGTTGGGTTCCCTTTTTAGGCACATTGCAGCAACCCATCTCAATGAGCGTGAAAGTGAACCACTCACAATTTTGCAAGACATTTTCAAAACAATGAGGTTCAGTGATGCGTGACATTGGTGAGCTGAGCGGGGTATCATTATAATGGTAACGAGTTGCACTTTCCAGTAATATAAATTTTATAATCACCATGGTAATATTTTTGAAATTATTGATGATCAAACTTGGGTTTCCTTTTTTCTGGGTCACCCTGTATGTCAAACAAAGTTGGCCATTGTGTGAGTGTAAATGATGAACAACAACCTAAACAAGGAAAACAAAACAAACTGCAGAACCAAAGGTCGTTACATTTTCTAAGTTTAATGTCTTCTTAGCTATTAGCAGACGACAAACATAACATAGCTTCCGATACTTTCACTTTCAGCATCAAGCGATACCATTAGATATCATCTTTGCCCATCCCAACGATCAGATCGTTTAAGGCGAAGCATGGAGAGGGTATATATCTCTTATCTAGGGCTGCAACATCCACCGGGGTTTTGACCATAAATGAATGTCATGAATGCTAGGTATGCGGTCTCCGTGTGCTTCGTACACACAACGGACCTCGGCGCGGGCGACGTGCATGGACTCGGACGCATTTCATTTAATTCATCTTCAAACAACAAATGCATGAAATTAATTTTCATGTTTTCAATAATAATGTTTGAACAAATTTGATCATTTCTTGCATCTCATATACTACCTTTATTTGGATCTAATCATCAAAGGCAATAAATGCATTCAATGTATCTCCTTGGTCATAATATCATGAATATAAATTGAGAATATTTACATTAAGATATAAAGTTTGTTCGTAAAAGGGCGTGAAAATCAAAACATGTCTGCTGTTTCTGATGAAAAGCCAAAGAGAGTGCCAAGTTTTACATTTTCTGAAAGTTACAGCTTATGCGAACTCCCACATAAGTAATATCATAGGGTATAGGCCTTACCAAGATCCTTAAAGGGAAAGTTCACCCTGCAATATATTTGGTTTTCCCAAAAAATGGCAGAAAATGGAAGAAAAATACGAGTCCCAGTTTAAAGAAAGTCCATTGAAGAAAAACAAAGTATGAATTGTTTTTAAAGTTTTGATTTAGTGACGTCACTTGCAAGCTGCTCTCCCATCATGTCCAGTATGATGGGCCAATGTGAATTCCATTAATTGAAATTTCTCTGACGTATAATTATTTCACCTAAAAAAAAAAGTATATGTACTGTTGATAAAATATAATAATCATAAAACCTATGTCCATATACATGCCTGAGGTCTAGTGCCGTCTGCAATAAGAATATATTTCCATCGTAGACAATATTACTAGCCTAGACGTGCGAGCTCTCTCAGACTTCATATTATTTTGCCATATTTTCTCAATAGAATTTGCTAAGGTACACAGGCCAACGGTGGCAAATAAATCCAGCTGTTTTGATAATGCAAGCATTATCTGACTTCCCGCTGGCGTTTGTATGCGAGAGGGAATGTACTCACTCCATTCTGGTCGTCTGCCAAGAGAAGAAAGCAGAAAAAGGAAGAGAGCGGAGCCCCCAAATTTATTTAGTAAATTCAGTAAATTACTGCCTTTTGCCATTCTTAAAAGGTATTTTGTAACCTTGTAGAGGCTTTCAAAGTTTGAGCTGCGGGCACTACATCCCGGGGGGGGGGGGGGGGGTCACTCGAACAAAAAAAGTGCTAACGCATGCGTGTCCCCGCACCCTGAAAATGGCACCTAAACGTCTCATTGCATGAAGTCAAATTTGCACCCCTTTTCGACGTCAGACTGAAAATAGACCATAAACGTCTCATTGCATGAAGTCAAAATTTGCACCCCTTTCGACGTCAGACTGGAAAAACATACCCTAAATGGCGTAAACACCGTGAAATTTTGACCCCAAAACAGCAATTTCCGCTGAAAACATCCCTATCTTTATGAAAATGGCGATTGAAATTTAAAAAACACCCCTATTTTAAGAAAAGCGTCGAAGCCACCGAAAGGCTGAAAACAGACCCTTTTCGACGCTTTTTGGGGACACGCATGCGTAGCACATCATGACTTTTTTTGTGGTGAGTGACCCCCGGGCACTACATGCTATTAGTGAATGTAAAAAGACCAACTTATTTACGAATAGAAATTGATCCTGTAATCCTTTTTTTTATAGAATAATGCAACAGTTTATGAATATCCACTTGGTCTAACACCAGTTGTTCCAATTCTCTGACGGTCCATTACCACATGGCCTAATAATCCTATTTGGTCTATTTTTCATTTGGTTTAATACATATTTGGTCTAATTCTGACTTGTCTAATTGCCAATTCGTCCAAATTGTCTACATGTTTTCGCCTAATTCCTAAGATCAAGGGGGCATTAGACAAAATTGGAGTTAGACAAAATGGTAAATAGGCAAAGTGGCTATTAGAGCAAAATGTAACGATGTGGGATGAGACCAAACGGGCATCAGTCAAAGTCTGATGAGACCAATGGGCAATTTACCAATGCTAATACATGTACATCTTAACTATATATCGCACCATCACATGATTCACATTGAGTACACTTTTAAATTGTCTATTTACACAAATTGCTATCAATGTATGCTATCAATTTACATTAAATTAATACATTATTGAAGAACTGTCATATGACCTTTTATTGTACTATTACATGTGGTTTCTATTCATATTTTCTGATAAGCAATTACTCTTTGGGGAACACAAATATCTATTATTTGCAGTATCAAAATACAATAAGAGCCAAGGAAATATAATGGGCGAAGGGTTATAAAGAGCAAGAGACTACAAGAAGAAGGAATAATAAATAGAAAAGAGAGGAAAAAAGAGGTGTACATGGAGATAAATAGATACACAGGGAAATAGAGAAAGAGAAAGAGAGAGGGAGAGAGAGAGAGAGAGAGATGAAGAGAGAGAGAGAGAGAGAACTTGAAGAGAGAGAGATGGAGAGAGAGAGAAAGATAGATGGAGAGAGAGGGAGAGAGAGAGATATTGATATATTCAGGGATACATTAATGTGGCTGAAATCATCAGACGGATTGGACAGCTATATTACCAACCACTAACCAGGTACCGTTATACCATTGTACACATAAACTGTCCACTCCTGTAATAACAAGGTGCTCAGGACCAAACCAATAACCTTTTTATAAAGAAATCTTGTTACACTTTGAAAACTGAAGTCCTGTTTTAAGCTTTTCAGAGGCTGAAATCAGCACTTTTTAAGAGATTGCATAGTGACTGCACTCAAAGTGCCATTTTAACACTTTCACATGAGCTGAACTTTCAGTAAAAATGGGCAAAAACTGCGTGACTTCGTTGGGATTCGAACCTTGGCCCCCTGTATGAGAAGCGCTGACGAGCACGTTAGACCAATTCACATTTCACGATTGCTAGCAGATCATATTGTTGCATGATGAACTTTCTTCAAATTTGCCATAATCATCTACTACGCTGTCATAATTAAAGCCAGTTAGCGAGATCTCCGTTGGTCTATTGGTATCGTCAGCGGTACTCTTCCATGTCAAGGTGGAAACCGGTTCGAATCCCACACCAACATTGAACACTTTTTTTGTTTAAATTAACACTTGGGCAAGTGCTAAAATAGCACCTCAGGGGCTGATTTAGCACTTCAAGTGCAGTCACTATACGAGCACCCAGAAATTAGCACTTCAGTTTTTAGAGTGTATACTCAACATATCATATTTTGGAAAACAGGAATGCAAGGACTGCCTCTTGAGAACAAAGTCCCGTATCCATGCTTGTTGCAACAAGAGTAGACTGTATTATATACAGAGTGTAAAAAAAAGTCCCATCATTTTGAAGTTGTCTCGTTTTAAGCATGAAGAATGCAGAATGGGTTTCATGATATGTCTTGGTAGAGTCGCCTTCCGAGCCTTTGTTGGTAACCTTTTCTTCTTCTTCTTCTTCCAGATGTGTGCATAAACCTCCAAGGAGTATCGTCGCACAATAGTTGGTTGTCTGTCAGCTGATTATTAACGCGTGCTGTACGTAGCAAAGCTTCATACGAATCTTTGCACGCATGACTGAGTAACAATCTCTGAAAGACTGCAAAATCTGAATTGTGCCAAGTGGATGGATAAAGATTTAAAAAATGTTGAAAGAATATTTGTACACACATACACATGCATACAAACACCAATCCTCTCACACACACGCACGTCATCCCACAAACACAGGTAAAAATTAGTAACATTTCCCCTTTTCTGATAAAGCATTGATATTTCCTTTACCAAGATTATCACAGAATGTTTGAGACGTAATAATTCCCTAAAAACTGTGAGTGTGAGTGAGGGCGTGTGAGTATATGTGTGGGTGTTTGGTGAGGTGTGGGTGTGTTGGTGTGGATGAGATAAGTTATGTGTGTGTGTATGTGTATGAGGTTTGTGTGTTTATAGATGAGGGTACGTGTGGGTGTATGTCTTTGTACGTGTAATAAATCATCAATTTGTTCTTCACCCAGCCACTTGGCACAAGTGCTGTCTTCTGCAGATTGTCTGTTATTCAGTCATGCATGCAAAGATCTAAATAAAAAGGTACAAACAGATGCTATCTAGGAGGATGACTCTACCGAGACATATCATGCAACCCATGATTAAATGTTCCTACTTTTTTCAAAATGATTGGACATTTTTTACTCACTCTGTATATATATAGAAAAAAAAAGTTTTTGCTACGCATCAAAAACACACTTCAAACTTAATTCACTTTTTAATTTCAAAGTTTATATTTGATTAATCGAGATTTTATATCACTCATGATATGATTTATACATACATTTAACTTGTATTTACATCATTGCTCTTCAAATTATTGATATCTACATTACATGTACCTTGCGATCATTTCACAATAGAGTTGAACTGTCTGCTACATGTTTTACAAAACCATCTTTGGCCAAGCCACTGACATGATCAACGACATCACTTGTCGCTGTTTGAAAACCTGCCATGTCATGTCTTGCCATTACAAGACGGGCTTTAGGCAGCAGAAAAGGAGAATTTTAACTCTTATTTGCCACTTAAATTATAGTCAACTCTTCATAAATCGTCATTCTATAAGTCGAATAATCACCTAAGTCGAAGCAGTTTTTCAGTCCAGATTATACAGGGCATGTGTTATTCTTCTCTTCTAAGTTGACTTTCCTAAGTTCTACGATCCCAAGAAATTCGACTTAGGCAGAGTTACCTGTACATCTCTCCCACAATGAATTACAAGATATTGTAGTTTTTTAAAAGTATGATATTACCTTATATTCCTTGTAAAAAAAATTCCCTCCTACTAGCATTGACTGTTGAGAAAATGATTCTCATTGTAGCCAATCACAAATAGAATTTGGGCCTAAAACAAAAATATATTGTAATGTAAAGTGAAATTCTTGTGGAGATACAAGTAAGTGACTATTGTTTATGCAGACTGGTAAATCTGGTATGCCAACATATAAGCTAATGGGCTGCCATATGGCACATAAAAGGGTTTGTCTTGTCCATGGTTTCATGAAACAACCCTGTTTAATTAACATAATAATAATGATAATAAACATGAATTTGTATAGCGTAGCTTTTATATAAATATATCCAGCTATGCTAAGTAGGTACCTATTGCCTATTATGTTTTTGGCCAATCCACAGAAAACCAAAGAACAAAAATCAAAGAATGTTTTTTTATGCAGGGCAAATCTCATGCACTTAAAATTTTAACAATTTCTGAAACAAGATGAACAAATCAAGGCATATTATAAAATAAAAACCAAAATATGCATCAATTCATCACTTTTGCGAATGATGAGCAGTGACTGTGAGTGTCAAGAATTGAAGAATGATCTGTTCATAAAACACTTAAACATTTTTCATATATAATGATAATAAATAATATTTTTCAAAGAAATCATAAGAGAAAAATGCATTTTTAGAAAAAGTCAAGCAAGAAAATTTAAAGAAAGGAATTTAACTCGAAAGATTTTCAGCTTAAATAATGATGGAAATATCATACATGACACATGGGCCCAAACAATTCATCTTCAGTTCTGATAACAGATCCAACAGCCGACTTTTTTTCTTTTTCAGGAAAAATGGAAAGGAAAGAAACAAATAATGAAAAAGAAAAGTAGAGCAAAACAAAGAGATAAAGGAAAAATAAAGTCTTGAACGACCAAGAGGATTTGAAAAGAGGGCCTGTTTTTGTCACTGTAATGGGCGGGGAGAATCATATTATCATAACATTCAATATAATCTCATTACATAAATCTGTAAACAATTCAACTTACACCCCTCATTAATTGCACCATACATGTATTTCTATAATAACAAATAGTAATACTGCATAGATCATGTTTTAGATAATTCCACAGTGGAATGCTAATATTTCTCAAGTTGTGTATGACTTGTACACTATTTTTGTACAAAGAAGTCAATTTGATTTTGTCCGAAATACATTGACTCTCAGATTTCTATTAAAAATAGTCCTCACAGTAAATCAAACGTAGGGATAGATTACAGTACCGCCTGAGATCCAACTTCACAGTTGATTACAATCAAATGCATCATCCCCATTCACTTTGTGTATAACTGCACTCAATCGATTGCAATCAAATGACATCATCCTCATTCACTTTGTATACAACTGCACTCAATCGATTGCAATCAAATGACATCATCCCCATTCACTTTGTGTACAACTGCACTCAATCGATTGCAATCAAATGACATCATCCCCATTCACTTTGTGTACAACTGCACTCAATCGATTGCAATCAAATGACATCATCCCCATTCACTTTGTGTACTACTGCACTCAATCGATTGCAATCAAATGACATCATTCCCATTCACTTTGTGTACAACTGCACTCAATCGATTGCAATCAAATGACATCATCCCCATTCACTTCGTGCACAACTGCAATCAATCGATTGCAATCGAATGACATTATCCCCATTCACTTTGTGTACAACTGCACTCAATTGATTGCAATCAAATGACATCATCCCCATTCACTTCGTGCACAACTGCAATCAATCGATTGCAATCAAATGACATCATCCCCATTCACTTCGTGCACAACTGCACTCAATCGATTGCAATCGAATGACATCATCCCCATTCACTTTGTGTACAACTGCACTCAATTGATTGCAATCAGCTGTGATGTTGATCTCAGATGGTACTGTACATATCATTCACAGAGATGGACATGGCTGTTACCTTAAGATGGAATTAAATTCTATCTCCTGAAATTGTATTCCATATCAGTTCAGTATATCTTCGTAGTTTTTGTTTTGAACAGGAATCCACCTACTTTGGTCTTGATCGACCTGCTTGGTTATTCTTTACTCAGGACCATGCTTTAATAATTGTTTTGTTCAGATTTGTTCCGAACTCTGGAAGATGCTGTGAACGCAATCAATCTACTTAGGTCCACGTCGATCCACTTGATTATTTCTCTTTAGCCTAGACAGCAGGTTTTTTCCTGTTGGTAGATACCCAAGAACAAGCTTTAATAATTGCCTCACTTCAAACAGCATTAAATCAATCTTATTTTGTTCACATTTGTTCCAAACTCTCGAAGATGCTTTGCTCAAGATTGATTTCTGACCAGTATGCAAAGATCTTGATCTCTTCTAAGATTGATTTGCTTGATTGCTCCTGCTTGGACGATCTTCAAATGCGCTACTTCCTAAACAGAGCATTCCCTTTCAGTTTCCGTTTTGAAGACACATCTTGACTTCCAGCCTCGTTCTTTCCTTTCTTGACCGAGGACCCACTGAACCAGCTCGGTAGCTTCCGCTTGGAACCGGATTGTTCCGCTTTGCTCTGGACAGGAGGTGTGTTTCCTTTAGGAGGTGACTTTGTGGTCATGTCTGGTAATGTCTGACTACGTTTCAAGACCTCCTTCTGTGGCTGGCTCATGTAGGTGGGAATGCTGTGCTGTTTGACGACTGGGCTTGGTTTCGACGATGACGGGGTCGATGATGAGGAAGGCGTCGAAGGAGATGAGTTTAGAAATCTTGACATCCTTGAAGATGTCGGTGATTGGGACCTGAATGGTTTGGTAGATGGAGATGCGTTGGATCCCTGAATATGAGGATAGAACATATGGAAATTAGAACAATCGAACCATCCGCGGCCAAGATATCAGGGGGGATCAAATTACCCCCCCCCCCCCCAGTCAAAATCTCCTCTTGAAAAGCCCAGTCAGAATAGCGTTAAGTCTTGATAACTCTTTCTGAAACACCCCCCAGGAGAGGTTCTTACCTGCGATGAAGATGGTGATGATGTAGGTGATATCTTGATGGACATCCAATACTGCACCTTGAGAATTGCAATGACTAGTCTGATCTCATGGTAACCATACTGTAATCACCACTTGGTCAAACTGCCAATTCATCTAATTACCTTTCGGTCTAATTTCTTTTTTGTCTAATTCTGAAATGTATATTTGGTCTATTACCAGTTTGTTACAGGAAGTGCTCAAGTGGTGATAATCCAAGAGGATATTAGACGAAATGGTAATTAGATAAAATGGTAATTAGGCGAAATGGCAATAAGACCAAATGGCAATTAGACGAACTGGTTGTAGACGCAAAGGAATTAGACCATGTGGGATGAAACCAAACATGCATTAGTCAAGATGAGTTTAGACCAAATGGCAATTTACCGAGGTTCTTACCTGTGATGATGATGGTGATGGTGTAGGTGATATCTTGACTGGCATCCCATACTGAACCTTGAGAATTGCAATGACTAGTCTGATTTCATGGTAACCATACTGCGGAAGTAGTTCCTTGATTGGACCAAGTTTACTGATGTCTGTGAAAACAATCACATTTTCAGGCAATTAATTATAGTTTAGCATTCCACGATTAAAATTAAGAATCCCTAAAGTTGAAATTAGGATTGGGGTGTTTTGTATGCTTTTACTCATAATGTAAAAGTAACATGTACATGGGCAGACCGTATTAACCAGAGTTTTATTTGAAGAAAAAAACAGACACTAAAAAGTCAAAACTAGTGGAACGCTTGCCCCAATACTTATGAATTATGATATATTTTTCACATAAATATTCAGCACATTTTTGTGAAAAATATGTTCGGAACCTGGGCC
Source organism: Paracentrotus lividus (assembly GCA_940671915.1). Lineage (NCBI taxonomy): Eukaryota > Metazoa > Echinodermata > Echinoidea > Camarodonta > Echinidae > Paracentrotus > Paracentrotus lividus. Next base: position 39,264,862 of record CALNVZ010003433.1, read on the forward strand.
CGTATTCTATAAACTGGATCTATACTTAAGCGGTTTGTCTTAAATCTTTAACTTTTAAGTTGTTGCTTAACTGTAAAAAATTGGACAAAGACAAAATTCTTAGATTAAAAAAAAAAAAAAAATTTAGCAAAAAGATTTTCTTCCTAAAAAGTCCAACATTTATGGAATACAGGCCCTGTTTCATAAGAATTTGAGGAAAAACAAACAAGAGTCAGAAATTAATAATATTACCTAGAAATATATATATAGTTGCCGGATGATCACTTTACGTGAAACTCCGAGTTGCAACAAGTAAATATGATGTAACCGTCAACTTTGTGATTTCCTGACAATTTTTTTAATTTATATTTTTGTTGACATTTTAGAAACCTGCAGATGACTTGCAGCTCATTAACATGTGAGGTCTGCATGGTGCATCTACTATTTAAAGCTGGTGTACAGATTTGATAAAAAAAAAAAAAAAAGGAATCGGGATAAAACCCATCAAATATAGTTTCATCTTGTCCACATTGCACTAAAAAATATGTGTGAGAGATCTTGTGATATTCCTTTCATGATTTCTCGTGAATTTCTGTGAAAATGTGTGAAAGAAACATAATGTAACGGTAGTTTTAGACCTTTGCTGCTATGCCGGCTCACCAGAGCTTACCGCATGAACGGTGCGTAACGATCTGTGTGTATCACCCACACAAGGAAATCCCGTTGGTTGTCCATGTGAACACTGTGTTGGTGTCTGGTCCTCGACTTTCCAAGTATTATACTCATATTGTGAAATAAAGACACTAAAATGATATTTCAAGTAATATGATTTTCTTTATTATAGTTATAGGATTCAATCTTTCATATTATCTACCTGTGAATCCAAATTAACTTTTTCCTTCTCCCAAAACTATACACCAGCTTTAAGTATGGTTGAAATAGGATCCATGGTTGCAATGGTTTTCCAAGTTACTTCGTGCTACAATCGGACAGACAACCTACCCACACACCAACCAAAGATAGGACACCTTTAAAGGCCGTTCACAGAGTAAAACCTCTTCAATATTTGCCTCTGAAATACAGGACTGAAAAAGCAGGAATAAATCACAATACCTGAATTGATCGGTGGCTCTCTAATGACTTTCTCAATTTCTTCTTGTATTGATGGTGTGATTCCAGCTGCAAGCAAAATAATAATAATACTGAAATACTAATAGGAAAAATTAAAGAGATTTAGTAGCTTTCAAAAACAAGAGCAATTATATCAAGATTAATAAAATTATATTTTTCCAACAGTAAAAACAAACTACTGAAAGTTTCAGATCAAATGGAAGTCATTTACTACCTTAAAACAGTGTAACAAACAATGCCAAGCATACAGCCGAACACCAGTACCCTCTGCTGATACCTCACCAGGCCGCTAGAGACGGGGAACTATACAACATGAAATGGGTGTGTGGAAAAGCACATGGTTTTATAAACCATCCGGTGTTGGTTTATAAATTTTGAGTATGAAATCATTGATATCTCGAAGGTAAAGCAAGCAATTAGCTGGCAATTTTGAAGAGATACCAGACTGACCTAAGTGTTTATAATTAGGTTGGCAAAATAAGCTAAATCGAATAAATGTGATTTCAATATCATTCAATGTTAATGCATCCCTTTAAAGGAAAATATCTTAATTTTTTTTTGTTGCTAAATTGGATTAGTATCATGTATCCTTACATTGTATATTAAGTAAAGGCACAGGTATGTTTAGAGGTTTATCATTAAATCATACCATAATCCAGTAACTTCACGGTACCAAGAAAATGGGCATGCCCAAGCTCTACTGAGAATCTGCGCATTATGTTAAAAATATTTTCCTTCATGTCTCTGTCATAATTTTAGATTTTGTAGAGTAATGAGCAAGAAATAAATACATCTTTCAGAATAGCGAAGGTCATTTCTTATTTTGGGGTTTCCTTCAAAGCCAATACGTACCAGCAGCCTTGTAACGCACCACCTAAAGTCCTCGACTACTCAAATCAGCCCCAGTTCCTTACCCATAATGCAACATTCTGAGCAGTGTAGTCTTGCAATATAGACCCACTTGAATGAAAACACACTAATTCACTACTCAATATACATTCATATCGCAATGATTATGCTAATAAGTAGCAAACCAAGTATTTATCCAATAATTTATTTTTTTATAGTTTTCCTATAAAAATGAAATTATAGGCTAATTCATACACTTTGTTATTAATAGTTATCCCCCAAAATATATTTTAAGACTAGCTATTTATAACACACAGGCAATGAGAGGTTTGGTCCGTTCGCTCACACTTTAAAGCCAATACGAACCAGAAGCCACCTCTAGTCCTCACCTACTCATTTCTGCCCCGATTTCCAACCCACAATGCAATACACCTTTTCACTGCTCAATGAATACACACTGCCAAAATCATGTTACCAAATAGCAAAACAAATACTTTTCCACTCAAAACATTATAGTTTCACAATACAAATTGTATAATAGATTAATTTATACACTGAATTGTTAATACTTATTTCTAAAAGGTATATTTTAAGACTATCTATTTACAACACACAGTCAATGAGAGGTTTGGTCTGTTTGCTCACGCTTGAAGACATACCTTTTGCAAAGTTAACAGGGTATCCAGCTTCAATGGCATCTGCTAAATGAGTTCCAATGGTGGTGACCTTTAACCCTCTCATGACTGCTATATCTTCCTACAATAATATAATAATAATAATAGATAATGGATAACATGAGTATATAAAGCATTAAATACAATATATCAACATTGGTGTTTCTAAGTGTTAATTAATTCTTATTAGGAATTTTTCCTACCAGTACGCATTCACCTCACTTGGGTCGAATGTTGCAAATTTGTAGATTAAAATACCCCTCTATACCCCCTTTTTGGCCCTTTCCCCCTTTCTAGGCCAATTTTTTTCACCTGAGGAAAAAGGCCCCTCTCAGTCCTACCCCTAGGAATTCTGACGTGTATGTTGTGATTATTCTTTAAGGCAGATTTGCGTTTCAGCTATACAGTCTGTGTCAAATAAAATGGTACAAGTGGAAAACATTTTTTTATAGTATGAATATTAATCACAACCTGGTATTGTTTGATATTTTTGTAAAGCAGGGAAATCAGACTTTCTTCTGCAATTTTTTTCATCAAATTTGGTGTTGTAGTTTTTGAGTTATGACTAGTTTTCTATAATCAAGAAAAATCCATTTTTCGCACGCCGTCCCATGCCTTTGTGTATAGGTTTCGCATAATAGCCATGAAGTGCTCAATTTCGATTTGTTCCTCGTCGCACAAAATTTAGCATAACTTTTGTTTTACGAAAGCAAATTATACAGAACAAAGCGCATCAGCAGGGAAAATCTTTTGGCTTTATTTTGGTACCTCATACACACTTTATTTGAAAATATTTCACACCTAATTATTTTTTTTCCGACTGTACCTTTTTTTTTGACACAGACTGTAGAGGTTGGACTATTCTCCAAGGGAAGAGAGGAGGGTGTAAAACTGAAACAATATTTTAGATGACATTTTACTGTACAATATATTTTTGAGAAGACCGAAATTTCCATAAACATGCTCCTAAATCTAATCAGGTCATTCTAATACGGTGATACATACTATCATCGTGTCTGAAGTTCACATCTCTAGCGGTTTTTGGAATATACAGTGCATCCCAAAAAGAACTATACACCTTTGAAATAGCTATCAAATAAAAATATATGATTCTTGGGGAAAAGGTTTATATGTATATAAAGCTCATATCCTCAACTATCATTATGACACAAAAAATTCCGAAAATAATGCATTCTTCAGTGATAATGCCCACTTTTCTGAAGGACACAAAAATTAGCCTGCGCAGGAATTCGCTATTCATTTATCACCTTTGTATGGCATGCCAGGAGGGAATCAAGGAATAATGGAATAACTCAGCTCACAGAGTAAAAGATATAACGAAAGTCAGAAATGAACAATCAATATTATGCAAAAATGCATTTTTTCATTGTTTTGTTTTCATATCATTGATTTTTGCTTTGAATTCAGTTTATTCTGTCTTTGTCGGCTGATTTATTCCATTATGCTTGAATCCCTCTTGGCGTGCCATACAAAGGTGATAAATGAATACCAAATTCCTGCGCAGGCTAATTTTTGTGTCCTTCACAACAGTGGGCATTGTTCACTGAAGAATGTGTTATTTTCGGATATTTTTGTGTCATAGTGATAGTTGAGGATATGAGCTTTATATACATCTAAACCTTTTTCCCCAAGAAATATATATTTTTAATTTGACGCACTGTAGTGGTTTTTGGGATATAGTGAAGGGGCAAAAGGAGAGGAAAGACGGACAATTAACCCCAAAACATGATGCTAACATAAAAATCGGCCTCATTGGCTTTCAGTCTCAAGGACCTTCAAACCAAGAGAGTATACGCTGCAAGAATGAATGGCAGACAGACTTACAAGATTCATTCTATCCTCGTGGAAGCGAGTATAAGATTCCCTGACCGTTTCCGTGATGCGGCCAACTTTCGCCCCTCGTAGAAACGTGCAACCCGCAGAATCGGATGTCCCATTGCTTGGACTGCTTTTCTGTAAGAAGAGATGATGATGGAATCAGTATGTGCATTTACGGTTATTATATCGCATGATGAGACGGAATTCTAGTCTTATCAGTTCATAATTGCATGCGATCATGATGTAAATGCTATGAGAATTTCACTCTTCCCAGGTCAATTGTTTGGACCAGTTAAAAGTGCTATTTTCATCCAATTAAAAGGACTGAAATCCAAATTTTGCCCCCCCCCCCTGTCTTATGAAATCTTGGATCTGCCACTGCATGTCTACATGCTTCACCTCACCTAGATGTAAAGGCCACCACACACCATACGACTTACCGACTTTGGATCTGAAATAACTAAGCGCATATATTTTGCAATGCGCTTTGTTATTTCAGATCCAAAGTCGTAAGTTTTAAGTCGTATGGTGTGCGGTGGCCTTTAAAATGGAAACCTGGTATCACAAGCCTAGTGCTAAGGTCGTAATATTAGGCTCCACTTTTTTTCATTTCCTTTTTGACCCTTTTGGGTGTTCCTTTTCTTCCTAACATCTAAGAAACTCACAATATTTCTGATTTCGCCATTTGCTTCATACATGTACATAACTTTCTCTGCTTCATAGTCTTTCTTGCTTTGGATAAGTCCAAGCTATTTTGCAACTTTGTCCCATGTGCTATCGACGATTAATTTACCAAAAATTAACTATGAATTTGTGGTAAGTTAATCATCGGTAACAAACAGGACAAAGTTGCAATATAGCTTAACTTGCCCCCCTCTCTCTTTTTCACTCATTTGTGAAACTCTCACAATATTTCTGGCTTCATGTAATACATGATTCGATACAAAAAATAAATCACAATCCAGAATCATTCAATTGAAAACACTTTAATCATATTTAACGCTTTAATCCTTTTTGTTTCTTCAGATTTGAATCACTAAAGACATAATCATCATAGAATCAGGTTTTGCTTTTGCAAACGCTAAGTTATTTTTTTGCTACAAATGTCAAATCTCACATATAAGAGTACATGTATTTGATAGTGTAAAAACTAAAATGAATGAAGGTCCAATAGTACAAACATGGTAACCACTATGCTTTGTCATGAACTGTACATGTACATCATTTTGTTCATTCAGTGGCAGCTTGTGTGGTGATTACAACTGATCGTAAGCTATGGGGCACTGTGTAAAAACATACATGTAGTTTGGGTTGTCAGTAGTCGCAATAGACTAATTTCTGTGATTCCTACATCTTCCTACAAAAATTGCAACATAGAATTTTCCTATATCTGCTGAAGAGAGCCACCTGATAAATGTATAACTAGTTTTGATCACGGCATTAGTAACTTACAAATATAAAAATACTGTTCCCATACGCATACCTGTATCTTGATACATGTAACTTATTGAAATAGTCAAAATGATCAATCAATCCCTCAGGAAATTATTCCCAAATTGAAGGGTAAATTTGACTCTCATTCTAACAAAGTCCTCTGGATCAAGTGTATTAAACGTGCATATGGCAATATTTGGCATAAACATACAAAAGGAGAAAAAAAATGACATTACATGATATAAACTTCTACAACATGACATAACAATGTAATTTAACACCTTTTTAGGATAAATATGACGAACGACTTGTCATAACATCAATCGTATCTCAGTATGAATGCTTTATTTTCCCTTTTTGTTGTTAACAATTCCTGAAATGTGGTCTCTGTGACATTTGATGAAAATTCTTATACATATTCCTAAAACAATGGAGAGTAAGACACACTGACCAATGTGAAATACTGATTTTACATTCCCTCACTCATTAAGTCCCATCTAAGAAGTACGTCACTGAGCATTAATATGTCATTGGAAGAGTGTGGCCGTTTAATCGGACACTTCATGCATTTCTTTTGAATACACGTATATTAAACATACTGCATTTGCGTGTTTCTATCGTTGGAGACAAATTAATAATTTCTTAGAATTTAAATGTATATTGTTTATCAGATCAGCTCAAATGCAAAGTGTTTGATAGTTATCCAGTGTTTTCTAGTTTGAGAATGACTACCAACAATAAAATCTTGGATGTATTCTTCCAAGATAAAAATTGCTGATAATGCTGTTTCTTTAACTTAAATTTTCTTTAACTTGAAAGCACAGTAGAAACCTGCTTTAACAATGTCTTTGGGACCATGAAAATTACCAAGGGTTCCCAGCAAAAACAGAAAACAAAATTCCATGATATTTCCCTGATTTTTCCCAGGCTGATGAAGTCTCAAAATTCCCTGATAATTATTTCAAACCCACTTCCATTTTTTGCATGTTTTGCTACACTAAAAAACACCATAAAGAGTCATTCAATAGATGTTGTTTTGATGCAACAAAATATAACAGAGTCTGAGTTTGGATTTTTGGGCCGATCAAAATTCCCTGATTTTGAGGCATTTTTATCAAATTCCCTGACTTTTCCCTGACAGGAAAAAAGTAATTTTCCCCTGATGAGCTGGGAACCCTGTTAACTTATCATAATAGGGTAAGGAAAAAAAAACCCAAGCATACAAAAAGCTTTGGCCAGCAATAATACCGGGTTTTATCAGACCTCATTGCATTTTTCTTAAATCACCTCCAGGCTACATGTACAGTCTGTGTCAAATAAAATGGTACAAGTGGAAAACATTTTTTTATAGTATGAAGATTAATCACAGCCTGCTATTGTTTTGTATTTTCATAAAGCAGAAAGATCAGACTTTCACCTGCAATTTTTTTCATCATATTTGGTGTTTTAATTTTTGAAATATGACTAGTTTTCTACAATCAAGAAAAATCAATTTTTCGCACGCCGTCCCATGCCTTTGTGTATAGGTTTCGCATAATGGCCATAATGTGCTCAATTTCGATTTGCACAAAATTTAGCATAACTTTTGTTTTACGAAGGCAAATTATACAGAACAAAGCGCATCAGCAAGGAAAATCTTTTGGCTTTATTTTGGTACCGCATACACACACTATTTGAAAATATTTCACACCTAAATTTTGTTTCTTCCAACTGTACCATTTTTTTTTTGACACAGACTGTATAACAAAATTTGAAACTCTGTGACCTTCTGTTTCTGGTCTTTGCACCATCAAATAATGTCCCCATAAAATTCAATCAATCCAACAGTCCAGTTGGATCTCCACTGAATCACTAGTAAGTATTATTTTCATATAAAAATACCAAAAACCTCAATTCCATATCCACAATACCGTCCCACAAGATCTCTACGCTCATCAACAGACTCCTATTGTTTCAGATACCTAGGGTAAGACACAAGTGGGGCAACCGATCATTTTCAGTAATGGGTCCAAAACTTTGGAATGAACTCCCCCTGAAATTACGTAAATTATCATCCATCGAAATCTTCAAGACTCAACCTAAGACATATTTGTTTGAAGTCCAGGAGAATAATTTTGTTTTCATGTTTTGTCAATTTATTGTTGTTACACGAACCTTTCTTCTTAGTCTATTTTTGTTTTTAAGCGCCGTGAGCGCCGAAAGGCGGACCTGTGCACTATAAAAGTAGCCACTATTATTATTATCATTAATTCAAATATGTAACAATGATTTTTTGTGACGTTTTATGCGATTTTTTTTTCCTTCAACCATTACATCATCTTGATGTGCATTTGGGAGTATTTCCCAACCTATGAATAGCCTTTGTAGAGTTCTACTTCCTGAAGTCGATTGGACAGAGCCTACCTATAGAGGGCAGAGTAAATGTACACTCAGTTTCCCAAAATTTAAATAAGCATAATGACTCTCCTGAAAGTATTATTACAATAAAACTGCAAATTTTCTCTCCACCCACGTTCCAACCCAATACTGTATATACACCATATACTTTGCGTCCATATACTTTCCCGATTCTGCATCAAAATGGGAAATTCACAAAAGTAAATTTTCGCAAATTTAATGTATTTCCATTCACTTTGTACAGAAATATCAAGACATGAAAATTTTCGCGTTCGTAATGAAATTTGCAAAATAATAAAAAAGGAACCATAAATCACCTACTGGTCTTTCAGCATGGAATTAAACTTAGCATAAATTTAAATAAAAATAAATTGGAACTAAAGCTTCATTCTGTCCATGGTCTTCAAGAATCATAAGATGAAAAATAAAAAAGGATTAAAACTATATTCTATCAGAAAACTTTGCTCTTTGATAACTCTTGAAATTGACATTACAAAAACAACAAAAATCGTCCCAGTTATTTCAATGTCAAACTTATTTTTGGTATTCTGCTAGATCTTTCTTATTAGTATCAACTCTAGTCTGTAGAGCTCTTTCCAGTTTCTGCTCTGCTGTGTAACTTATTCTTTCAAGTGCTTGGAGTGCCTGGAAACGTGCTTTGGGAGTTTTAGGTCGTTTTCTATCCTTTTTCTCCTTCCGTCAGTAGAGGGCGTGATGGCTAGTATTTCATCCCAGAGAGACGTGTGCAATGATAAGAAAGCCACACACTGCTTCTCCACAATTTCATTGCCTGACATAACAGCATCACCTCGCAGAATCTCGCAACATAACTTGAGGCTGCCCCCGATCTTCAGAGCTAGGCTAGGTGAGCTGTACATGTTTGAATCTGCATTGAAGCCTGCAACAGCTTTTGCCGCATGAGCAACAGACAAAAACTTTTGAGGATGTATCAGGTCGGCCAATTGAGCATGCGTGTCATCGTTCATTGCCCTATATTCAAGGACAATCTTCGCTAGTGCTCTAACCCTAAGGCGGATATGTTCTTTCTTTTGTTTCATTCTAGCATGCATCGTATTTAATCTGCATGCAAATTTCTGTATCAAGCAGTCTGATTTCACTACCATATTAGAGCTGTCAAACTTCATGGTTGAAAGGATTTCCTGAGTCTGTCCATCCACACCAGGGGCAAGTGGAAGTAGCATCTTACTTGCCTTACGTAGTCTTCTTCTTTTCTCCTTTTTTGCATCTGGTTCACCGTCCTTATTCCTGGTTGATTCTTCATCTGCAGGCCTTTGACTGCATCTGTGCTTCCACAATTCGTCTTTAACGTAAAAGCCATAACACTCTGGGCAAGGCAGATAGTCATGAGGACTGACTTCACATTTTGGCCGATTAATCACAACCAGATCACCACTTCCTTCTTGTAGAACTGAATAGTTATGCAGATAGTTCCCATAGTTTCGCATAAGGGTCATCTCTTTGTCTCTTTCCTTTTTGTCTTTCATTGCGAGCCATCTCATAACTTGTTGTTCATCTTTGTGTTGGCTTGACATCAAATGACGTGAAAGTTTCTTCTGGGGTTTGCTACAAAAAGGACAATACTGTGGCTTATCATAACTTCGCTTGGTTCCGTTGCAAGTTGTAAGGACATGTATCTTTGATAATCCCGGATCTGTAGCTCCAGTAGATGCTTCAGATACAGATGAATGATCATCAAAGGTCCTTGTGGACTCATGAAGACCTTCAAAGCTGCTAATATTACCAGAAATGGGAGTCTCTGTGTTGACCGTAGATTCAGGGTTATTACTAGAGTCAATTGAAAGGATTTCATCCGTCTGTCCATCTACACCAGGAGTAAGTGGAAGCAGTATCTTACTGGCCATGCGCAGACTCGTTCTTTTCTTCCTTTTTGCATCTGGTTCACCATCATTATTCCTGGTTGATTCTTCATCTGCAGGCCTTTGACTGCATCTGTGCTTCCACAATTCATCTTTTACATAAAACCCATAGCACTCAGGGCAAGGCAGATAGTCAAGAGGACTGACTTCGCATTTCGGTCGATGAATAACAACCAGATCACCACTTCCTTTCTGTAGAACAGAATAGTTATGCAGGTAGTTCCCATAGTTTCGCATAAGGGTCATCTCTTTGTCTCTTTCCTTTTTGTCTTTCATTGCGAGCCATCTCATAACCCGTTGTTCATCTCGATGCTGTCTCAGGTGTACTGGTAGCTTCTTCTGGGGTTTGCTACAAAATGGACAATAATGTGGCTTATCATAACTTCGCTTGGTTCCATTAGAAGTTGTGAGGACATGGATTTTTGATAATCCCTGATCTGCCATTTCAGTGGGTGAAGTATCATCAAGGGCCCCTGTGGACTGTTCAAGACTTTGGCTGAGATGATCTTCAGAACTGCTCCTTTCATCAGAAACTGGGGTCACCTTCTCAAGAACTTTGTTGCTCAAAGACTCCATTTCTAACTGGTCTGAGAGTTTCACTGAATCCTTAGAAGCATGATTCACCTCAGAAATTCTATCATCCTCGGGAACTTTGTTGTCCAAAGACTCAGTGTTACTAGCAAAATCAGATTTAACTGCCGATTGTTTACTGAAAGTGTCCAAGTTCCATTGATCTGAGGGTTGCACAAAATCCTCTGAAGCATGATGTACATAAGTGATTTGATGGTCCTCTGGAACTGCTTCGTCCAAAGATTCGGGGTTATCATCCAAGTCAGATTTCTCATCTGATTGCTTACTGGAAATGTCCCAGTCTAACTGATCCAAGGATTGCACTGAGTCCTCAGAAACATGATTAACTTCTGCAATTTCATCATGCTCTGGAACTTTGTTGTCAAAAGACTCTGGGTTATCATCCAAGTCAAATTTCTCATCTGATTGTTTACTGGAAACGTCCAAGTCCAATTGATCTGTGGGTTCCATAGAATCCTCAGAAGCAAGATTCCCTTCAGTAATTTCATCATCTAAGGACTTGATCCTCATGGTTAAAAGGATTTCATGCAGCTGTGCATCAACGCCAGGAGCAAGCGGAAGGAGCAACTTACTTGCCTTACGCAGTCTTCTCCTTTTTTTCTTTTTTGCATCTGGTTCACCGTCCTTATTCCTGGCCGATTCTTCATCTACAGGCCTTTGACTGCATCTGTGCTTCCAGAATTCGTCTTTAACATAGAAGCCATAACACTCTGGGCAAGGCAAATAGTCATGAGGACTGACTTCATGTTTTGGCCGGTGAATAACAACTAGATCACCACTTCCTTTTTGAAGAACGGAAAAGTTATGCAAATAGTTCCCATAGTTTCGCATAAGGGTCAGCTCTTTGTCTCTTTCCTTTTTTTCTTTCATTGCGAGCCATGCCACAACTTGTTGTTCATCTTTATGTTGGCTTGACATCAAATGACGTGAAAGTTTCTTCTGGGGTTTGCTACAAAAAGGACAATACTGTGGCTTATCGTAACTTCGCTTGGTTCCATTGCAAGTTGTGAGGACATGTATCTTTGATAATCCCTGATCTGTAGTTCCAGTAGACGCTTCAGACACAGATTGAGGACTTGAGGACTCACGAAGACTTTGGCTAAAATGACCATCAAAGCTTTTTCCATTACCAGATATTAGAGTCACCTCCTGTATAACTTCATTGTCCAAAGAGTCATGGTTAATATCCGAGTTAGATTTCTCATCTGATTGTTTACTGGAAATGTCCAAACTGTCTAAATGGTCTGTAGGCTGCACTGACTCCTCAGAAACATGATTAACTTCTGCAATTTCATCATGCTCTGGAACTTTGTTGTCCAAAGACTCCGGGTTATCATCAAAGTCAGATTCCTGAACTGCTTGTTTACTGGAAATCTCCAAGTATAACTGGTCCGTAGGCTGCACTGACTCCTCAGAAACATGATTCACTTCAGTAACTCCATTCTCTGAAGGATCAAGGTCTTGAATCTGTTTAAAGGTAATGAAAAAAAAAGAAGAGCAAACAAAGTTCATTGTTAAGGTTAGTTGTTGTAAAATCACATCATCAATATTATAGTATACTAGTGCTCTATCATACCATATACTTGATTATTATGTACCACAAATACTAATTTATCTAGACTCAACGTTTGTTTCAACAAAGTTGAATTCAGAGTTTATATTAATTCAGTATTGGCATAATGATAGAACATTCACTTTTTTATATTGACCCATAGATCAAGGGCCAAGGCCTAACCATTCCAATGTCTATTCTTTTCCTTGCTTCCTTGAAAGAGACCAATATTTATTTGGAAATTTGACAAATATGCAATTAGACAATTTGGTTATTAGACAAATTGGCAATTGGACCAAGTGGTCATTAGACCAAGTGAGATTTTGACCAAGTACATGTATGTATTAGACCAAGCAGAGATTATACCAAACTGTTAGAAGACCAAATGGGTTTAGCAAAGTGGTATCAGGCAATTGTGTGCACTGCTGGTAGACCAAGTGGATATGAACCTCTACCAATAGCATCTTACCTTGTCTCTACTTGGATCATGCTCCACAGTTAATCTTCCTCGAGGTTTCTTGGTCAAACTGTCTGATTTCACCACCATGGTAGAGCTGTCTGCCCTCATTGTTGGATGCGTCTGACGATCCGAGCCAGAACCACGCAGAAGCAGCCTCTCACTTCCCTTGCGCAGACTTCTTCTTTTCTTCTTTTTCTTCTTTTCACCATGATTCTTTGCTGATTCGGGCCTTTGGCTGCATCTATGTTTCGACAAGTCACTTTTAGCATAAAACCCGTAGCACTCTTCGCAAGGAAGATAGTCGTGAGGACTGACTTCACAATTTGGTCGATGAATAACAACCAGATCACCACTTCCTTCTTCAAGAACAGAATAGTTATGCAGATAGTTCCCGTAATTTCGCATAAGGGTCATCTCTTTGTCTCTTTCCTTTTTGTCTTTCATCGCGAGCCATGCCACAACTTGTTGTTCATCTTTATGTTGGCTTGTCATCAAATGACGTGAAAGTTTCTTCTGGGGTTTGCTACAAAAAGGACAATACTGTGGCTTATCGTAACTTCGCTTGGTTCCATTGCAAGTTGTGAGGACATGTATCCTTGATAATCCCTGATCTGTAGTTCCAGTAGATGCTTCAGAAACAGATGAATGATCATCAAGGGTCCTTGAAGACTGTTGAAGACTTTGGCTAAAATGACCATCAAAGCTGTTTCCATTACCAGATATTAGAGTCACATTCTCAGGAACTTCACTGACAGTATAGTCAGGGTTATAATTCGAGTCAGATTTTGCATCCGATTGTTTCCCAGAAATATCTAAGTCTAAATGGTCTGAGGGGTGCATAGGATCCTCGTAAGCATGATTTACCCTAGTACTATTGTCATCCTCTGGAACTTTGTTGTTTGAAATCTCAGAGTTATCATATGTGTCAGATTTATCATCTGATTGCTTACTGGAAATTTCAGAGTCTAACTGGTTTGAGAGTTGCAAAGAATCTTCAGAAACATGATTCACTTCAGTAATTTCAATGTCCTCTGGAAATTGGTCATCTGAAGACTCGTGGTTATTATCCAAGTCAGATTTTTTATTTGATTGTTTACTTGAAACTTCCAAGTTCAAGTGTTCTGAAGGTCGGAAGGAACAATCAGGAGCATGATTTACTTCAGTAATTTCATCATCCTCTGGAACTTTCTCATCTAAAGACTCTTGAATATTCTCTGAGTCAGATTTCTCATCTGACTGTTTCCTGGAAATGACTGAATCTAACTGGTCTATGGGTCGCACAGAATCCTCAAAAGCATGATTTACCTCAGTAATTTCATAAATCTTCACAAGGCTATTAACATAACCTTCAAAGCTGGTTCCACTGTCAGATACTGGAGTCACTTCCTCTGGAACTTCATTGTCAGTAAGGTCTGGGCTATATCCATGATTCACTTCAGGTATTTCATCATCCTCTGGAACTTTGTCATTTAAAGACTCAGAGTAATTATCCAAGTCAGATACGTTATCTGATTGTTTCCTGGAAATGTCCTTATCTGACTGATCTGAGGGTTGCACTGACTCTTCAGAAACATGATTCACTTCAGTAATTTCAATGTCCTCTGGAAATTGGTCATCTGAAGACTCTTGAATATTCTCTGAGCCAGATTTCTCATCTGACTGTTTCCTGGAAATGTCCTTATCGGAATGATCTGAGGGTTGCACCGACTCTTCAGAAATATGATTCACTTCAGTAATTTCATCATCATCAGAAGAATCCAGGACTTGAATCTGCAAAGGGGCAAAGAAAAAATATAAAAACAAAGCTCAGAGTCAAGGTTAACCATTGGACTGAAGAATTATGATTATGACAACCTGTCCAAAATGCTAATAAATGCACCTACATGTACATCTAATGAAATCCCAATTAAAATCCTTCCACCTGGTACCTTATAAAAGTATTAGGTATAACAGATTCCAAGCGTAAATAATAACAGTAATAGTGGGTTTTTGTATAGCACATGTCTTTCACAAACGACATTTCTGTCAATCCATTATCATTGCTGCTTTTATAAGCATGGCTGCCATCAATTGGCGTTCAAGCATTTCACGGAACTGAGTCCTGCCAGGTACCCATAAACCACACCTAGGTCAAGGGCGGCAAATGTTGATGAACGCCTTGCCAAAGGACGTTGCCGGGTTTGAACCGTTTACCTCAAGATCAACAGACTTATCTAACCTACAATATCTCTATGAGTGACGTTTGTGAGTTTTTTTTTCTCCAGATTTTACCGCGCTGTCATTAAAAATACTTTACAATAATATACTGCCAAAATGAAGAGAAGGAAGACAAAATGCAGCCAAAGTGACACATCACATCTGACAACGCTTTCAATGGTGAAGGCATACTGGCTTAACGCTGCTTGGGGTGACAAGACGTCACATCTTCAATATGTCAAAAGGAATTAGAAAGGAAAACATAAAAACATGAAGGCCAAAGGCCATCTGCCTACACAGATTGGGCCTGAAAATATGTCCAAGATTGTTCGAACTCTATAAATGCTGTACATACAACAGCATCTACATGTAAAATCTTAAAATGGAAAGGTGTCAGGGCTTGAAATCAGGCAATAGCCTGAAAACTGTCATCCCTGTATAATTGTCTAAATTTCCTTTGACATGCTATGGTGGCTTCATTTTCAGGGAGTAAGACAACTGAAATTTGGACTTGACATGACTTGAATGAATATCTTGAGATTAAGACAATTGAATGATATTCACCAAAATTTAACATACAAGGTCTTGTCACCCCAGCGACGATAAATTATTTACAAAGCTAAGCATCAGTAATCCAGTAATCCATGTAACACGGTGGTCACAACTGGCCATATGTGCATCACACTCCTCTCTATGACAGATTCCGTAAAAATTCCTTTGTTAAATGTTCCTTTTCTTTTCTTTCAGACTCGCAAAGACGAGAGAGGCTTTTGCAGTTTTACATGAACAGTCATATCAAATCCGCAGAAATTGGAATAAAGAGGCTATAGGCAACGCAGGCGCGTACATGTATGTGTTCCGTAGCTTATGATCAGTTGTAACCACCCCATTTATTATGTTTGAATGTAAAGTAATTGAATAGTTGTCTCACCTTTCTTCTGCCCAGGTCTTCATCAGCGGAATTAATAGCTTTTTCATACAGGCATGTTTAAAGTTTATTTACTTTTTTTTTCCCTGTGTGAAAGAGCGTACATACGATACTGATACAAACAATGTATCTGTTTGTATACATGTAGATACAAATTTTTGTAAAAGAAATTGTTTTTGAACAGATATACATCTCTTAATGGGCGAAGCTAAGTGCGCCATTCGTTCGATTGTGACATGACATTCAGTCCCACAACGATTGCATATGTGTGTAAAAGGCATCATATGTAAAGCTGACTATAGTAATCAGCTTTCTAGTATTTTAGCCCTGTGTGAAAATGGAGTTGTTCATATTTTTGGCTCAGCTTTTCAAGCATCTGCCTCACGTAAGCTCATACATGTACGTATGATCTAACCGAGCAATAATTATTCTCGCACATGCTAACGCAGACGAGCAAATAATTGGTGCCAGTGTTGAGAGTCACATCTTGTCACTGGGCTGTTAAAACCTTCTATCTTAGATTTTGGTGAAAATTACCTTTTTGGTTGATCTCCAGGTAATCAGTCAAGTGATGTTCTGTCCAAATCCCAGATCTCTTACCCACAAAATGAAGCCACCATAGCATTTCGAAGGAAATGAAATTCCATAAGTTAAAATGTGTTGGCCACAAGGGGCCCGTTTCTCGAAACCGTCATAAGTCTAAGTTCTTGGATAACCCATAAGGACACGTGTTGTAGAATTAACCTGCGTTTCAATGGGATGTCCACGAACTTAGACTTATGACGGTTTTGAGAAACGGCCCCTATGTCTTTTGCTTTCCTGAACATTTGACATTTTTTATGTACAAGATTTTAACAGCCCAGCCACATTTGTAGCATGTCTAAACACTGTTTCCAGTGAGGTTTTAATTCCATGGAAAAACACATCATGAATAACTTGTATATATCATTTTGTTTGGAACAGGGATATTGTGATCCTTTCTTTTTTTTTTTTTGGGGGGGGGTTGGGTAATCTCTGTTCAGGACAAGAATATTATTTCATCTGGTATTCTCTTTTGCATGCGAGGAAAATTGTGTTTGTTACATACATGTACAGTCAAGGAAATAAATATTAGACCAAATCATATGGGAGCTTAATATGATTTGGTCTTATAATTATTTCCGAAGCTGTACATGAAGTCTTCAGTAAATTCTTTAACCCTATTCAGACTGGGGGGGGGG
>CALNVZ010003433.1:39289843-39305080 GCA_940671915.1 Paracentrotus lividus
AATTTGAAATTTCTGTATTTGTCTATTCAATACTGTTGTCTTTGCTACTCAGCAACTTTTAGAAAAAATTTGGGCTTCATAACTATATTTATTAATGAAATAATAACGATTTCCATAAAAAAGCATCTAATTTGCATACATGAGTATGCATAAATTAGCATAAATTAAATACGTGAATTTTTTTTTCAAAAAAACATACCAGCGACACCCTTTACATGTGCAGCGACGTTCGCGCAAAATTTCGCCGCGAGCGGACTATCCGCGGCCGGGATCTCAGGCGGGGGTCAAATTGACCCCCCCCCCCCCAGTCAAAATCTCCTCTTGAAAATGCCAGTCTGAATAGGGTTAAAGGCTTGTTTTAAACTTTGTTTCCTATGTGATAAAAATAATGGTCGGTTAGTAAATTGAGCTTAAAACAGATGTGTATCGATCACAACACAGATAATAAGTGTCTACAACTTCTCACATATTAATAATAGGTGTTCTTTACAGTGTTTTCCCACAAACTAGTAACTACTGAAAGATGATACAGCATGTTACAACCCAGGACATTTAATAACACCCCTAATAATCCCCCAGGACAATTACCCCCAGAAACATGGTTAGGTTAGGTGTAGAGTTAGAGAGTAGATTTTTGGCAGGGGTAGTTGTCCTGGGGTTATTCCTACAACCGATAAAACCCAATCACTGCGGAGTGTCCCATACTGAACGATATGGCGCACATGCTTATTCAGCCACAAGGATGGCTGCATCCTCCCACAATACCCATCTACACCTGGGTGGGGTGAAGCAATGATACCTTAATGCCCCATTACGCGACAATAGCAACTCTTTATGCAAAGAGTCGATGATGTGATTTTATGCAAAACTTACCACCGTGTCACTAATGCTTGATGGAGCCGAAGCAGGGAAGTTATCGAGCTTAATGTTATTCTCCTTACAGAATTCCTTGATAGCCTCAATGAACTGACTACCAAAGTTGTCTGCTCTTGCCTGAGCGATGCCATCGATCTTCAGCATGGACTTGATACTGGCTGGTCTGAAATGGTTCAAATGAAAGGAGAAATAATAACATTACATGCCTATGTACATGTCCTTCATTAGTACACTACTGGTCAAAAGTTTGAGTACACCTGCTGCCAGCTATGTTTAGATAATTTTATATCATTTTTATGTCCAGCATTTCAGTCTAAACATTGTTTAAGTACAAAAACATAAAGGGCTTAAATTTTCTTACCTAATGACTGCAAGGTCAAGTAGATTCTTATTGTTAGCAACCATGTAGGGTGCAGCTCCCATCTCAGAAGCCATCTCATTTCTCAGTTTCATCAGACTTGAATACAGCTTACCCTAATTGTATAAAAACATAATAAGCCAATAATAATAGGAGTTTATCATTCATATCTCTTGTGGTTCTTGAGATATCACAATAACAAAAAAGCGGAATATGCAGAAATAGGATGTCTCTGGCACCAACATGAAGGGGGAAGATGCTTTCCGCATGGTCAGCATATGGAAGGATTTTGGGCCTTTTGCCCTAATCTTCTAAAGGAAAAACACTCAAAAGATTAATAAGTGAACATCACTGATGCACTTATCGCCTGATCAAACAGTTTGTTACCCGGAGTTTTCTCTTGCTTTCTCTAGCAAAATTTTGAATTCTGATGCATCTGATATCCTCATATTTTTTTTTTTTTTGGTGAAGTGTGTTTCTAGTTTATGTGAGTGCTAATGAATGTGATTGCTGAAAATATAGAATCATAACAATTGTTAAACAAGGTGGTTCGCAAACCACCTGATTTTTGTCACCTGATTTTGCTTTCAATAAAACACGCAATATGACCTTTTGATCCCAAGATGGCCTTTGATGTAACCTTTGTAGGTATCATTAATGTGACAATACCTAATAAACATTTGTTCGAAGTTTAAACAAAATTTATGCAAAAATAAAGTTGACTTTTAAGTTGACCATTTGACCCCTACATGACCTTTGACCTCATCATCCTCATCAACACACAAGTGGTAATAACCAAGAATCATTTGTACCAAATGTGAACACAACTGATGGTAAAATAAAGAAATGAGTGCAAGTTAAAGAACGCTTTAACATTTAATATTTTTGTAACAGATGGCCTCATATCATTTGACCGTTTGACCCCTAGATGACCTTTGACACCATCATCCTTATCAACACATATTTGGTATTACCCAAGTATCATTTGTACTAAGTAAGAACAAAATGATGCAGAAATAAAGAAATGAGAGCAAGTTAAACAAAAACTAAAAACTTTAACATTTTCGTAACAGACCAACAGGAAAAGTGATTACTAGGTCTCTGGCGAACTTCGTTCACGCGAGACAATAAAATTATTAAATATTTAAAATCTATTTAGCTTTCCTGATGATTTCAAAAAATCTCTTTATTCTTGACTCTGTTAGCCCTGAAGAAGGTAGTAAGATGGAATGATTGAACTCAAACATGTTGGCCATATTCACAAAGGTGGCCTGAAGTTAAGCCTAGCTTAAATCTGTGGTTTGAATATGGCTAGCAAAATGGGACACAATTTGTTCCTTAGGAGTTTACCAAATTCTGGAATTGTGTTTTAATTGTAAGGAAAAGTTTTTTATGTATCATTCCCAAGCAGTTTAAATGGTTTCACTACAAAAAATTCAGATAAATCGAACATCTTACTTTTCAAGATTGTGTCCCATTTTGCTAGCCATAGTTAAACCACAGATTTAAGCTAGGCTTAACTGTAGGCCACCTTTGTGAATATGGGCCCTAGAGTACAATGATATTGACCTAAATTGTTTCAAGCTAATTTCAAACTGCTTCTGTACCTGTAGTTCTTGTTCTTTGGGGTCTACAGGTTTCTGCGTAGCAACGATATCTTCTGTGGCACCACCAGTACTGGCCTGCATGAATTGGTTCCAGGAACCAGTTTGAACCCTTGGTAGAATCTGTCGACCGAGCTGAGCTGGGGTAGCTTTTGGAAGGATGGTGGGATTGGCCCTCTCTTTCTCCTTCATGGCCAGACGTAATTCCTAGTGGAAAATGAGGGAAAGAAGGGAAGGAGCTTGTAAGATTAGAGAGCATATTCTTAAAACAAAGTGAGACGAGTCATCACCTCCACCTCCTTTATTACAATTACCACCACCACCATCATCGTTATAACCACCACCATTACTGCCACGATCATCATCATCTTCATCATCACCATTATCCCCACCACCAGCACCACAATCACCAGCACTACCATCATCACCATCATCATCAACATAATCACCACGGTCCCCATCATCTTCACTACCACCACCACCATCATTATCACTACTGTCATTATTATTGCCATCACCACCATAACCATCTTCATCACAACCACCACCATCATCATCACCACCATCACCATCACTCCCATCATCAACATCACCATCATTATCCCCACAATCTTCACCATCACCATCACCCTCATCATCACCTCCTCCACCACAACCATTATCGTCATCATCACCACCATCACCATGATCATCATCATCATCATCACTATCATCGTTGTCACCACCATCACTATCATCGTTGTCACCACCATCATCATCACCATCACCACCATCACAACCACCACCATCATCATGACCATCACCAACACCATCCCTACCATCAACATCATCCTCAACATTACAACCACCACCACCATCATCATCACCATCATCATCATCACCATCCACATTACCATTCTTTCTCACCTGGTTTGGCTCCAGCATGAAAGATGCATTTGTTCCACTATTCAGGTTTGTATACCAAGTTTCTCCTTGATGTGAGATATCTACTGTATTAGCAAACCTATTGCCAGGAATCGGTTGCTCGACAAGAAGATCCTTCTTCAATATCTGATAAGCTGTCAACAAGAACAAAAAAATAAATATAAATTATAATTATGAAGGTACTGTCATGACTGTCTTTAGATATTGCGATCAATAAATCATGTTACATGACCTTTTGACCCCTATATGACATTTAACTTCACTAACCTCATCAACAAACATGCGGTTGATTACAATTGACGCAGAAATAAAGAAATGTGCGCACGTTGAATAAGAAGTTTAACATTATCGTAACAGACCTACAGGAAAAGTGATTACTACATGTACAATGTAGGTCTATGCCAAATTTAAATCAGGCAAGACAAAAATCATTATGAAAGGAAAATGACAGCATCTTTATGCATAAAGACAAGGAATTTATCTAAAATACTACAAAGAAGCTAACAAACAGCAAGTCGTCTTACCAAATGCTTTCCAAAACTTTTCAGTTCTGTACCTAAAATTAATAAAATGATATAGATTTTTATATTTGGATAAAATTGTGTAAAACATTTTATTATGCATGTTGAATAAACTATTAGAATAATAGACAAAATTCACTTTACTGCCAACATTGAAAGGCGAGAAATGGGAACAAATTATCAAAATTTTCCCCTAAAAGGGAAGTTCCTCATTTTCCAACACAACTACTACAGACACAGAACACAGTGGTTTATGTCTCTTTTCTTTTCACTAATAATGGTAATTTTTTTTTTAATCAGCCAATTAATAAGCCAAGAAACAACTGAAAGTTTTGGGCTGAACATGTTTGTATAGTCCCATGCATGTATTTCTATGAGCAGTGTATGTGACTCACAGTATTACATGTAATGTGAATAGAGAGTTTCTTAATTTTGGTGATTCCAAAGCTTACACCACACGACAATTCTTAGGTGAACTGAAATCAAACTTTTCAAAATCACTTTCATTTTTACATGAACACATTTCAATTTGGGACCAAAACTGGAATTACTTTTAAACAACATATATATACTTACTTGCCGATACCAAATTTCTTGTGCTTTGTATATTGACTTGGTAATCTCTGGTTGGACTGTATATCAAAAATGGCAGAAATAAGATATAGAAAGGTAATAAAAATATATGCAGAGAAGATATGAATAGAGAATTGGAGAGATGACATGACAGATTTCAAAGGGAGCTGTAAGACAGACAAATACTATTATTATTATTATTATTTTATTCGGCACTTTCAATACATGAAATACATACTACAGTATAATGATAATGAAATATAATTGACATATATACAATTCAAAGAAATTGACACATCAGCTCTATAGGCACTCATGCACCCAATGAGGCTGCCTCGAAAAGAACAGGATAACTCCATGTCCATGGCCCACAGGCCTTCTTTCCCATACTTGAGTCTAATGAACGGAGACACAGTATTTGCTCCAGGGACAAGTGCTCCAGACTTTAATCTATCTAATATGTAGGGTTTGGCTTGCAATAGGGTTTTATTTCACAGGGTTCCCACAGAAATTTGAAAACAAAATTCCATGACTTTTCCATGACTTTTCCATGACTAAATTGCTGCTTTCCATGACTTCCTTTCTGACACGGTTTCCAAAATCAGACACATTATGATGGACTCCACCTCCCCTCACAGCCATCCCAGGGTTCCCACAGAAATTTGAAAACAGATTTCCATGACCTTTCCATGACTTTTCACAAATTTTCCAAATGCCCTGACTTTTCCCTGACTTTCCATGACCACAAATTTTTCCATGATTTTCCATGATTTTCCATGACTGTGGGAACCCTGATTTCAAGATTAGAGATAGGTTTCAGAGAGCCTGCAGGGGTACAATTTCAGTCTAGAGGTTGAAATCAGTCATTTGATTATTGTACGGAATTTACCATGGAGCAATTGTTGCCAGAGCAAATGTCATGGAAACCTCATAATTATGTATTAATTACTAAATTGTCTATGATTATTAATACATAAACAAGCACCTGTTTTGACGATTAGTTCTTCGTACATTATATACATGTATAAAAACATATAGATTGCAAAAATAAATGAGCTTGGAATACGGCCCCTCTAAAATTGGATTATCTTTATTTTGATATGCACAGTATATCATCATTGTGGATGATTTGTACTGGCGATGGTGGTATAGACCTTATGCATTGATGTCATAGCCCTCTAAAGTTTGGAGCTGAGGCCATTGCCTTGCACGCGTTTATGATAAGAAACTGGCACATCTCTGACAAATCTGTGTACACGTATTCCTATATCCCCTAAGGGAGGGCGCTATGAGATTATGACGTCATATGCATGAGGTGTATAAAGTAAAATGCTAGGTATAGATGATAAAAGATGATAATATTTCTGTACTCACCGACCCCCTGAGAAAGTAGATTGGAACAGCGAGACCAAAGCGCCCTCCTGTGACGTCAATAGCTGCGAGAAGATGATGTAATTCTTTGCTGAGATCCATCTCACCAGACTGGCTATTCTCATCTGATCCACCCTCAAGTCTAGTATCGAAATAAAGTTTTAAATTCAATTAAATTCCATTTTATTTTCATTTTATTGAAGCACAATACATGTAAAATATATTGTAAGTAACACACATAACTAACTGATTACATGACTCATTAAAATAACCAAATAGAGGGGTACCTCTGGAAGCAAATGGTTATAATCAGGGTCCCATTTAAAACAAAAATAAAATGATTTCAAAATAGATAAAATATAGATGAGTATGTTAGTAAGCTTCATATAATTCAATTTCAATTCTTTGAATGTCATTGAATAATGAATATAAACTTTACACTTTTACACTTCTGTCTTTTCTCTCTCTCTCTCTCTGTATCTCTCTCTTTTTCTTTTCTTCCTCCAAATACATTAAGCTTAGATGAATATTTTAGTGAATATACTCCTTGAAAAAATAATAAACAAAAGAGCATTATAGCAATTGACAAATAAAGTGATAGTATCATTTGTGTCAAAGGGACTGACTTCTTATTATCAGAGCAATCCCTATCCCCAGCCAATAATTTCTTAGCAATGCACTCATAACTTAAACTGTACTAAACCAACTAATTTCCTTCTGAATTTAACAGCATAATCCCTACTCCTTATTAGCAAGTTCTTAGCAACATTTTCATGACTCGTTCTATATCATACTGACTTACTTAACTTCCTTTTGCAGTTGTCACAAATTAGCAAATTTTGTACTGTACCATATACACTTATTTCCTTCTGCAATTAACAGCACAATCCCTATTTCTAATTCATAAGTTCTTAACAATGCCAGCATAACTTGTATTGTATCACACAGACTTACTTCCTTTTGCAATTGTCACAACAGTCTCTACTCCCCGTCAACGAGCTCTTCGCATTGTGTTGAAAATGGGACAGGATCAATCTAAAGGATTAAGTAGAACATATATTTTATTGAATAACGACTATAATTAATCACTAAATACACAATCTTCAGTTTACATGTACATCACAATAACTGACCCAAGTACAGTGAACTATTATTTATGTTATTGATTCCAAACAAAAAAGAGTTGCTGAAACATCTTATCCAATAAAAGAGAGCTAGTGGAGTAAAATTGAGCCACAAAGAGCCTGAGTTTTTGATCCAAGCAGAATGCTTCCTGTCTATACATATTTCTATACATGCTGTCTCTGACAAAAATCAGGCTCTTTTTTACTCAATTTTATTTGATTCCAATTCCACACTTCAGTTCAGCCTCAGACCAATATCACAGTCGATTGCAATCAAATAACATCTCCATGCACATAGTTTACAAGTGAGCTCAATCGATTGCAATCAGCTGTGACATTGATTTTAGGCCAAAATGTTATGTAAAGGCCCTGTCGCAACAGCCTTGGGTGTGACTTGCTGGTAACAATTTTTGCTACCCTTAAGTCGCCCGCGTTGACAGTATCTCTCTTGCACGTATTTTCCCGCAGGTACGCACGCAAGTTTGATTTGCCCGCAGAAAAGTTTTGAACATGCTCAAAACCTGTTCCGGGTGATTCATGCGTGATTTCCCGCAGTGGTACACGCATAACACCAGTACGAGACCCGCACCGGCCGCAAGTCACGGGCAATTAACCCGCTCGAAGTACGCAGATTGCCCGCGGATCTATGAGGCCAAAAATATGTGACGTCTCACGGGGCAGGGTTATTCCAAGAAATTATTTGAAAATTGATGGTTTCTCCAAGCTCACACATTGTAAGCAACTTACACGCAGGTAACAAGCAGTTAGGCCGCAGATACCCCGCAGCGCACGTACGTCACCCGTAACTAACACCGATCAGTTTCAATGCTTGCAGGTAAGATACACGCAAAACTTGTGAAAATCCTTGTTGAACGCAGAAATCTTGATGCGTGCTGAAATATCACTGCTCGCAACTTGCCCGTAACTCATACGCTAGGCTGATGTGACAGGACCTTTAAGTGCACATTTTCCATTTCCTACAGTCATTAAATGTATAACAAATACAGCATATATGGTCAAACTTTCTATAGAAATACAAGTCATTTGGCAGATAACAAAATGCTGCAGTTTGATTCAAAATATGGACAGACTTACTTCCTGCGGCATTGTGAGGTTTGAACATAGTCTTCTATTTTCTTGATCATTTTTGCTTTGTGATCTTGGAATTCTTCACTCTTGATCTCCCTGACAAAATGCCTAAAAAAAGGAAGAAAATATGATCAACCTATAAATAGCTAATAATATTCCAAATGAATCACTTTTTGATCCTCAAATTGGCACAAATCATATTTTTATTTCACTCCTACCTTAAAAAAAAAAATCGTACAAATAATCACTTTGTTGATGGAGATGATAATTTGTGTGTGAAAATAGTGATATTACATTCTTTTTTTGCATTGCCAATTTAGAGATTCCAGTGATCATTATTATTACACAATTCCTAGAACCATCTGATGTACTGCACTAGAAACAAAATCATACATGTTTCGTCCATGATTTATGCTCTTTCTACTGATGTGTATTATGTGATTGCTACTATTCTGGTTTCAAAGATAATTAAATGCTATTAACACTGTAACTAAAATAAGACATTTATGTCTAGGGGTTAATGATGATATGTACAGTAGTGTGCTCTTCATTTATTGAGAGAGAAAGTTTTTAGGATTCAACATACATGTATTTGTAGCAGAACAGATGCTTTTTTGAAGAATGTCTCTTAAAAACAATGCGAACAATGGCAATTCCCGATCCCTTTTTTCTCAATCGTGCCAACTAATTTGTAAAATTTCATACCTGAAAAGAAAATAAGAGATTACACTCGATAAACATACCAGTTCAATGCAAAGTCAGCTCGACTGTAGAAGGCATAGCAGTTGCTTGGCATCCCGTCACGCCCCGCCCTACCGATCTCCTGATAGTATGATTCAATATCCTTGGGAGCTGAAGTAAGAAGCAGAAACAAGGGTCAATGGGTTGTTGCAAATTTGCATACCTGAATATTTATTAAGAATATGTACATGTATGTATGTATTATGAAAATTAATCTGATTTCAATATCTTTGGGAGCAGAACTAAGAAGTAGGAAAAAAAAGGGTCAATAGGGTGTTGCCAACTTGCATATTTATTAAGAATATGTATGTATGTATTGGGAAGTTCAATCTAATTTCAATATCCTTTGGAGCTGAAGTAAGAAGTTGTCCCAAATAAATAGGGACAGCTGAGCTACCCTGATAAGGCGCACACAGCATCAGTCATATTCAGAATTTCTACCCATCAAATGAATGCTTACCGCCATAGTGTATTACATTCCTGACGTCAGGCTTATCGATTCCCATCCCAAATGCGACAGTCGCTACGATGCACTGATGAGTAACGAGGAAGAAATGGAGTTGATGATTAATAATGAGAGGGAAACAAATATTAGAATTTATTTTTGTAAGCATCTTCTAAATTCAAATACCTCAATCTTTATATTTGAAAGATACCAGTATACAAATGATGCACAGATAGATGTGAGTTCATCGGTAGGTTTTGTGAGCATAAGGTGACTATGGTACTGTTAAACCCACAAGGTGCAGCCGAGTGGGTTTAGACTAGTTTCCATAGTTACCGCATGCTCACTAGTCCTACCGATGCACAAACAAACCTGTGTATCATTTGTTTTATAGAATGATGGAATTTTTTGGCAAATAATCTTCTTTTTTTTTTGCAACCATGCTAGCCATGCATCCGGTAAAATTGTCATGCATAGTAATTACCGACACATGGCTAGCCATTCTATCATACTTTTATATGATTAGTTTCAGGGTGGTGTTTCACGAAGTTGTTCGAAAGTTACAAACAACTTTATAAACAACTGGGCCCATATTCATAAAACCTTACTAAAGCTAGTTGCAAACTAATAACATAGGGAACAGTACACATTTAGGTGATTACTAGGCCTATGAAGGTTTATGAATATGGGCCCAGGTGATCAGTTCTTATGCTAAATAATTGAGATTGTGATAAGTATAGCAACAAATTCACAGCTGGAGCTCCTTACATGATCAAGAACTATTGGTTTGCTCAAACCAAATATCAAACAGGCATCACACCGAAACTCTTGGGCGGCCTTTTTGCATTGACGCTCTAGCGACAATGCTATGTTATCGTTCCATATTCCTTTTCCGTCTTCTTCTTCTTCCACAAAAAGCCATTCACTTAACACATGATCCTTGTTCTCCCTGTCAAGGTCAAATTACTCATCCAAATTCGTTCAAACTTCATAGACATGACATCCATAATCCACTATTGATCCACTAAAATTTCAAATTTTGTCAATTTTGGGCCATATGAAAGCCATTCTTCCAGTCTCCATATCTATGTCATTATAGATGCTACAGACTTCTAACAAAATGCATTAAATAGTCGATGAATTGTCCTTTCATATGAATACAACAACTTTTTATTTCAAAACCATTTTCATATTTTTAATCAATTTCAAAAATCAATTCCGTTATGAAATAAAAAATTGTGACTAAAAACACACAAAAATGGCTATAACTTCATAAAATCAATTCCATTTTGCTTCAAATTTTCAGGGCATCTTATTCTAATAAATGTGCACACACTCCACATGTTTCACGCTCCAGAAAATACGCAAAATGCAAATAGCGCCCTCTAAAGTTTCAAAATTTGGCTAAAATCCAAGACGCTGCATTTGCGTTGTGCGTTTTTAAAACCGTACCCTTTTTCGGATTTAGGTACTTCAAACTATGTTCTTTCCAGCAATGTAAAGAAAAATACATCGATTCATTGACCAAATTGCTCAAAAATGTTGTAGAAAGTAAAAAATTATCGAAACCAGGAAATCAAGTTTAACTTGCCTCTAAAATTGCAAATATTCAATCTAGGGACTTGAAACTTGGCAGGCATATGTATCAATACATTTCACAACTACCTGCGAATTTTTGTAAAATTTGATGACGTCATCACAAAGTTATGAACAAAAATAGCGAATTTACAAAGCATTACATAACAAGGCATTATGTCATTGCCGTTCAATATTTGCTTCTGAAATTGGCTTCACATTGACCGCATTGAAATTGCCTTTCCATTGATACCATATATAATATAGGTTGCAACAGAAATTTTTTAGTAAATCCAGTTTTTGTAGAAACCATTATACCAGCTTGCTTCATAATCGCGAAATCGAGAAAGCCACGAGTGCTCAGATTACTATGGAACGCCATGGAGGAAAAAGGATAAAGATAAAACTCAACAACGTATACAAATCGCAATCGCTTGACACACATTTGTTCTACATGTGAAGGTTATTTCGGTTTACCAATATATTTCAAAATATATGTTTACATTTTTATAATCCTTGATATATTTTAGTCAAAGCGTCAATGCACGCACATCGTTCATGTCAACGATTGCAGTTCTAGTATTAGTGAATTGTTTTCGTTGCTCTATGGGTTACCGAGTGGAAATGTTGCCACTCCACCCTCACCGATACGACCACTTTACCTGCAGTTCGTCACGGACAAATTTATGATGGTTTTCTTTCCTTCTCTCTGGGTTCATGCCTGCATGGTAGATGTCTGCTTTCACTCCCAGATCTGTTGGCAAATTAAATTATTATAAGAATATCAATGAAATAATTATAAGAATATGAAATAATATATGAATATGAATGGAATTATTATCTGAATATAAATGGAATCATTATATGAATATGAATGGAATTATTATACGAATATCAATAAATAAGTATATGAATATCAATGAAATACTTATATGAATATGAATGGAATTATTATATGAATATAAATGGAACTGTTCAATCAAAAAAATGATTATGAAATTGTGATCATGCTTGTGATACTCGTACAGAAGCATAGAAATTGTTGATAGATAATCCTAAAACAAAAAAACAAAAAAACATTAGTTCCAAAAGATTTTTCTGACCAACTTGCAAAGATTAAGTTAATCTCAGAGTTCTATGTAAATCTAATCCTGGTTAAAATTCAAAGTCAAATCAAAACAAATACTTACTCTTGAGTGTATTTCCTACACTTTCTGTTGCCTTCTTTGTCGGACAGTAGATAATGGTTGGTCCTTCAAACTCATAGTAAAACCTAATCAAATTATTAAAGTTACAAAAAAATGTACAATTATATTTATGTATTGTAAGACAGAGAGTTGTGGAACAGCATGATCGCCAAAGTCAATTGATACGGCACTAGAATAGAATAGAAGTTATTGTTTTGTACACCACCATATATCAATTTTTTTAACATTGTCCATATAATTTTATTATTACTGAAGGAACTTCATCACCTTCCAGCTTTGCTTTCTGAAAGTTTCCTTTTTTCTGTTCAATGAACCTTATTGATTATGTATTTTTATATCATACATCTATCTGCTTTATGTATTTTTTTTTTTTTTTTACAATTTGGAAAATAAAACACCTTTGAATTGAATTGAAATTATATAGTGTATTTATAACTTTCAGATCATTCAATCAAATAAATCATGTAGAAATTTTTATTATTCAGTTCCCATGAACAAGGTTACTCATGACAAGGCTACTGTATCACATAGAGTTAAAGTATGACTCCAGTCTTCACTGTAACCAACATTGTATGTCTACACACAAAAGGCAGCACTTATTTTAACCCTTTCGTTACCGGGCACTTTTTCCAAAAGTTTGCATCCACATGAAAACTACCGTTCCAAGCTTTCCAACGGTACATAACTCAATGGGAGAGGGCGTTTTCTTGCAAAATGGTAGTAAAATCAGTTTCCCTTGTCACCAGTGTTCTATGGTGCCAAAAGGCGACCATGGTAATGAAAGGGTTAACATCACGTACAAAATGTTATTTGAGTTAACACCGTGGGGAATTGATTTAAAAGTGAAATGCCAAAATCATACAAATATTTTGGTTTAATTCAATCCTTGTTTGCTCTGAAAATCTCTTACATTTGGAAAATAATCAGTTGTCATTACAAAATAACTAAATTTATAGTTGAAATCAAATCAAGCACACCTTTAATTGGTCAACTCGCTGAAAACATTGGCTAGGCCCACCGTTATTTTAAAAGGGTTCAACAGGTTTAGGTGTATGTTAATTAAAACCAGTACGAACTAGCAGACTTGTATAGCACCACCTCAAGTCCTCAACTACTTGATTTAGCCCTGATTCCTAATCCATAATGTAACATCCTTAGTAGTGTAGTCTAATAATACAGGCCCATTTTAATGAAAACACACTTTTTCACTACTTAATGATTTCACACCATGATAATTATGTTGCTAAGTATCAAAACACATACTTTTCCCTCAATACGATTTAGTTTTCCACTAACAAAATGAATTGTAGGTTAATTTTTACACCATTTTGTTAATAGTTATCTCAAAAGGCATACTTCAAGACTATATCAATTTATGACACACAGTAAATGAGAGTGTTGCTCCGTTCGCTCTCGCTTTAAATGTGGAAAATAATCAGTCAAGTAATTACAAAGTAACTAAATTTGAAGTTAAAATAAAATCAAGCACACCTTTTATTAGAAAACTCACAGAAAACAATGACATAGGCCTAGAGTTTTCTTAAAAGGGTTCAAGAGGTGTAGGTGTGTGTCAATTAAATGTCATTCTGCTTTAATTAGACAACATGGTTACAACTGTGAAAGATGTGCTGGCTAAAAAGATATTGAAATGTTTTTAAATCTTACTTCTTTGATTCTATAAGGATGTTGGCAAGATCTTTCTCTATGTCACCAGTCTTCAACTGAACCTGGAGGTAGAGATTTGGCCTGCAAAGAAAACAAATCATGAAACATTCCATTCAAATGTCTGATCCATTTTAAAGTAGACAACTGGAGAGTCAAAACTGCTTTTAATTGCAACAAAATTCATACCACTGCAACGAAAAGTCTCTACTGATTCAGAATATCTAAACCCCTTGTCAAAATCTGTTTTAGATCGGGAGTTATCACCTTTCAAAGAAGGGCCCCCATTTTCAGGCTTCAGCGGTACCGCGCAAGGGCGTTGAGATTATGACGTCACACCTTGGGCATCCGTACCGTGTCCACTGTATGCACGTATCCTGCACTGTGCTATATCGCGTACATTGCACATTCTGATTCTTGAAAACTTTCTTTCTCTCTTCTCATCTCATGCTTCTCCCCAGGCCCTGACTAACTGGTCAAAGGTGATATCTATTGCCGACTGTTCCTCTACCATTTATCTATATATTTAAGTTAATCCGCTTCAATAATGTATTATTTTTCATTATATTAACATATAATTAGAATAGGCCTATCCTCAGTACGAGAGTGAGTGAAAAAAAAAAGATAATAAAACAAAGTGACATTGTGGACTGTTCAAATCACACTTTTAGTTTTGCTGTCATATATGACAAATTATTGTAACCAATAATCCTATATATCTATATTGTAAGGTTATCATAATCTTGAAATTGTTCATTTGGTTTTGTAAAGTCTTTATATTATTGTGCTGTGCAGATCCCGAGATAATTTCATCCGTTAGCTATAACAATAATTCGTCCAAACTTTTGGATCGAATAGCTCCTTAGTTCTTCAGTTACAGTATGTGAACATTTTTCATGGTTTTAGATATTGTTCAGAATGAAATAACATTACTTTGTAGATTCGACCTAGAGAGAGATGAACAGGACAGTTCATGCGTTCCTCAGGAACACAATATAAAACTCATGAGAATAAATATGCGAGCAAAAATTTTCGCTTAACATGGAAGTTCAAACTCTGTTCTGTCTACAGACCATTACTTCCTTCTGTGTTTTTTTTTTTTTTTTTTTTGCCCCTTTAGTTTCTGATGAATCGGCACCCCTCCCTAAGTTAAGGATAAAGTTGGA
>CALNVZ010003433.1:39305105-39337445 GCA_940671915.1 Paracentrotus lividus
GTACCTAATATAAGTTAAAGTTAAATTTGGCGCCCCGACATTTGAGCTCAATCTGACATCCTTAAAGTAGACAACTGGAGAGTCCAAACTGCTTTTAATTGCAACAAAATTCATACCACTGCAACGAAAAATCTTTACTGATTCAGAATATCTAAACCCCTTGTCAAAATCTGTTTTAGATCGGGAGTTATCACCTTTCAAAGAAGGGCCCCCATTTTCAGGCTTCAGCGGTACCCCGCAAGGGCGTTGAGATTATGACGTCACACCTTGGGCATCCGTACCGTGTCCACTGTATGCACGTATCCTGCACTGTGCTATATCGCGTACATTGCACATTCTGATTCTTGAAAACTTTCTTTCTCTCTTCTCATCTCATGCTTCTCCCCAGGCCCTGACTAACTGGTCAAAGGTGATATCTATTGCCGACTGTTCCTCTACCATTTATCTATATATTTAAGTTAATCCGCTTCAATAATGTATTATTTTACATTATATTAACATATAATTAGAATAGGCCTATCCTCAGCACGAGAGTGAGTGAAAAAAAAAGATAATAAAACAAAGTGATATTGTTTTCATTGTGGACTGTTCAAATCACACTTTTAGTTTTGCTGTCATATATGACAAATTATTGTAACCAATAATCCTATATATCTATATTGTAAGGTTATCATAATCTTGAAATTGTTCATTTGGTTTTGTAAGTCTTTATATTATTGTGCTGTGCAGATCCCGAGATAATTTCATCCGTTAGCTATAACAATAATTCGTCCAAACTTTTGGATCGAATAGCTCCTTAGTTCTTCAGTTACAGTATGTGAACATTTTTCATGGTTTTATATATTGTTCAGAATGAAATAACATTATTTTGTAGATTCGACCTTGTTGCAATGAATTTGACAGATTTTGCATTTGTGATAAAAGCAGCAGTCTTACGAGAGACGACTGTATATTCCATCCGCTCCTGCCGGACTGATATACACTACTCCATCCTGTTGCGTGTGTTAGAATTAAGCCAAACTAAATTAGTAGACTGTATATATTGCAAACAATTCAATGCTTACATCATTGATTCTTAAATATTCTGTCTCTTCAATATATATTGATTTTGTTTTAAGGAAGTTTCTGGTCTTTTAGCCATTGAATTTCGATAAATAAGGAATTTTGGAGGAAATGTGACATGACCACCTTGTCAAATCAATGATGGTAGTGTTAATCCGTGTAAGTTAGTTGGGAAAGTGATGACGGTGGCATGATTATATTTTGCTCTAAAACCTTATTTGGAGGGATTTATATTAAAAAAAAAAAAATCATATTAAAATCAATATAGATTGAACACAGAATAAGTCTTCTTAAGAATGAAGTCGCTATAAATTTACGTGGAATTTTAAGCATTATATCTCCTAATGTCAATGGGCAAATTAAAGGATTCACCAACAACCAACGGGCCGCACCGTTCCCGGCCCCTCGATGAGAGATGAGCAAGGCAATTCGTGCTTTTATTATGATTGCAAACTCTTCAAAAATCTATCGCAGCAAGTTCAAATCTACAAAATAATCACAATCGTTAACAATATCTCAAAACACGGTATTCTAAGGATATACAACCCTGTATGATTTGTCCAATGGTGTAATCAGTTGTGATAAAAGAGCCAATTAATCCGAGACACAGCAGTTAAAGCAAGCTAGTACAGTGCGAGCAATCTGTTTACGTGTATATACGTATGCATCAAGCTGCGCGCGCAAGCTCAGATCAGCTGGCTGTTGTTCGAGCTGTCCAAGGTGCGACGTCACAAACCAGGAGCTCCTCCGCACACCGAGCGGCCCATTTGGGGGCGGATTAAACAAAAACGCTAAAAACCATTTACAGCTATATCTGAGAGATTTAAGTCATTTTCAGCATGTCAATCGTATAAACGAAGGAAAATCTATTCAGTATCATGTAATTTGGCCATTATTAGCAAATATTGTGTATTTTCTCCGTGTGTCTACTTTAATTAATATAAATACCTAAATTTGACCTAGATATAATGCCTCAAAACAAGGAGTAACTGTTTTTCCTTCATAGAATATCTATTGATCGATTTTCTCTTCTTCTTATGTACTATTGTTCTTGGACTTGGTTATGTTTTAGTAAACTTGAGTGTTTGATATATTTTGATATAATTGGTAAGCTTTTATGAGATGTTTTGAGTTGAGCTGGTGATTCGCATATACAAAAACCTATGAAGGTGTAGGCATATAAAAGGAGTATTATCAACTGTACTAGAAAATGGCATTTTCCCTCCAAAGAGAAATTAAATTGTTTGACAAGAGAAAAAAGCAATTGTATACTTCATTTGACAGAGCTTTTCAGCAAATATTGCAACTTTTGCTAATAAATGACCATCATTTAATAATGAGAGGGGGGGGGGGGGGGGGGGGGGAGGTAAGCTACAAAGCAACAATGATTTTTATCATAAATTAAAGGTGGCTCAATCTGGTTCAATCTCTGTATCCAAACAAAAATCATGGTTTTAACAAGTAATTAGAAATTCTCATTTTATAATGATAAATTTGGCAAACATGGAAACCCCCTTCTAATAATGGTACAATCCAAATTAGACTGACCTATCAAAGCTAGTGCATGTGATGTCAGGGTCTTTGAGACGTAGTGACCTACATATGTCTTTCTGCACCATCGGTGTGGCAGTGGCTGTGAGAGCTAGAAAGGGTACCTGTGCAAAGACGTGATAATAATATTATACATGTATATCTGTAAAATGAAGACATTACACAATAATACTAGGCGTAAAATACATACACAAAACATGTAGATTAGAATGGTATATGGTAAGCAAATAATCACCGTTGATCCAAATGATGGGAAGACTATCACTTCACAGGCAAGCTGGATAAGCTATCTCCTCCAAAGCAGCTTGCCGTGGAAGTTATAGTTTGCCACGTCATTTGGATCAAGAGGTGATTATTTGCTTAATATTCCACATCTGAAACATTTTAAGAGTAAGGGGAAAACCAATATTTTGGTTAGAAATTCAAGGTTTCCTTGATCCTTTAAAAAAATCCACTCAAGTCATCTATGCCTGAGCTTGTAATTGTAACGTAAACGCGAACAAATAAAGTGCGCACAATTTATTTAGCGCATAGGCCTAGCTCAAATGGGCTTAAGTGATTGTTACGTTACAAAGATATTTAAAAAAGGAATTGTTTCGTCACAGAGCAATTTATCTGTCGCTGCATGCGATGGTAAAATGATAGTACAAAAAAACGAGTGACAACGCACTTTTTTTCGCCATCCTAAAAATAATTGATAACGCGTTACGGCTCTACATGCTCTATGGGGCGCTGAAGTGATCAGCAAAACTCAAAAGTACTATCACTAAGAGTGATGATTGATTATGGGAAAACTGAAATTTATCACGTGATTGACTTTTGACCAATCCTGTTGCAACATTCTTAGTATGTGGAATATAAAATGTAATACCAAAGAGGGATGATATTCACTCTTGAAAAAAATTTAAAAATAGAGATAAATTGGCAGGGGGTCCATGGTATAACACCTTAGTCAACTAGTGACATCAAGGGGTGGGTAAATTTCCAATCGGTCTAAACCCATTTTGACTAATGTCCATTTGGTTTCATCCCACATGGTTTAATTCCATTTCGTCTATAACCAGTTCATCTCATTACCATTTGATCTAAGTACCGCTACGCATATTTAGCAATTCATCTAATTTCCATTTTGTCTAATGTCCAGTTCGTCTAATGTCCACTTGGTCTACCACCATTTGGTCACTTTTAGTAACAAACTAGTAATAGACCAAATATTCAATTGGGCAGTAGATGAAAATTCAATTAGACCATTTGGTTATTAGACAGAGTAAGAATTAGACCAATTGTGAATGAGACAAAATTTCTAGTAGACCAAATGGGTTTAGCGCATGTGGTATTAGACAAACAGAGAATTGGACCTGCTGTTAGACCAAGTGGGTATAAGCCAAGGGGTGGTATAGGTCAATAAGCTAAGCCCATCAAACTAAATGTATCTGCGCTTTTGATATTACACATGCATATTTAAAGATGTTTTAAGGGTATTTGGGGGGAAAGTAGGATCTAAAAAGTACATAATTTGAAAGAAAAAAAAAAAAATCAGAATAATTTAAATCAAAGTAATATATATACACATGTATACAAGTATCAATCCTATATCAATTAGAATGAGACTGTTAAAAGCTTGTATGGCTGTAACCCTGAATTTTAGTCCATAAAGCTGGAAGACATGTATTTGTCAACTGACCTGAGGAAGTAATTGCCTGAGATTTCCCAGAGTTCTGTATGCTGACCTGAAGTCATGACCCCATTGTGATACACAGTGAGCTTCATCTATAGCAACCAGTGTGATGCCTGTATATTAGAGTGAAAAGATTAGAGTAGATAAAGATTGATTAAGACAAGGGTCTGTTTCATGATCAAAGTAACTTTGATTGAATGTTAAAAAAAATCATTGTCAATGATTCACATTAGATTCACATCATCAAATATTTAAAAATGAGTTGTTTGATTTTAATATTGAGCATTGAGAGTGACAG
Source organism: Paracentrotus lividus (assembly GCA_940671915.1). NCBI lineage: Eukaryota > Metazoa > Echinodermata > Echinoidea > Camarodonta > Echinidae > Paracentrotus > Paracentrotus lividus. The sequence continues at coordinate 39,309,695 of CALNVZ010003433.1, forward strand.
TAAGTTATGAAAAGAATTACTGCTCCTGTCTCAGCTATTTCTAAAAATTATTTTTAGAATGGCACTAAGGCAGTCATATGGGCTATGAAAGTAATTATCATTAGTACCATTCATCCATTCACAACAATTGTCAAGATTTCATGGTTTGACAAAATAATTTTTGACTATGAGCCTAAAAAAAAATACACCAGATACATCATTAGAAAGAGCAAGCGTTTCAGCACACATTGGGTCCATTTTTGTAGTGTTATCATTTCAGGTTGGGCATCAGGAATTAAAAGAGGAAAATAAAGCATCAAAACCCTTAAATTGGCAATGATTCGACACAATTGAAATCAGTGTTACACGTCAGGAATCATATAATAATTTTAAGCATACATGTAGATAAAATCTTAAAAGATCAATTTTAAATAAATTCCTTTTTTTTTTGTATAAAGAATATAGTAATTAATGAAGAATACCAAATGTTGCCAATTTGCTGAAGAAAGATGAGCAAATGAGCCCATAAAATATTTCCTGTCATGAAAGGTTCAACTCACCCACTTTCTGCTGCAAGTCTTCAATGAGGTCAGTAGCAACCGATGCAAACTCAGGGGTCATATACACTAATCTATACTCTCCCCTGGTCAAGAAAATATTGGACAAGAGCAATGAATTTTTGTTTAAAGTTCATGTAAAGTGTGTAAAAAACAAAAAAACAATACTGATGTATCCTACTTTTAAATCTAATATGAACCAGCATCCTTTTCACCACCTCAAGTCCTCAACTACTCAATCTGGCCTGGTTCCAAACCCATAATGCAATGTTCTGAGCAGCGTAGTTTTCAGAAATAGACCCACTTGTATGATACAAAAAATTCACTAATCAATACATTCTTACTGCAATAATTATGTCACAACGTAGCAAAACTAGTACTTTTCCCCTAAAAACATTTTAGTTTCCTGGTGTGCATAAAGTTATATGCTAGTTTATACTGAAATACACACTCTCATTAATAGTTCTCCCAAAAGGTATATTGATATGACTAGCTTTCATAACAAACAGTCAATGATGGACCCCATACATTGGTGGTAAATTCTGTCTCACTTTAAAGCCTCAAGCCTCATATAAAAAAAAGTTATAATATGACATCTTGACTTCAAATCAACCAAATTTCATAAACAAAAAAGACTATTCTGAACTCGATCCGGCAACAAGTATTTTTTACTTGGACACATATCTAAACCGTACTGTATGAGAGCATTGCCCTGTAAAGCTCAAATGTAGATGCTTGAATCAAATAAAGAGGGCTTACTTGAGCAAACTTCTTTTAGCTGTTCCCATGTCTCGTTGAGCTGATCCAAGATAGCATGCCTTGATGTTGGCGATCCTAGGCAAAAAAAAAAATTTATATACACTTTATTAAACCTGGTGTATAGTTTTGGTAACAAAAAAGGAATTGGCACAAAACCGATCAAATGTGGTTACATGTTGTCCAAATTGCACTAAAAGATATGTGTGAGATATCTTGTGACATTCCTCTCGTGAATTCCGATGAATTTCATTGAAAATGTTTGAATGAAGCGTAATTTAACTGCCGTTTAGACCTCTGCTGAGACGTTCGCACACTGGAGGTTACGGCGTAAATTAGAGCGAACGATCTGTGTATAACACGCACACAAGAGTGAGTCAGGGCCCCGTCTTATCTTTTTTTTAATACTTGTTAATACTTGTATTATGATATAAAGACACTAAAACGAGATTTCAAGTACTATAATTTGCTTTATTATTATTATTGGATTCAATCCTTCATAATTTATCTAAATGTGAATCCAAATTAATTTTTCTTTCTCCATAAACTATACACCAGCTTTAAGCTTCATAGGAAGATTTCTTACAAAAGAACTTCTACAGTATAACTCCCATTGCCTTTAGATCGGATGCTCATTCTGTATATACATGGTCATATTCAAACGTGAGTGACACAACATTTGGACTGATAGAAGGGTGCATATCTTTGCACTTGTAGGTTATGAATGGATCATGACTACCATATTATGTATAATGTATAATGAATTTTACAATTGGTCCTGGAAATTATGATTAAAAAACAGTCCGTGAGTGACACACACAAAAAAAAAAGACATGGGTTTCTGACCATCATTGGTTATGGTTGGATTTGTGCCCAAGTAGATCTCTAAGGGTACCATAAGTGCTGGTATATGTACATGAATAGTGTACCTCTCTGACATTTATTGTCCTTATCAATCATTCCCTCTCTGTGGAAAATGGTCCACCTCTATGTGTTGTGAGTGACACGACATCCAAAACGTGAGTGACACGATCAGTGCCTTCAATACAACAATTCAAGTAAATAACTAAATTGAAATTACCTGTGTGTGTATGCCGTGTTAGAGTAGACCATGATAATTACTTTAAGCAAAAAAAAAATCTAATAAAAGTGACTAGATATAAGAATAAGAGGCATTTAAAGCACCATAGTCCCATATGTGCAAATTCCTGTTTGATCTATCATTCAGCGTAAGAAAACTGGATCACATAATGTTTGAAGTTAAATAACTGGTTGTATTGTAAAGAAGCCTTTGTGTTGATTTCATATCCTAATTTGCATTTTCAAAAGCACAGCGTCACATTAAAATTTCAGCTAAATGGCCCACTTAGTTTGAATATGACCAAATAAAAATAAAATCAGAGAACCTCGGACCCAGGAGGGATTTGAACCTGCAACATCTAATTCTATCCAGAAAGGAACTTACCAGGGGAGCATTTCATGAAAGGACTTGTCGGACGTTTTATCCGACAAACTGTTATAAGCTACTGAAATGCTTGTATCTGATTGGCTGAAAGCAAATTTGTCGGATAAAATGTCCGACAAGTCCTTTCATGAAATGCCCCCCAGATATCCCATTGCTTTTACTTCCGACTTATTAATATTCAGGATCCAAAGTAGGTCAGAGGCGTAAGAAGAATAAAAAATATCCCATCATGCGAGGAGTTCCATATGTGAAGTTCTTTTCATTAGTTGATAGGGGAGACTCATTTGCTGCCAATGAATTTTAAATAAAATTACCCCGATTTACCATGCCAACCTATAGAGACTCTTACTTGAGGGCTTGGACTTGGTCCTCCATGAGTGATATGAGAGGAGAGATGACTATGCTGACTCCTCCAGTGAACACAGATGGGAACTGGTAGCAGAGACTCTTACCGTAACCTGAATGGACGGAGAAAATAAGTGGATTAGACAGTAAAAAATGATAATAATTGTGTTCTTGAGTAAGATGAGAGGAGAGATGACAATGCTTACTCCTACAGTGAACACAGATGGGAACTGGTAGCAGAGACTCTTACCATAACCTGAATGGATGGAGAAAATAGGCGGATTAAAACTTTAAAAAGGTAACAATGATAATTTAATAATTGTTTTTTCATAAGTAAGATGAGAGGGGAGATGACAATGCTTACTCCTCCAGTGAACACAGATGGGAACTGGTAACAGAGACTCTTACCATAACCTGAATGGATGGAGAAAATAAGCCGATTAAAACTTTAATAAAAAGGTAACAACAATAATTCAATAATTGTTTTTTTTTTTCTTGATTGAAATGAGAGGGGAGATGATGATGTTTATTCCTCCAGTGAACACTGATTGGAACTGGTAGCAAAGACTCTTACGTAAACTGAATGGAGAGAGAATATACTTGAATTAGAAGGTCATCAACAAAAGTAATCTGTCCCGAAGGTATCTCAAATGAGTTGTCAACCCAGGCTGTGTTTCACCAAGTCAATCGTAAAGTCATTCGTAACTGGAACATGTTCTTGGGTGCTATACTAATCACCATGCTAAATCATTCAGCGTAAGAACTGATCACCAGTCGTTCATAAAGTTGTTCTTAACTTACGAACGACTTGGTGAAGCACCATCCAGGCGAACAAAGTGAATTTACACTATGCCTTGTGTAGAGGCATTTTCTTTTGTAATATGCTTGACTAACAAAGCAGTACAATAGAAAATGTGCCATGTTGATTTCTACTGTTCAAAGAGTTCGCTAGACTCTCTCTATATATTGCACTGTGCAAATTCGCTTGATTCGCTTGCCTTTGCTTAGTAAGATACATGGACCCCCTTTAGACAGGTTGGTCTCTAAGCACTCAATGAGTATCAATCATGAGCCAAAATCTTCATTTGTCCCTATTCATCCACTCCACAATGGTTATGGCATCGTCAACGAAGGCTTTTCAGTCTTTCCTTAAGACATCCTTCTATTACTCTGATCATGACGCAATGTGTGTCCCACCCTATTGTTGTGGGGTTTCCAACATATGGTAATAAATATTTTTTTTTGTTTTTGTAGTGCTTTTCTAGTAAAAAAACTTTGCTTTACAATGTTTTATTAGATCAGTCATTAGATTCAATTCTAGAGGCTGCTGGAAGGGAAGAAGCATATAGACAAAATGCCTTGCTCAAGGAAACACATGCAGTGCCAGGAATCAATTTCAGACCCAGTCAAGTGATACCAGACTACGACACTTCTACTCCAATTATGTGCTGGCGTTTCCAAGATCAGCAGTGGTAAATTTGTTTTTCTAGTGCTTTTCCAGTTAATAACTCTGCTTACAATGTATTATTAGCCCAGACATTGGATTCAAAGGATGATTTCTTAAATGTCGAGGATAAATTTTCAGAAATAAAATACAAATTAAAATTAATTTCTCTGGCATACTAACCTGTTGCCATGACAACACACTGATCCTTTCTGTTCTTCAAGATGGAATGAATAATTTTCCACTGCATCCTGCAAAGAAAAATGGATAACAGTAAAAAAAAAAAAAAAATAGAAAGCAACAAAGGCCATGATGCCAAGAAGGGAATTAAATTTTATTATTATGATATACATGTATATGGAACTTTCTAATAAAAAAGTCGCTACCACAATATTTTTTTTTCTTCATATAAATGTATAGCCACAATATTTTAATTACACAACAAAAAGTACTTGTGAAAATAATGAAGTATTGACAATAGCAGTGGGCCGAAAAAATGATCCACCCTTGATGTTTTGATGTTCTCTCTGTCTTAAGGAAAATTATTCATGGCTGTCATGGTAGGCTATATCTACACTTCTAAACAATCCAAATTTTACAAAAACCCAGTGTGCAACCCGGACGTTAATAAACCTTCAGCTGCTATTCGATCTTCCACCAGTGAAACATTTAAATGATATTGCAGATGTCAGGTTTCATTGTATGATCGTGGTCCAATGTCCGAGACCTTCTGAATTTGACTTGAAAAAGAGCAAGTATGCTGATAACTTCACAAAAACTTGAGTGAGTACATTAAAATTTTAGCCAAATGGTATGACTGTGTCATTCCAATGTTGGAAAAAACAAACATGTCCCAATGTCTGCGAACCCATTCATTTTACAAGAAGAGGACTATTTACATAATGTACATGATTGACAACATTTTTAAGCTCCATGTAGTAAATTGAATTGCTAAATTCAGCCTTTTTTGCTGTTTTACATGACAAGTATATATAGAGTTAAGATTGAAAGTTAATATTGATTGGTGTTTTCTTCTTTCTGAATCATGAAGATAGGTGTGTTTGCGTACAAGAGCATTTTGCAGACATCGACGCGCTTCCCTTACTTACGGTCTGAAAGAGGAATGACCAAAGCTTTTCTTCAAGGCATTAATGTACTTCTTGTCAGGTGGCGTTATAGACGGATCTACGGAAACAAGAAATGAGACATACAGGTAAATGTACATCTCAAACAGAAACAATCAAATCAGAACATCTTTCTCTTTTTTTTACAAACATACTTATAAAAACATTTATTATGTTACGTTCAGTTTACTTTACTCATTGTAATTTCATCTTTGTTGTAATCCAGGGAGAAAATGAATTTTAAGTTTTTAGAATATATTGTATATACATGTATACTAGAAATGACAGAAAAGAAGCAAACTTAAGATTTTGAGCACATACGGACACATACACACACATGGCGCTTTTCATACATACGTACATGAAGTCCCTTCACAACCTTCTTATGAGGGGACTAAATGTACGTTTGGTGCAGACAACAACACAAAGAAGATGAAAGAGAGAGAAGATTGAAGGCATACCATGAGTAGTACCATCTTCATCCTGTTCCTCTTTGATTGTATCAGTGGATGAATTGGCTGCAGCATCACACATCGCATCAATCTCCTAGAAAAAAAAATTATAGAGACATAGAGATAATCAAAGAGACCACACATCGATTTTAGATGATCACATTTATATAAATTAATAAATCTAGAAAGCACTAAATTCTGATCCAAAATTTGAATTATCAAATGTATTTCATTCAAACCCATAGACTCATAGAGGTCTATTACAAAATTCCCTAGGTTTATATAAGAATGAAAGAGACAAGATACAAGATATCTTTTTTGGTCTTTGTAAACATCGTTACATAGAAATTTGGTTTCCAAATATGAGACAGGAGATAATGAAAGGGAGCAGACTTGTATCTCTCCAATAGGATCAATTCGACATGATCACATTTATATGAAATGAATCTAAAACTAACCAAATGTACATTTGTATAACGATCCCAGATTTGAATGATCAAATGGATTTTTTTGAAACCATAGAGGTCTATTCAAGATTTCCCTAGGTTCATAATGGAATGTTAGAAACAGGAGATAACGACAGAGAGTAGACTTGTACCTCTTCAATATGATCGATTCCAAATGATCACATTTATATAAAATTAAACTAAAACTAACCAAATTAATAATGATCCCAGACTTGAATGACTCAATGGATTTCTTTTAACCTACAGACCTTCAAGATTTCCCTCTGGTAAAATGGATAAATATCTGATCCTTGAATAGGCACAAATTAATTGTGCACATGAGCTCACAAGTGATAGAAATATCTGTACAATTTTGATCTAGGTGAAGAAAAATTGGGAAGAGAATATGTCAGTGGCGGATACAAACAGGGCGCAGTAGATACACTCCCCCCCCCCCCCATAATAAAATTTGTTTTGTAAAAGAGCATTAGAAGTGAGAGCATAAGTCCTAGACCCAATAATTAAGCCATTAGTACCCTCAAATTGCCATTTGGTCCAAACCCAATTTGACTATGTCCATTTCGTCTCATCCCAAATGGTCTAATTCCATTTTGTCTATAACCAGTTCGTCCAATTACCTTTTGGTCTAAGTAGCACTTTGCCTATTTACAATTTCGTCTACTTCCCATTTTGTCTAATGTAGAGTTTGTCTACTGTCCACTTGGTCTATCACCACTTGATCACTTCCAGTAACAAACTGACAGTTAACCAAATATTCATTTGGGCATTAGACAAAAATGCAATTAGACAATTTGGCTATTATACGAATTGGCAATTGGACGAATTAGTCATAAGACCAACTGCAAATTAGACCAAATTGTTAGTAGACCAAATGGGTTAAGCCCATGTAGTCTTAGACAGAGAATTAGACCAACTGTTGTTTAGACCAAGTGAATATAAACCTCTTTATGTGGAAAAATAATGCCCTGGTATTGTGAGGAAGTATCATTCCTTACGTAATCCATGTCTACAGCTCACAAATTCATGATATTTATTTCGTTTATTTTTGTTCAAAATCTCTTAAAGTAGAAGTGCATAGAAATAAATGCAGTCTGGGGGGCATTTCATCAAAGGACTTGTCGGACGTTTTATCCGACAAACTGTTATAAGCTACTGAAATGCTTGCATCTGATTGGCTGAGAGCAAAGAAAATGGCTTATATGTACAGAGAGGACCCATGTAGTTAAGTAAGTCTGCAAGCTCAAATTTCTTTTTAAGCCTAGAAATTTTTGTGGTAAGTTTTCAGCCTAGAATTTGGCCTTCCGATCAACTGTTTTTACATCTGGGACGTGCCGTGACGGAAGAGAGAAGACAATATCCCAGCATGCATTGTGCGCGTCAAGACTCCATACATTGGATACTGTGTAAAGCTTGTTGATTTCAATTGAATGACAGATCTGGGCTTGCACTTCCAGACTTACTTTTTACTACACTCAGAAGGGACTTATGTGTAAATATAGGCAATTTTCCTCAAAAAAGATCTGACCACATTTATTTCTATGCAGGTCTACTTTGATATCTATCTAAACCAATACATTAAACTGTTTTTTTTTATTGTTTCATAGCTCTTTTGTATTGTCTTGATAGACATGACATGCACTGTTCTCTTATGCTTATTCACCCTCTCATACATGGTCAACTTATAAAGCGCAAAAAAAAAAAGGGATCAGGTTTTTCTGATGACATGTTTTAATTGTTTTCAAAAATAAAAAATTATTAATTTAAAGAGAAGTATCATAAATAGATAATATACACTATATACATTGTACTATGTATATCCATTTCTTTTTCATTCATTATTTTCTTAATACCTTATCTATTTTAATACAATAACATATTTCAATAGATTAAAATGGATAAAGGCCTGATGAACAGTTTCTTGAACATATGTGGAAATTAATAATATTAGAATAAAGAAGTGAATGGTAAATTTTACCACTTTTTGACTGCACTGCCAATTCAACGGTGTTCAGCTACGTTCGCATCATAAAAATATTCATGTATCTCTTATTATTTATCTGATTTTCCTCAATTAAAAAAAAAGTCTGTTCTGTTGCGCATGAAAGTAATTAAATATTCTAAAATTGTCTGCATGGCATATTATTTAAAGGCATGTGTGACAGTTAGTATTATACTCCTTTCATTATCTCCTGTGAATTTAGGTGGATTCACACCTGCCCGATCTGGAAAAGTTCCCGTAAACTCTGATCGGGTATTCTTACCCCGATCACAAACTACGCGTAATTTTGCAAGGGTAGGTGTGAATCCACCTTTGACTGAAAATGCCAGAAAGGAATGCCATGTTGACGGTCAACTAGGCCATTCAAGGTCGTTTCTGCATAAGGACAACTACGGTGCACAGACCGTGTGTACAATTTGTATATTTCAATGGCATAAGAGAATTTACACGCATGTACTACATCATGATCAAAATCAACAATGCCAACCCAGAGAGAGACAAATTGTTTTGTGTTTTGTTTGTTTTGTTTTATATTTGAGCCATATCTGCATCAAATTTGCTCACATATTCAAAATTTGTTGTTTCAGGCGGTAATATGTACATGTACTCAATTTCATTCCAGCGAAAAAACATGTTGTGGATCTCAGCTGCGTAGAATGTCGTTAATCATGTATTTGGTTCTACATCAACGTCCATTGTTAGAAGTGGTACACTATAATCTATTGGTGAATCAATTGTTTTAAGCTGAAAATCCTGAAAAGAGGAGGAAAAGTAGAAGGACAGAAATTACAGGGAATAATTTTCCTGGTATTGCATCACAATTTGCTCTGCAGTTTTACATGATTGCTTTTGTGTAGCAATTTTTTTTTTTACATAGGGCTGTACATACTTTGTTGGAAGTGCTTCCCCATCAACCAAAACTGCTATTCAAATATGAGACGGAAAATTATTCCCTGAATTATAAATGATCTAATGGAAATTTTGGTTTCATAACAGTTTGAAAGATTAGCAAAATGATGTAAAAACAACACATTTAAAAAAAAGATATTTACATTTGGTATTCATTTCTCTAAAATGCTAGAAGCTACTTAAATGGTTGCCCATTGAAGCACTTGTTTGATTCACTTCAAGACCAGGGGAGCATTTCATGAAACACATATTCACTGATTCTCACTGACAAGTGTCAAAAGCTATTGAAATGCTTGCATCTGATTGGCTGAGAGCAAATTTGTCGGATAAAACGTCCGACAAGTCCTTTCATGCAATGCCCCCCAGGTTTAACTTGCTAAAGTACATGTACTTGTTGACTAATTTCTAGACCTTTTCTAGACCTTGTTCACTTGTTGAAGCAAGTGTTTGATTCATTTAGAGACCTTATTCACTTTATTGAAGTACTTGATTGATCACTTTCCAGACCTCATTCACTTGTTCACACATTGAAGTTCTTGTTTGATTAATTTCTAGATATTGTTCACTTAATGAAGTATTTGTTTGATCAATTTCCAGATCTTGTTCACTTGTTAAAGCACATGATTGATCCATTTCTAGACGTTGTTCCCTTGTTGAAGTACTTGATTGATCAATTTCCAGACATCGTTCACTCGTTGAAGTACTTGTTTGATTCATTTCTAGAACTTGTTCACCTGTTGAAGCACTTGTTTTATCAATTTCCAGAGCCTTGTTCACTTGTTGAAGTATTTGTTTAATGCATTTCTAGATCTGGTTCACCTGTTGAAGCACCTGTTACATTCATTTCTAGATCTTATTCATTTGTCAAAGTTCTTGTCTGATCAATTTCCAGAACTTGTTCACTTGTTGAAGAACTTGTTTGATCAATTTCCAGATCTTGTTCACTTGTTGAAGCACTTGTTTGGTTAATTTCCAGATATTGTTCAATTGTTGAAGTACTTGTTTTATCAATTTCCAGATCTTGTTCACTTGTTGAAGTACTTGTTTGATCAATTTCCAGATCTTTTTCACTTGTTAAATTAATTGTTTGATTAATTTCAAGATCTTGTTCACTTGTTGAAGCACATGTTTGATCAATTTCCAGATCTTTTTCACTTGTTAAAGTACTTGTTTGATCAATTTCCAGAACTTGTTCACTTGTTAAAGTACTTGTTTGATCAATTTCCAGATCTTGTTCACTTGTTAAAGTACTTGTTTGATCAATTTCCAGATCTTGTTCAATTGCTGAAGCACTTGTTTGATTCATTTCCAGACCTTGTTCAGCTCTTGATGCACTGTTTTGTATAGTCAATCCTTTCCCTATATGTATCTATATTAAGAAGAAAAAAAAGGACGAAAGAGAGGAAAAAACGTCATTACATTAATTTTCTCTTTTTTCTAAAGTAATCTAAGACTGAGAATCTATTAAACATTTATGCGTAGTAAGCGAATCAACCACTATAGATCTTATTGTCCACTATCAATAGAAATACATTAATCTAGATTATTTACTTGCGCGTTAAAACAGTCATATCTATGCTCACAGGGACTTCAAACCCAGGGGTCAAAGCAGATCGTGAAGTCCTTGAGAACCACAGAAACGACTATGTCTTGCATATTAAAAGCAATCAATACATCTTTTATCAACCGAATGTGAATCAAATATTAAAAATAAAGGCCATGCTTAAATACCTACCAATGACATGATCCTCATCTATCATCTTTGATTATGTGTATATGGAGACCAAACAGTACTAATATTATATAAATAGTGGACACTCTAGAATACAATATACTGGATTATATGTACAACACATACTAAATTATATCCTGAGTGCATGTTTGTTTCACCAAGGCCGCAGGCCGAGGTGAAATAGATTAGCACGAGGGATAATTAAGTATGTGGAGTTCATATAGTCCAATAATATTGTATGATGGAAAGTTCACTATTTATTATAGTAAATAAACCCCTAGATCTTTGACCTTGCCTAATCTGGTTTTATCTTTGACATTTTTTTGTTGCTAATTAAGCTATTGTGACGTGTATTTTATTGGTCTTAAAAAGTGCAGAAAAATAAAAGAAAAATACGAATGAAAGTTTGATGAAAATCGACCAAAAAATAGCGAAGTTATGAATATTTAAAATTTTGATTCTGTGACGTCACGTGCGAGCAGCTCTGCCATGTGGTGTATATGTAAATTCTATAAATTTGTCTTTTTTTTCATGATTCTTGATGAAGGAATGGGTCAATTTGATAGAGGCATGTATATTAACATAATGTTTGATGATGTATCTACCGCAAAGGTGAAATAATTAATTTTCTTCTGAAAAAATGACACTTTGAATTTACACTACGTAATACGTAGGAGAACAGGTCGCATGTGACGTCCCAAAACCAGAACTTTAAATATTCATAACTTTGTTATTTTTTGGTCGATTTTCTCCAAACCTTCACTCATATTTTTCTTTTATTTTTCTGCATTTTTAAAAACCAATTTAAACCCAGGGTGAACTTCCCCTTTAAAGTTAAATACCTGTGTGGCTCCAGCTTTGACGGAGGTCTCGCTGTCATTTTCAATACACTCGTTTTTAATCATGACGCCAAGGGGGACGTACCTCTGGTTCCATTTAGACATCTGGATTAAAATCACAAATGATAAATATATTAAATCAAATGAAGTTCTGTAATATTATATCTGTAATCAGTAATATTAAGATTTTAACATCATACAAAAACCAATATACTGTAGAGGGCATATATGGAGCACTGTCACATGTACTTAAAAAGGGAAGAGTTAGTTTAAACATGCAAACTGATAATGATTGTCACATTATTGTGCATAAAACATTGAATAACATTGAATCTTGAAGAAAAAAAAAAAGTTATTTCAATGTCATGATTTATAAAAAAAAAACAAAAAAAAACAAACAAACCTGACATTTAACTGAGTAATTGGGATTGATATCTAATTTGAATTCAAAGACATGCTGGATATTTTAGCTGAGTATTATCTTTCCAAGCATAAAAGGAAAGTAGCATTTTCATGATAAAATGTTAAAAGTAATTTTCAGTGTTATTTTGGTGAAAAAGATTGCTTGTATATTTACTTTTGGTACTTTGTGCCAATAGGTGGCCTTGCGTTCAGTCTGTTGTGGATGAGTTTGCTGGTGCGATGAGGTTACTTTGGGTACAGCCGGTTTGTGGTCAAAAGATAGCAGGCGAGCATCCTTGCTTGATTGAGCCATACGTTGCCCTTCTCCAAATTTTGAAGCGCTTAACATTGAAATTGTTCTATATTTTTTGACAAGCACCTGTTTACATAATTGAAAGAAAAATAACAAAACGGTAAATCTCTGTTTGAAAATAGATAACAAATTGAAAAAAAAAATCCATTGAATAAGACATGCACCTTCAAGTTGAGAACAATTTGAAATTATAAAAAAAAAAAAAAAATCCAAATACGTATACCGTAAATACGAATTCGAAATTAAAATTAAGAAAGATTCATGGCAGTATAGGCCAAATGATAATTATGCTAATTGTCATCTATTGATTACATCTAATCATTTACCAATTAAACATTGAAAATAGTGATTGAACAAATGTGATTCCTCATATCAAATGAGAAACAGCAAGGAGTCAAGGATATCAACAAAATACTGTAATCATGGAAATATTCGCAGTACATTAATCTTTGCGGATTTCGCGCAAAGATCGTACGGCGCGAATATATGAGCATGCTTTCTCATGCACGCTTTGAATGGGATCAATTGCGTTCATAGGTAAATGCAGCGCGAATTTAAGAACCTGCAAATATGTATTGAGGCCTCTAAGCGAGAAAATAACAGCGAATACAGTAATCTATTTTTACATTCTTTCTCCTGTCATTTGTACTCATTTTCTACAGAGCATACATGAAACATTGAAGATTCAGAAAATTAAAAAAACAATTATTTTGGCAATTTTCTTTACCCTTTTTTTGAGTTTGCTTGGCGACTTGTGTCTCATTTGGATATGATGGGTGACAAATATTTACATGGGTATGACCTCCTTTAGGTGATTAAGAAATATCCATCAAGTATAGACGAATTCGGGCTGCGTTTCATGGAAGTGAGCCATATAGCTGGGGGGCTTCCAATGGGTTTTGGATTGAGTCAGGTGCGCATATGTCTGCGCGTATGTACATTTTCCTTTGTTACGCATACTGGAAGCCCCCCGGTTAGCTAATTTGCATAAAAAACAGCACCCAAACCGATTTCGTCTATAGGCATAATGATGTTAATCCAGGGGTGATATTTACTCTTGAAAAAAAAATAGACATACTAGGGAGCGAAGTGACCAAGCATGAGGGAGCGAAGCAACCGAGGGGAAGAGGGTGTGGGAGGGGGTTGTCCCCCCCTCCCATGGTAGGGACTTTTTGCATTTTGAGACTTTAAATTGTGCAATTTTGTGCATATCTGGAGGGGGAAAAAAAACAGGGAAAAAAAAGAAGAAAAGAAATCGCAAATCCGATTTACATCGCAGGAATATCACCCCGGTTAATCTTAACTGATTACATCTAAATCATTTACCAATCAACAAATTGAATTAGTGATAAATATTTACATCTGGTACAAATAGTGTAGTGTTGGGTGTGCCCTCCTTCAGGTGATTTAGCAGATCTGATGAGGTGGATTTAATTGTTGAAGAATATGCTGGATTTATTTGCTGACCATCGTCATCTGAAGAAGCGCCGGGTTGATTCCTTCGATGCCCTTCTCCACACGTTGAAGCACTTAACAAAGAAATTGTTCTCCCTTTCTTGACAGGCACCTGCATCAGTAATTAAATAAAAAATTGTAATTCGGTTGTTGTTGTTGTTGTTTTTAAAATATCTAAAAAGTTTCAGTAACACTCAACTGAAATAGATTAAACATGTGGATAGGAGCCAGTAATGCTGTAGGACTTCACAAAAGGTGAAAAAATTAAAAAGAGCCCCAGTGAACCAAATTATTACCAATACCATTAAAAACATGTACATGGGGGAATTTGGCCCAAAAACAGTTGAAAAGAGACCTCATGAAAAAAAAAAGTATTTTTTTACTGAGTCACAACCGGTCATTTGTGCATCATGCACCTAGGTATCTACAGCAGATTTCATGAAGGAACTCTACAACAAACGCATGTTTTTTCAGACACGCCGGAAGCAGGCAGGACGTTTTTGAAAGAAAGATGATACTGCCATGTAAGCTACATTTTGTGAGACATTATTTAGAGTATGCACCATGAGCGTCCATCATAGGTGATAATGGCGCTATACAAGAAGACATCATTGTATGCATACTCCGTAGCTTATGTGGGAATTGAAAGATTTACTTTTACAAGAAAGATAGAAGCAAAGAGAGCAAGAGGAAGATAGAGAATGTCATATCTTAGAAGAATAGCAGAATGGAGTGGGAAGTCAACTCTAGAACTCATTAAATACTCGCAGAACAGAGAGGATTGGCATAGAATGGTTACCTATGTCATATTTAGATAACGGCACTAGAATAAGTAGCAGCTAATGATCAGTCATGACGACCGGATAAAATATTGGGATGTCCCAACAGTGCCCAGTAACAAGTGTTAGAATCAGTTGCAATCGATACAATCAGGATCCTTGTTGTATAGTCCAGATGCAGAAAAGTCTCACTGTCATCCAATCAGAATGGTTGTTTCAAATTTGCAATTGATCGAACTCTGTATGTTACAGGGCATGGGTTACAAATAAAATATAAGTTTCATACCTGTGTGCTAACAGCTTTCATGGAGGCCCAGCAGTTGCTTTCCTTTCGTCTTTTTCCATAATCATGGACGACATTGAGAAACTTTTTCCTTTTTGGCATCTAAATTAAAATCACAAATAATAAACAGATGACACCAAACAATTGCGTAGAAATAATCAAATTAGATCTACAGAACACATTTTTTAATGAACTGAACTATGTCATCCGTTAACCTTCAGTTATTAAACTTTGTCTTGTATTTGACCTCGAGAAGTGGCAGAAAGAAACATGAAATGTACATGTAGCACTATTTTTGTTGTTGTAATTTTATAAATATCTCATGGCACTTTGGAATATGGAAATGTATTTAACTTCTCCCCATGTCAGGGCTTTCATCTGAACCTTTTTCATCTATTAACAAAGGTGGCCAATTCAATTCCACACAACTCGGTACTTGGTGTCCCTCCGAGATATTTCAAGAATCGTTTTAATTGGAGGTGCAATCAACAACTATTAACATAGCAAGATAAAGCCAGAACAGTTTATGTCCATTTTTGGCAAAATTCAGTTATGTCCAACACATTCCTGTATATGCATATGCGTTTGTGTGCCAAAACTGTCTATGTCCTGTAGACAGTTCTGGCAATCAATAACCTGTGAGGATATATGCAGTTGTTACAGACAAATGTACATTGATATGCAGAAATTTGGTGGACTTAAAAAATGGACATAGACTGTTCTGGCTTTAAGCCCTCGATATATTAGGCCTGTATTCCGGACCGAAGGCTGAGTTGGTAATGAGGTGGTTTGTGCAAAGCTTTTGTGCGATCCTTCCTTTTGCCTGATGTTGACTGATGCATCAGACAAAAGGATTGCACAACAGCTTTGTATGAACTTCAGCTCATACAAACTAAGTCTTTTGTTCAGAACATGGGCCATAAAGTTGGGATATAATCAAGATTGAAATACGATGGTCACATGTTGTTAAATGTACATGTAATTTAGTATGACCGGATCTCTGACATTTGCTCAAGCGACAATTGTTCTCCCGACGATCATTAACACTAATCTAATAAATAACTTCAGCCTTGGACTAAAAATCTACATTGTAGTAAACCCTAAACCTAACTTTAAACCCTATTCCAACCTTAAAGAGAATCTAGTGTATTGGGAAAGGTGAATACAATTATTGTGAGTTTTCTTATCTATTTTCATGCATTTAGGTAGAACACTATAGTAGAAGTATTATAAGTATTATAGGTATTACAGTAGAAAGGTCCACTGCAAAGAATTGCTCTTCAAATATCCTCATAGTCAAAATATGACAAAAACAGTTGCAACGTTCAGGCCGAACGTTTGTGTGTAGTCCCATACATCCATTTTTATATGCAGTGCATGTTACTCTTACACAACAATACTTAGGTGAATTGTTCTCTACCTTTCCCAATCACAAACAGTTGAAACAGTTTCTTCCACAATTCAATCTCATAAACACAATAATGGCTTTAACCTAAGCCTACTTCTTAGACGAAATAAAGTCAGGAGCAACTGTCACCGGAGCAAATGTTGGTTCCCCGTAAGTTAGGAGGTTACGGGAGGTTCTTCCACTCTTTTGTAATTTAATAAATATCAAGTTTACATCTTCTCTGGCCTTTAGCAAAATAATTTCTGCCAGTGTGGCATTTAACTTATTTTTCAAAATTTATATTCCTAACAGGTAGCATACAGTCTGGGGTCTTTAACCAAGACGTGTAACTCCCATCCAAACAAATAAAATTATTTTAATTCCATTCAACAGTCAACAATGATTAAACAGCACAAATCATTGCACATGGGACTAACAATGAAAACTATGGTAGATCTAACTTTCTAAGGCTATTTCTTATTATGAACTTACGAAAAAGTAAGATGTGTTCGCAGCTCTTCTTTCATGTCTTTCGATCCAGACAAATAATTTGTTTCATGAGCGATGAGACCTGTGCTTGGTTGACTGGCTGTGGAGTGGGGTGACTTGGGCTGTGCTCGCTGGTTTTGCAGATCAACCGTACAATACAGCCACTCGCAAGAATCGATTTGCTTTGAAGATGTATCTTGTGGGTAACACAACATTTGCTCCGGAGACAACGGACACGGGCTTTATTTTGTCTAAAATGTAGAGTGAAGGCCACATATTGCTCGTGCGTCTGACCGAATTTGGATCTGAATTAACAAAGTGCTTATATTTTGAACACGCTGTTTTATTTCGGATCCAAAATAGGTTGATTGTGTGACTGAAAGTCGTAAGGTGTGTGGTGGCCTTTAGGGTTGGCACTGCAACAGTATTCTATTTTAGGGTATTAGGTGAAAGAGAAGGGTTTAGTTTTAAGATCAAGTTTGAAGTTAGTCAGTCAATTAAGGTATGGTAATACAGCGGAGCAATTGTCACCAGACCAAATACCATGGCCTCAACATGTCCATGGGTCAGCGATAGGTCAAGGCGAGTACGTATTGAGCTGGAGCAAGCTTTATTGCCTCTCTCTTTATAGCACTGAAACATCCTCATATTGGCGGAAAGTCCTTTTTCAATGTCAGCAACATGTGTGCAAAGACAGTGTAGACACATGTTTTGTTCCAAATGCTGATCACCTTCCCCTTTTATGTCTGGAGTTTAAAAAATATGCCGTTTTCTACCCTTACATGGAAAAAGAGTGAACTTATGTATTGAGAAAAAGAAGTAACCGACGTCCAACCGATGCTCGCTCCAACTCATGATAAACTTATAAATAGCTTATGAATAGCATATTCTTCAGTAAGAAGTACGAAGAAATGAGGGCATTTGAACAGCGATCCTTGGCATTGGACCTTTTAACTATTTATTCTCCCTAAATAACATGAAACCATAATGCTTAACATAATATTTTGTTCACAAAAGAACCTTTAATAACATGGAGGTACTCACAGCTAGCATGTTTGCATCGATCTCCTCCTCATCTTCAAAGTCATCAAAGAGTTCTGCCGACATGTCAGGTTTAGAGGTTTCTTCTGGCTCCTCCTCTGGCTCTGCCTTAACCTTCACTGCAGGCTCAATCCTCACGGCACGATCCTCTTCAACAAACTCATCGTATTCCACTTTCACCAGGTCTGTATCAGTAGACTACAATGATAATGATAATGTAGGGTAGCCAGAGCAGCTAGGTAGACACAACGGGCATGGTTCTAAACTTACAGAGAGACTAGAGAGTATCAACTTGACATGATGATTGCCTGGGAGGTACTGCCTTGAGATTGCATACTTTCAATCTCAGGGGTTTATTTTACATATAATATATTCACATGTCCATTTGTATATCAATGTAAACTATTTGATCTTGAACCCAGATAGGTTACAAATAAAGGAGATAAATGAATATGCATAGATTTCTATGAATATAAATGAGCTTCTACTGAATATACATAATCTCATCATCAGGATTGAACCAATAAAAGTACAAGAGCATAGCTACTAATTGAGCATGAGTAGGAACAAAAGAGACATGGATGGAAGAGTGAACAGAGGAATGTCAATGGAGGTGAAGAAAGAAAAGGATGGAATCTGTTGACTATGAGAGGAATGTAAATAAAGACATGATCAGGATGAGAGGATGATCACAAGATGATCAATCATAAGTTTACAAATATACCTGTTCATATTACAGCTCTACAATAATGATGATCCTGCATAAGTGGTTATTTTCGCGGTCCAAACAGAAAAATTTCATGGAAGGTGCTTAGATATGATCTAACCCTTATCAGGACCAGGCCTTAAATTTCATCAGTTTTAGGGCAAGGCCAATTTTTCATAGGGCACTTTTTTTTTTCATAGGGCACAGCACAAATACAAATGTCTAGAAAGGGCACCAAAAATTTCCCAGGCCAAACAACAGGGAATTTTGGAAGAGGAACGAAGGCCAGTGAGGGGCATCTAAGGCCATGGCCTTCATGGCCTTCAATTAATTTAAGCCTTGCAGGACAATTACCCCCGAGATATAGGAGTAGGGTTAGGTGTTGAGTCAGGGGGTAGATGTCCGGGTGGTAATTGTCCAGGGGGTAGTTGTCCTGATACGGATCTTACCGGAGTACTGCACTCAGACCCTTCCTCAAAGTTCAAAGACTCCATTTCCTCCAGACTACTAGCTTGTCTTGCCCGCTCATTCTCATTGAGCAGGGACTGAAGCTCCTTGACAGCAGTGGTTGCAGTCTTCACCAGGTCTGACCCCTTGGTTATGCAGTCTTGAGAGATTCCTACAAAAAAGGGGAAAATATGATACATAAAGAGATTCTAGTGGGAAAGGTGAACCATGGTGAACAAAATAATTGTGGGCTTTCAAATTATTTTCATCGTATTTTGGTAGAATATCATAGAAGAAAGTTCCAATGCAAAGAATTGTCTTCAAATACCCTCATAGTCCCAACATGACAAAGACAGTTAAATTGTCTGGGCCAAACATTTGTGTGTAGTCCCATACGTGCATTTATGTGTGCAGTGTATGTTACTCTTGGTAGAATTTTGTTAATTTTGTATCATTTTGTTGATTCCAAAACATTACAGCACACAATAATTCTTAGGTGAATTGCTGTCAACCTTGCTGAATAACTTTGAGACGGTTTCCTCCACAATTCATTCTCATGACCAGAATATTAATTTCAATTTACATCTGTCAATAAAGGGCCTGTCCATCAGGATAGTTGTGGCGACAATTAGAAAATGTCAAAATGGTTAGGAGATCATCCCAAAAATGGTGGTCATCAACCTTCCTACGACTCTACGCTAGGCTCCAGCAACCACTTGCGACAACACAAGAAGTAGCAAATTCACCGGTTGGCGCAACAACGATCGCCTCTTGTGTGGCAGGCCCCCAAAGGTCATCTGTTTTCTATACAGCTATCTACAATGTACTCTCACAAAAGACATCATCTGTGCCCTATAACACAAAGACTTGATAAAAAGTCGATTGACGATCGATAAAAAGTTACGATTGATTTTATCTTAGTAGCCTCATTTGGAGTGCAGGTAAAGTCATGGATTAGGATTAAGATATGATTAAGATTAGGGTTAGGATTTAGATCATCCACTGTGGGGTACCCTGTCCATGATGAGGCTACCGCTCAGATGAAATCGATCATAGCCTTTTATCCATTTTATGTATAGATGTTACAGGGCACAAGTAGCAGAAATGACATTTCCTGTAATTAACAGCAAAATGTGGCTGTCATTAAGACTGACGTCAGGGCAGCTCCACATAGATCATGACTCTGAGTAACTTACCTAAGAGTTTTGACTGGTAATCCAAGGTTTCTAGGGTGGCATGGGTGAGACGCTGTAGAGAGGACAGCTGAGAGACTAATGATGTCACATCCATCATTGCATCATTTTTGGTCTTCAGTTTCAGATCAATTAGTTTGCCATTGTTCGTCGACTTATTTCAAATCCCTAGATGATTTAGACCTGTATATTGTTTAAAAAGTTACAAAGACAATAACATATTATTTCACTGATATTTTGAAGAAGTGATCAAAACATTTTGACATGGCCAGTGACATTACAATTCCAGTCTCTTAGGTCCAACTTAGTTGATTCAATATTAGGTATTATCATTATTATATTACAAAATTCGCAAACCAATTTGAATAAGACAACAGACAAGAAACAGCGATATATTCAACAAAACTGCCAGTAACATCATCAATTTTCAACCTATTGAGCTGATTTTCCACAATTGTTTCTTTTTTGGACGACCTTTCTAATGGTACCAAACTATCTACAGAATTCAATAAACTCACTAAAGTAACAACTTGTCTCTGGCTTTGAAATTTTGTTACAACTCTATTTTCTGTAGGTATTTTTTGTGTAAATTTGATAATATTTAGAAAATATTGTATCAGATTCTGAGTGAATTTATGAAAAGTGTTTGGTCATATGATCCGACTCTAGCATGCTGCACATTAAGTTTACCTTACAACATCATAAATATGCACAAAACCCTGCCCATTCAATTCATAGCACAATGTCAATAGTTTAGTATTAGACCAAACTGCCATATTTTGGGAAATTTTGCAACCTTTTTTTTTTGCAAAAAGTTTCGGCTCAAAAATTAAGTAGACTCTAGTAGTATATGTTAATATAAGAGACATAAAATAGGTTTTTGATACATTTCAAATCAAATTCTAAAAGAAAAAAATTAAAATATTCCTGATTTTTTTTCCCCTTCCCTGCCAAAAAACTTGTGGGGAAATTGTCATAAATTGGAGTTTACAAAAATTATTTTTCATCCAAGAAGAGAGAAAGAAAATTAAAAACATCAGGGATAGTGAAAGGAACATCCAAGCACTCACAGTTACTGAAGACAGGTAGACCCTAAGTGGAAAATTTATTTCAAAAGTGAAAAATTAAGTTCGTTTTCTGAAAGTTTTCTTATTGAATCTTGTAATTATTCCCATATGGTTCAGGTGCTTGGGTGGCCCATTCAAGGATTTTGGAAGCCTGTGATACATAATTAAATTAGAGACTCATCATCACACTTCGTATTTAGGCTTTATTTAGGAAGTCCTCATTTTTGCTATTTTATTTCCAAATTAAATAACACCATTTCGATTTGTTGAAGTTAATGTTGTATCCCCATTTTTTTGAAGATATTAACAGACCTAGATCCAGACCTATAGCATTTTGGGAGCAACACGGTATGGCCAAATACTGTGCACTCATAGGTTTACTAAGTCAATACAAAGTATTGACCTAGTAGTGAAGGTGGGTCTAAGGGTGGCAGGTTTTGCATCTTGGTCCATCGGTTTTTCCCCATGATTTTTCTACTTTTTTGCAAAAGATAATGACTCTAAATTGAAGTCTTCCTATATTTTTATGTATTTATATTTATCAGAGAATAGGTTTTCAATAAATGTCACTATCATGAAAATAAAAAATAAAACACACTCCCGATTTTTGCAGACTTTTGCAAAACCGGATGGGAACGCATTCAGTCTCCACACAAAATTTTTGCCACATGCTGACATAGCTTTGCTACTAGTGTGGACGGTGTTGCTTCCTATTTTTGTCTCCATTTTGTTATGATCGAAACATAACATAGCGTTTGCGCTGAGCTGAGCACCTGCCCCAACTTTAGCTTCTGTCAAACTAAAGTTCAACACCTGTGTTGAATGAACATGAACCTTGCAATTAACCAAAGCCCCGTAGAGCCCCCCCCCCCCCAAAGGAATTCAGACCGCAACATTCAAGATCGAAATATGGCATTGCCATTGGGCCCAAGAGCATCCACTGTACCAGAGTGGGTAGATAGAGAGAGTGGCGACAACGGAAGTCGTCTCTGATTGGTCAATTTTTTCATGGGGCTCAAAAAGGAACTAGAATCTATTTCATAAGCAGTTGATGCCCTCAACAGCTGATTCAGTGCCAATGGAACTTTTTTTGCAATAAGCTCATGTGTTTTAATCATACGCTGCCAGGATGCGCGGTCAGGATGCATCTTAACATAATTGCGCAGTGATCATAAAAATAGTTCCTTTTCAGCTCCCCATGTTTGACCTTTGACTGAGCGCACCTAGTTTTGGGTACGCGTGTCGTCACTCTCTCTATCTACCCACTCTGCACTGTACTGGCAAGCGCCACCGCACGCCGCGCCGCGCGCCGAGACACTCGGGTCAACTCTCGATCGACGGTCGTTCTCTCACACTCACAGAGTCACAGACAGGCAGGATTTACAAACATTTCATCTTCAATCACACATGGAGTAAAGAATCAACATCTGAACAAAATGAAACAAACAATTGTGGTGCATCATAATGGATCCATATTTTAATAAAATTCATTAACTGTTTCAAGCAATCCAGATAAATTTGAGATATCGTGCAAAAGGACTTACCAAGCTAGACAAAACAGGGCCGATTTCCCGCAAAATATAGTCTTGTTACAAGCCCGACAGGTTTTCATTTCATATTCTCTGAACATATTAAATAGGCCAGGGCAGTTTCAAAGAAATCAGATTTAGATCAAGTTTCCAACAGAAACAACATAATTTGATACATTTTTTATAATTCAATTAAATTAGAAAAGAAAATAGTTATCTTTATTTGCGTACCATCTCTTATAGCTCACCATCTCAACAAAAAAAAAATAAATAAATAAATAAATAACATGATAATAAAATAATAATAAATAAATAACGCCTGGACCAGAGATGGTGGGGTTGACGCGCGGATCCGGATCGAGGGCCTATATAAACTTCTATATATATATGAGAGAAATGTCAAATTTGCATTGGCGATAATATAGCAGGGACGTATAATTGATAAAACATGGGGAATTCACCTTATCTCGGGTGAAATAATAACATTCCAATCAGAGCCTGAGGCGTGTTGCGTAATCTTCAGCGCCAACCCGTCTGGAGTATAATCCGGTTAATCCTTCATGGCTAGACTAACTAACCAGAAGTCCGAAGTAAATCTAACCTATGTTTTTTTTGAAATGGAGTATTATACAAGTCCTCTCTTTGATTAATACGAAGAGACCCGTTGAGAGTCTATAAACTAATCCGAAGCTACTGGCCCTATTGACTGGTGAATTCGGTAAACTTCGTCATGTTCGTGCTGTCCGAAGGTTAATCCCCAGTAGGCGCACCCTTGCGTAAGCTCTGTAGATTGTGTATGAGTCAATGGAGCTCAAGAAAAACGCGCATTCCCCATGATCTCCGACTTGCGAGGGCCTTTAACACACGCCCGAGCGTGCGTTGCGTGAATGCAGTGCACCGCGAGATAGCTTTGGATAGGGTCGCGCTGCAACGAGCCGCAGGCGAGTGCAGCTGTGCCCCATCCGAAGCATCGAGCGGTCACTGCATTTACGTTTAATCGCACAATAACGAAGGTGTGTTAACGTTTTATAAAATTGCGACATTTGCTCTAGTAGATCTTGAGTTACTTACCAAAAAAATTCCAAGGGATTATCCCTTGGAATTTTTGGTAAGTAGCTCAAAGTCTACATCACGATCGTCATCCAAGAAAGTTAACAAAACACGGAAAAGACCCGGATGTATGTGTTATTCATTTTTTGCGGCGCAAAATGCACGGTGGTGCATTGCATCGAATTCAGCATGCACACGTGACGCGTTTGACCACCACGATGCGTAAATCACACAGAGCTATTTTATAATAGTCAAATATGACTGATTGCCATTAAACCTAACGAAGAGAAAGAAGAAGAGGGAATCGCTCTGATCCTAAACTTTTTAATTAAAAATCCGGCTGACCAAAAATGTCGGGAAGGGTGGGCGGCGTGGGGAAAATAACTATAATAAACTGCAAATAAAAAAAGAAGAAAAAAAATGCTTTGGCCATGGGCGACGGTTATGGGCGACTTTATTTGGGAAAGGAGGTACAATTAGGCGTCCCATTGTAGATCGGGACATTTTTTCCCTAAATTTTGGGTCGCCCTCCCTTTCAATCAGCGGGGTGCCACATAGGTCAGTCTTAACAAATTAGACAGTGCCTTTGGTTATAAGACTGTTATACTCTTCTTTCATACGGGACTTCAAGTATAAAACCCTTCTGCGTGAGTTCTGCCATCATGCTGGCAATCAAGTTTAGGACAATTCTTGGTCACGTGTGTGACCGAAATTATATACTGATTTAAGTTTAGATTATGCTAACTATTTTGTTGGCTATCATTTGGAAAATATTTTTATGTTTTACAATATGCACGTTCAAGTCAAGGTCAAAAGAAGTGGGTCACGTGTGTGACTCACAAAAACGGCATGATTTTGAAAGTTCAATTTCATTTTGAAATTCTGTGAGTCTAAAATGACAAAATCTTCTTATTGCTGTAAGATAATGCATTATGGATCTGTTGACCAAAAAATACCACTGGATTGAAGTCATCTCTGAAATTTCCTTTTGGTATCTATTTTTTATATCGTTGATGTCGGTCACGTGTGTGACATACAGTATAGCAAACTGTACAGAAAATTAAAATTACAAACTTCAATTTTTTTTCAAAAAATTTTAACTGTAAAAATGTTTTTTGTTGATTTACTTTTCAATAAAACAACGGAGAAAGCTCACGACCGCAGTTCATCACAGCTATGTGTAGGCTGTATATATAGATGCCAGTTAGCACATCCTCTCTGTTCCAGCTCAGCACACTGAGAACTGTAACAACTTACCCGTGTAACTTCCAGCCCAGTCCCCCATTTTAATTTTAGAGTTGCTTATTCTTTTCTTTTTTTTTCTTTCTTTCTTTCTTTTTTTTTTGTGGTCATTTACACTATACGGGTCATCGTCTATTAGCCACCTCCAAAAATTACAAGCTTTATATTTTCATAAATACATGGTGTAGTTGATCACTTTTGTATAATCTGAAAGGGATGCTTGTCCCTTTTCATTTCTGAGAGCATAATGATATCCAATTGCCCGTCAAAAATCATGGGAGGAACAGGCCACCGGAAAAAAAAAAAAAAACACATGAAACAACGACAATTTTTGACACTGATAAGGGAAAGAGTTAAAAGGAAGTAAAAAGAGCCAACATGCCTATGGACAGGAAGAAAATAAAGAAAATGTACAATGGTAATAAACTTAGATTACCCCCTCCCCCCAAAAAAAAAAAAAAAAAAAAAAAATCGCTGCTAACCGGTCGAGGGTGGAGGGGGAGGGGGTAACCAAAATTCCCACCTTTTGAGTTTGTGGATGTATTGCTTTTAACGTCCCTGTATTTACATGCATTAAAGGAATATAACAATCAATAGGCCAAGGCGGTTATATGAAACTATATAGGGAACAAAAAAAAAAGCCCCCCCTAGGGGCACCTATATTGGATCTCAACTTAGGGGCACAGAATTGATGTTTAAATAATGGGGGCAAATTGATCTGAAAATTTTGTGCGCCATATGCCTATAGGCCTATAGGCGTATTGATTTTAATCTAAGATGGCTCAACATTGAACCGAAAATATTGGGACGTCAAAAAGGTCTTTAAATTAGGATCAGGAAGGCATCAAATCGATCTTAAATCTAGACGGACGTTAAATTTACCTAAAAACTTATAAGTGCGCCAATTTGATTTTAAATTCAAGGGGCGCCAAATTGAGCCAGTTCAAGGGACTTATAGGTGCACGGCGCCAGAATTGACTTAGGAGCGCCAAATCGATTTTAACATTAGGGGAATCTTTTACTTGGGGGGGGGGGGGCACAAAATTTACGTGAAACTTAAAG
Organism: Paracentrotus lividus; assembly: GCA_940671915.1. Taxonomy (NCBI): domain Eukaryota; kingdom Metazoa; phylum Echinodermata; class Echinoidea; order Camarodonta; family Echinidae; genus Paracentrotus; species Paracentrotus lividus. The sequence continues at coordinate 39,336,208 of CALNVZ010003433.1, forward strand.
GGTGCCAGATTGGTCTTTAGGGGCGCCAAATTGATCTTGAAAGGAAAAATGGACCCCGCCTTTGCCCCGTGGATCACCGATCTTCTCTCTCTTTGGACTTGTTTTAATATTTTGTTTCCTTCTTTATTTTCTTTCACTTTTTCGATTTGTGCCCCAAAAAGAAATGCCCGGGGCTCGATTTTTTTTTCTCTAACAGGTTTACCAGGGGCACGTGCCCCCCTGCCCCCTCCAGATACGCCACCTGAGTGGTTATCAGTAGCGGACGCAGCCAGATTTCATACAAGGATTTATCGGGCCCACGCGTAAACATAATAGAGCCGCTTTTATTCCAAGGACAATTGGGCCCCCGAAATGCATTCAATTCGATTTTCTTGGATCCGCGCCTGGTTATACATTATTTGCCCGTCTCTATGAATTTGAGGGGGGGGGGGGGGGGGGGGTGGAGATGCAGGATTGGAGAAAAAACTAGATGAATCCTCGACCGCGCACGGTCGAAATTTATGCCTCCGCCATTGCCAGATCAGAAATATATGGCACATTCATCTATTCATTTTCATTTATAGAAAGACATCTGTGACCTTGACCTTTGACCTTGTAAAGAGTCTAAATCTAATCAGTTCATTGTCACCCAGCATGTACACATGTACCTAGTATGAAGATGATTAGTGAAACGATTCTTGAGTTATTGTGAGAATAAGTTATTTTCACTTATTTTATTGACCTCAGTGACCTTTGACCTTGTGACCCCCAAATATAATCGGATCATTGTCACCCCAATATGCACACATGTACCAAGAATGAAGATGATCCGTCAAACGGTTTTTAAGTTATCGTGAGAACGAAAATGGGACGGACGTACGGACGGACAACCCGAAAACATAATGCCTCCGGTGAGACTTCGTCGCAGAGGCATAATAAACAAGCCATTTTCATGCATACAATGGCCTCTGTGACCTTTGACCTCATGATCCCCACATTTAATCAGTTCATTGCTCCTCCCATATGCACATATTACCCAAGTTTGAAGATGATCTGTTACACAGTTCTTAAGCTATCACGAGAACAAACTATTTTTATGTGTACAATGACCTCTGAGACCTTTGACCTTTGACCCCAAAATCTAATCAGTTCATTGCCCCTCCCATATGATATGCACACATTACTCAAGTTTGAAGTTGACCCGTCACACAGTTCTTAAGTTATTGCGAGAACGAACCATTTTCATGTATACAATGACA
>CALNVZ010003433.1:39341657-39364411 GCA_940671915.1 Paracentrotus lividus
GATCTGTGACCTTTGAGACCTTTGAACCTCATGACCCTAAAAATCTAAATCAGTTCATAATTGCCCCTCCCCATAGGCACAACATTACCCAAGTTTGAAGTTGACCCGTCAAACGGTTTTTAAAGTATGGCGAGAACAAGCCATTTTCAGCATACAATGACCTCTGTGACCAGTTTGCACCTTGACCTGCGTTCCTCAGGAACACAATGTAATAACTCATTGGGAAAAGAAAAGATGCGAGCGCGTAGCGCGAGCCAAAAATTTTGCTCTGTATATAGTACAGACCAGGAGTAATTAAAAATTTTAGAGACCATATTTCAAATACCAAGTTGTTGCCCCTTAGTTTCAGGTAAATTCGGCACACCTCCCTAAGTTCAAATAAAGTTGAAGCCCCTAAGTTTAAGTTAAATTTGGCATCCCTATATAAGTCTCAGGTCAATTTGACGCCCCTAATAGGCCCTACGGTAAAGCTTAATTTGGCGCCCCCTAAGATTTAGGTCAATTTGAAATGCAAAAATAAATGTAACGTGATATCAAATAAATTGAAATGTTTTGATGGTCAGAATCCCATAATGTAAATTTGGGTAAGAGGAAGAACACAGGCGAGCGCAAAGCATGAACGGAAGTTTTGATGTATTCAAATGATAAGAAAACAGGACATTTCATGCGTTCCTCAGGAACACAATGTAATAATTCATTGGGGGGAAAAAATGATGCGAGCGCGAAGCGCGAGCGAAAATTTTGGTATGTATATACAGACCCGGATGCATGAATTTTGAAATTTTGCTCTATCTATAATAGAGACCATATTTTAAAAACCTATTTGTTGCCCCCTTAGTTTCAGGAAATTCGGCGCCCTTAGTTTTCAGATCATTGGGCGCCCTATAAGTTAAGCTCATTGGCGCCCCTATGTGTACAAATCGAGTTGACATTCCTTACTTCAATTCAGTGCCCCCATAAGTTTTCAGTCATCTTGGCCGCCCGTCGTGTAAGCTTCAATTGACGCCCGCTAATATGTTGAACAAAATTTGAAACTGCAAAAAAAAAAAATAATAATATATATTAAAAAATAAATAGATAAAAGTAAAAAAAGTAACGCTGAAAAAAAATAAATTTAAACTGTTTGACGCCGTAGAAATCCCAAATGTAAATTCTGCGTTTTAAGAGGAAAACAAAGCTGCTGCGAATAGGGAACACATTCTGATTGCCCATTCAAAATGATTAGAAAACACGTCATTTACGGCTTCCTCGACAAATGTAATAAAATCAATGGGAAAAATGATGCGAGCGGCGAAGCGGCGAGCGAAAATCTTGCTATGTACCGTATATACAAACCCAGGATCATGGAATTTAAAATGTTGCTATTTCAGATAGAACCATTTAAAAAGACCCCTTTCTGATTGTTTTTTGGCCCCTTAGTTTCAGTAAATAGATATGTGGAGCCACTAAGTTTAAGATAAATTTGCACCCCTAAGTCTCAGTCAAATCGGCGCCCCTACATTTGAGCTCCAATCTGGCGTCCTTTACTTTAAGATCGATTTGGCACCCCCTTAACTTCAGGTTAAAATCAGCGCCCTTAAGTCCAGTCAATCAGCGCCCTTTAAGTTCATATCATTTTTGCGCCCCTACATTTGATCAAATTTGCGCCCTTCGTTTAAGATCATTTTTGCCCCCTCTAGCGTTTAAGTTCGATTGCGCCCCCTAAATCAATTCACGCCCCTTAAGTTCATATTCATTTTTGCGCCCCTACATTTATCTAAATTTGGGCGCCCTACGTTTAAGATCATGTTTGCCGCCCCTCTAGGTGTTAAGTCGATTGGCGCCCCCCCTAAATTTAAGGTCGATTTTGCCGCCCCTAAGTTTAAGTCGATTTGCGCCCCCTTCAAATCTAAGGTCGATTTAGCGCCCCCATCTGAAAAGGTTCGGGTCCAATTTGGCGCCCCCACGTTAAGCTCATTTTGCACCCCTCTAATTTTAAGTTTGATTTGGCGCCCCCCTTAAATTTAAGGTCGATATTAGAGCGCTAACGTGAAGGTCAATTTTGGCGCCCCTATGTTTACGCTCCCCCCAATTTGGCGCCCCTTAGTTAAGGTCCATTCGCACCCCTAAGTTTAATTGGCTTGCCTATAGTTTACTGTCGATTTGGCGCCCCTAATTTTTTTTAAGGCCCCCCTTACCCCTCCCCCCTGTTTCAATTTGGAGCCCTACTTAGTTAAGGTTCGATCGGCGCCCCAGTTTAAATCGAATTAGGCCCCCTCAGGCTTCAGGTCAATTTGGCCCCCATCTAAGTTTCGGGTCAATTTGGCCGCCCCTACGTTTAGCTCAATTTGGCTCCCCCGTAGTTTAATGTCGATTTGGCGCCCCCCTGAAGTTAAGGTTCGATTTTGGCGCCCCCTAAATTAAGTCGATTTGGCGCCCCAAATTTTAAGGTCAATTGGTGCCCCTAAGTTACTGTCGATTGCGCCCCCACTAAATTAAACGTCGAGTTGGCGACCCCTTAAAAACTTTAAGTCAATTTGGCGCCCCCTTAGTTATACGTTCGCATTGGCGCCACCCTAAAATTTAAGGCGATTGGCGCCCCCCCTAATTTAGGTCGAGTTTGCGCCCCTAAGTTAAGTCAATTGGCGCCCCTTAGTTTAATGTCGATTTGGCGCCCCCCCTTTTTTTAAGGCGCCCCTTCCCCCTCTCATTTTTCCCTCCTCTCTCTCTCTCCTTTTTATGTTTTTTTTTTCTCCCTTCCTTCTCTTTCCCTTTTTTCCCTTCCTCTTTCCCCTTCCCTTCTCTTTTTTCTCCTTTTTTCCTTCTTTTTTTTCTTCCTTTTCTCCTTTCTTCCTCTTTCGGCGCCCCCCTGCGCGCCCCCCGGGGGGCCCGGGCCCGTAAAGCCCCCCCCCCAGAATACGCGCATGACTATCGATCAATAGATCGGCTGCTAAATAATTTAGAACCACGTAGCCTAGTCGTATTAGACTTCGGATTTATTACGTTAGATTTCTCTAGATCTATCTAAAATTGAAGAAAACAAGAGTCAAGAGACCAACTCAGCATGCTGGAAAATATTGGTATGTAGAAATCTGTCAAGTGGGCGAGCGCGAATAACTGTGGCGTGTGAGTTTATGCTCAAGTTGAAGTTCTGCTTATTTGAGGCGAGGCCGAGGCTCAGTCACTCCGTCTCTCTCAGTCCTGCCGGGCCGCGACTGCTGGCCCGATGGCCTCGGCTGCATGGCGTGTTATGATTGCGGGTACCTGGGCTCCCTTGGGCTTGGGCTGGTTGGCATAACAAACGGAAAAGACCCACAGCACAAGGACCAATAACAACTATCAACAAAATCAGTATTTTCATCAAATTTCTTAGATGGCCCGGAGTATCGCAAAGAGGCACTTTTTTTTTATCCAATGATGAATTGAATTGATGTCTTCGCTCCATAGTCATCAAACACGGATAAAAAACTGATCTGTGAATTGTGATCAGAAATTGAGAAAAATAGAGAAATCTGACCATTGATATTTTAATATTTGTTATTGAAAAGACAAAGTGAAACAGATTTCTCTGGGAGATTGATTGATTGACTGCGTTGTTTGTTTGTTTGATTGATGAATTGATTGATCGATTGATTAAATGAATGATTAAAACAAAAGATTGACTTTTGAATGATTGTTTGATTGATTCATTGTTTGTTTGAATGATTGATTGATTGATTGTTCATTTCGAATGATTCATGATTGATTAAATTATTGGAAGAATCATGGAAATGTACTCCAAAGACTAAAACGATTCTATGCGATGCAACAATCAATCCGAATGGGAGTAGTACGTACATGATTCCGAATAATGACAAACTTTCCATAGACTACCCTTTGAATTTGACGCATATTTTTTTTTTTTTTACCCTGATCGAAACTTAAAAAAAAAAAAAAATGGCATTTGATAGATGAAACTTCAGAGCAATCAGTCTCCCCATTAATTACGCATATCCCCTTACTTGAGTTGACAATTTTTTTTTTTTTTTTTAAAGTATGAAGGAATATTCAAGATGACATAGATCTAGATCTAGATCTATTAAAATGAGGAAAAATAAAACAAATCAAGTAAATAAATAGCGAGACAGATGGGTATACCCTGATCGTAAAATAACCCTTAGATAAAGTAGTATGTAGGCCAAAGGTCAAGGGTCAGCGATTAGAAGTCAACTTTGATTAAAAATGCATGTATTGACGTTATCGAACCTTCTTTGCAATACCTCCATTGCGATACCTCATCCGCATTTGAATAAAAAAGAGCAAGAAAATATATTCATGTTTTGAAACTGCAGAAATGGGCACTCATCCTGTGTGGCGTGCATATTGATAACCAAATATATAGTAGCCCCTTAATCTTTTACTTTTTCTTTTCAGAGTTCCGTGATGTCATGCGACTAGCAGCCGTTGGGACCTTTTATGTCCTCATCTTAATGCTCTTTCTGCTCTATTTCGGAGATAACATCCAGAAGGTGTTCTACAGCTGGTTCCCAAAGTCTCATCCACCCTTAGATGAAACCAAACAGAGTAAGGGTGTTTTATTATAAAAACTAGTCTTGTAAAATATCTTTGAAGATAACTGTCACTTCGTACATATTTCAGTATGAATTAGCCTGTAATTTTATTCATATCTTACGAAAAGGAAATGTATTGAGAAAAAAAATATTGTATTCGCTACTTGGTATGACTTGTAATTACTTGTATGACTGTAATAAATGGTGAATACAGAAATGCATTTCATTATCAAGTTGGTTTATAAGACTACACTTCTCAAAAGATTACTTTCTGGGTTAGGAAACGGGGCAGGTTGAGTTGTTGGTTACTTAATTGAGACAGAAATTGAAGAAACATGGAGCTTCTTGTCTAGTATATAAAGCAGTAATATTTCACTCTTTCCTTAGCTTACTTAAGAAATTCATGAAATAATAAAATGCATACATGAATTGGACATATAATAAAATATCTGATAATCACCCAATTTTGTTTCGAGAAACCTTTTGACAAAACAGTGCCTTTTATTCTGTGTTACTAGACCTGCCTCCTGATGAATTATTAAAACAACAAAAAGCTGCAAGAGAGAAAATACAGGATGATCACACAGTTAAGGTATGTACATCTATGTACCCATTGTGGACCAATTCCAGGTCAGTTATTGGCTTACATTTGCATAGCCCCAACTCTCATGCGTAGCGTATGGCTCTCAAGGATTTATAGTATTTATGTAATTTTGTTTTTGAGTGATCCATGAATCTGACAGTTGAGAAAAGTAATGTTGTGAGGAGAAGACGTAAATGCACTATCATTTGAAAATACAAGATGTAAGAACAAATAATGTGGATCAGTATAATATGGGTTAAGACAATAAAAGAAAAAAAAAGTAATTGCTTTGAAATAAGTCTTGTGGTTGTATCTCTGAATGTACATCACACAGTATGCATCTTTATTAATATACTCCAAAGAAAATGAACATCCTGGTGTATATGTAAGATAAATTTACATTAATTAGTTTTTCTGGGATGAGCGTACTAGAAGTACTCGTAACAAATTTTAATGAACCATTTCATTAATGTCATAGTCATGTTGTAGTGTTTTTATTTGTAATCATATTTTGTTCTTTTTTGCAGGCTGAGGGCTTTACAGAACGGATATTGAAGCCGAGAGAAGAGGCCAAAAAAGCTGATTTAGAGAAGGAATTCTCCCGTTTTGCTGGACCAGCATGGAAAGGGAAAGGAGAGCGCACAAGGGTAAATTCAGTTGTTATCATAATTAAAAAGTTGTATTCAAACTTGTCTATTAAGACCACCGAAATGAAACAAAAAATGTGCCCACTGTAGACACATGGCCTTTATAGACAGGTTCTTCAACACATATTTCTTCAATGTAGATTCTTCAGAAACTGGATTTCAAGGTACAAGATTTGAATCACTGCAAAAAGCACCAACTTTTTTTGGTTAGATCGAAATCAGTCCACTTATGCCCCCAGTGAGCCAGGTCGTGTAAATATGAAAGTAGGATAATTCCTTGAAATGAATTTTGTGTGGTTACCAGTTTCATAATGCAGTGTTCCCATTCTACCTGGAAATTATGAAAGCCCTGGAAAATCAGTTTTACTTTTTCCAGCCAGGGAAAATTCAAGGACTTTGAGATAAATACCTAAAATCAGAAAATTCAGGGAATCAGAAGAGTCGGTCTAAAGCATGATTACCCCATTCACTGCTGCAGTGCATCAAAGCACGTTTTTGGGTTCAAGTAGGTCAAATTTATCCTAGAATTTTGGAAATTAGTCAGGGAAAATTCAGTCTTATCAGGGAATTTTGTTCTCCTAATAGTGGGAACCCCGTAATGTGATGAATCATATATAAAACAATGTACATAAAGGTGATTATATGAACATTTAATGTTGGTTTATTTGTTATTAAGCTAAGAAACAGTGATTCTTCCAATTCCAGACAAGCATTCCAGAGGAGAGACCTAGAGGAAAAGTCTAAAGATGATTTTATGATGATTTATAGTTGTAGGAGAGACCTAGAGAGGACTGATAAAGATGATTTATGATGATTTATTGTTGTTTTATTTGTTAAGCTAAAAGATGACACCACTTACTTTTCTAATGCCAGACCAGTGGTTCTTAGGACAGCCCAAGAGGGAACTGATAAAAGATGATTTATGATTTATTCTTATTTAATTTTTTAAAGCCAAGAGATGACACCAGTGATTCTTCTAATGCCAGACCAGCGCTTCGTAGGAGGGACCTGGAGGGTACCGGTAGGGATGCTGCCACTTCCAGGAAACTCCCAGATTCGGTGACCAATCCACCAAAGTCAGCTCCAGTGGAACCCCCCAAACCTAAGATAGTAAGACAATCACTTGACAAGTTCGCTGAGTTATCCAAATTAATGAGTTCTTTTCCTGGGGACATGAGAACGAGCTATTTTATTAAGCTATTATTGAAGAATGAACTTGGTATACATTGGAAAACTTGACAAAAAAAATAAGTTAAGTCTTTTTGGGGGTGACAATTAAAAATACCTTAAAGATTCTTGAGGATGATTTTATGGCTTTCATTCTTTGGGGAGGGGGATGGGGGAAATTTGTATCAATTAATAATGAATGAATCTTTATGTCTCTACCTTTAGGTCATAACATTACCAGACGAGCCGGAAGTAGGAACACCAAAGGTAAAGCACATTTAAATGTTGTTATGGTTCTCGTTTATCATATAATATAAGGCTCAAAGAAATACGTACCAAACAAAGTTTGGGGGATAGATCATTTGCATCTGCCTCCGCCTTCTTTGTGGAATAAGTTACCACTCGTCAAACTGCTTACACTCTTTAACATTTAAGGCAGCACTTAAAACTCATCTGATACTTAATGCATATTGCTGAATCATACTAGTTGTTTACAGTTAAGTTCTTTATTCTTATGTTAAGTTTGTTATTTTTTTGTTATAGATTTGTATGTGCCTTGAGCATATCATGAGACGGATATGTTGCACTTTGTAAATATTGTCATTATGATTACTTTTTTTTTAATGTGGTGCCTTGCAGCCTGAATATTACCAATTTCATGTTAGGAAAATAATAGTGATCATGTAATCACCCAAATAAAACTGTCTTTTGATAATAATGTGTTTAGAATAATGAGATTTTGTTATGATGAGATAATTGTCTGGGTCTCAAACCCCTTTTTATAGTGGGAGTAAACTGTATCGTTCATCACCACTCTCTACAAAAGAATAGAAATATGTGCGTACTTCACCGCTTCCATATAATTTTTTTCAAATGTCCAAACCATTGTAATTGTTTTCTAATACTTGTTTTTGTAAACAGAGCATTACTGTTGCATTGAGAGGAACCTCTGGCTTGGTGAAAAGGAGACGGTTTTTGTACACAGAAAAAGTTCAGGTAAGAATGAAGAATTGTTTTTAAGCGGAAATATCCCCTTCTGGTTGTTTCCTCCTAGATAATATTTTTCAATGGCTGAAAAATGCATGATCGCATTTTTATTTTATATTAGAGGACTATCATATATGCATGAATGTTTGAAAATTTTGAGCTTATAAAATTTTTTGGTAAAATAATGATAGTGAAATTCACAAATTTTGTTGCAGATGGTTACCAGTAGGTTCCACCTTTGACAGTTTGATCTTGGGTCTTTTTTCTCAAACCTACAATTCTTACTTATTCTCTTCCAGTCCTTGTTTATCCCCCACTCATAATATGGGCTTCTAGGGATTACACTGAAACTGTATGCTACGGATGTTTTTGTTAAAGGCAATCTAGTGTAGTGGGAAAGATGAAGAAACTATTTGTGAGCTTTCCTGTTATTTTAATGCTACATGTATTTTGGAAGAATATCATAGTTAAAAAAGGTCCACTGTATAGGATTGCTCATCAGTTGTCCTAATAGTCACAATATGACACAAAATATACCCAAACAGCTCAAATGTTTGGGGCTGAACATTCTGTGTTGTCCCATACAGGCATTTCTTTGTCAGTGCATGTGACTCTCAGCAAAATTAGATTAATTCCTTCACGTTTTGGCGATTGAAATACCTCACAGCACACAATACTGATTAGGTAATAACTATTATCAAAGTTTTTGAAGCACTTTTAGACATTTTCTTCCTCATTTCAATCTCATGACCAGAACAATTATTTCAATTTAATTATTCTCTGTATTAACTCTGACAGGTTCTACGAGACTGGATGACGAAGCTGGGCTACCATCAGAAACTCTACACCTTGGTCACGACCTACCCTCGTCAGGACCTATCCCAGCATGCATCAGAGACGCTAGAGGAAGCAGGGATCGACCATGATGTTGCATTGGTAGTAGAAGAGATCGATGATGAATCATAAAAGTCATTCCATCTAATTTTTCTTTCTGCAGCTCTTTATATACATATTATATTTTTCATGTGTCGTCTATATTACGGTTTGTGGGAAATTTAGTTTTCTATAGATTTTAGCTATTCATAAATTTTTGTTGTGGAAGTTTAATAGTTAATATTTTATTCCATTAACAAAACACATGGTGGGTTTATCGTGCGAATTTGTATTTTCTTATCTCAACTCAGCTTATATATATACCAAATATTTATATATTTTCAAAATTTAGTTAGTCAAAGTTTATTTTGTTATCAGTGCTCAACGAATGTGTTATTGATAATCTTATATCAGTAAAATTAGTGCAATTTTAAAATTTCTTGCATTCTTGCCCAGGCACTAATCACACTGTTTTTATTTAGATTATTAATTTTTTTTTTTTTTTTTTGCCTTGTTTGTTGAAAATGTCAGGAAAAATAAGTAATCTTTGACGTTGTTAGGAAAATTTAATGATGTTCACATGATTGTAGTTTATTTGCCTGCAAATACTCAACCTCCCATTTGTCCTGTGGCGAAAATAGAGTCTTAAGAAGAAGACGGAACCCTCATCAACACCAGTCTCTCTCTTCTCTCTTTGCTATCCCTCTAGATAGACTATGATGTTTGCTTGCTAGTGTAGTTTTGAGTGGCTGTAAAGTCCAATTTCTGATTTGCATTTCTTCTAGCTGGTACAAATGCAGGGAAGATGTACTCATCTGTCTGTTCAGTTGTGCTTGAGTTTTTACGAGACTTTCTGGCAGCTCCAAGTTCATCTCGATGTTCCTTTCTATTTTGTTCAAACTTCTTCATGCCCTCATGAACTACTGTTCTCCAGACCTTCCTGTCCCTAGCATAGTCTTCCCAGTTATTGGAATTCATGTTGCATTGATTCAGATTAAATTACAGATTGTCTTTGTAGCGTTTCCTCTGCCCTCCATTTGAAGGCTTTCCATTACATAGCTCGGCGAACATAATCTGTTTGGGCAGTCTATCATTTTCCTTACGCACAACATGACCTGCCCAGCGGAGCTTGTTTTTGATGATGATGGCTTCGATACTGGTGCACTCACATTCTTCAAGTATGCTGTTGTTTGTATGCCTGTCTGTCCATTTGACCTCTAGGATCTTCCGGAAGAGCAAAACAGAAGCAGAGGTAGGGGACGGGTGCGAGAATTATACCAAAAGAGAATGGGGTGGCAGATTATAACAGATATTTTTAGGTTCCTTTTTTGGTTATTATCATTTCCTGAGGAGCTTATTCCTGGTCCTCACCTTCCCCTTTACCTTCTCAATATTGCTTAAATGAAAGTGTCCTACCAAGGGTAACAGAGGTACACAGGATGTTGACAAAAGTCAAGGGAAGTACCATTCCATGTTGGGGAAAGTTTCCTCTCAGCCTCATGGTTGCGAAAGTGGAATAAGCTAACCTGGGTCTTGGAAGGGTTTGTTTATTTATTTACACACCTATTAATAAAACAACAGTTTGAAGTTATTCTTCATAGTCAAAATGGTAAGTGTACGTCTGCACCATCCCTTGCTTCTCTTGTCCATTCACATGGTAGTAAGTTTCGGTGACGACAACTACCGTCTTGATCTTCAACGTGCCCGCCTTTGATTGTGGACGCGAAATGCTGACAACTACTTCCTGCACGCCTTCGGCTGAAACTTTGGCTGAATCTTCTACTTCTACGACTGGTTTTACTTCTTTGGTTTGAGTAAGTTTTTGTTATTAGTTTCTGTTACCACTACCACATTCTCAATTTTTAGCGTGACCGCCTTTGATCTCGGGCGCAAAACGCGTACTACCAGATCCTGCACGTCTTCTACTTAATCCTTGGCTGAATCTTCTACTACATCTGGTATTACTTCCTTGGTGTTACTTGTAGTAATCAAGACCTTCGTCTCATCACTAGCCTCGTCTGGTTTGGTAGGTGGACATTCACTGTCAAAACCATCAATAGATGACACATCCAGGTCAATTGCCAACCAGTCTAATTCTCTCCTAGTCAGCTTTGGGCTCGGGGGACCCTCTTTCGACTTAGTCAGCTGAACCGTGGGTTGACAATGGGGGCTGGATGCCTGCCCTACAGGACCAGTCGGGGCCGGTTCCTTGGTAGTTTGCTGTGAAGTACATGTATATGCATTCATGCATTCTGTGCATGTCCGGCTGAGGGTGGCACCTGAACCATCAAACAGATGCTCTTCTTTTTGCGAGGTAGATTTTCTTTCCAAAGTCCTTGGAGGTTTTAGAAAGGGAGGAGTACCAGGCTTCCGAAGGTGTTCGCTTATTGGTTCTTCTATAATGCCGGGCCATATTGGTCATGGTGTTGCTTTCGTAAGGGCAATACTCGCACTTTAAAGTGTACGATATATTGTGCTCTTCCTCCATATGGCAGTGCAAGAGGAATTTCGTCGTGTAGCCAGCTCTGCATTTTTTGTACATACATGCATCACCTGTGTGCAGAAAATAAACAATTTAAGGAGAACGACAAATAATTACATGTGTCAACAGTTACTCCAAATATCTCTTAGGAGTACATCTTGACCGCTTAGGATTGGTACTTAGCAGCCAGTTACTTGGGGCTTCACCCTGGTACACTTTTAGTCTATCATAGACTCAGAGTTCAAGATGTGTATTTATTGTGAAGGATCTAGTGGTGCTCTGCAACCTTGTGATAAACACCTTGTGGTCCAGCTTGCCAGTCTATTGTCTCATGGACTCTACCGAATTTTGCCAATCCCTTCCTGTCTTTGTTTTATTTTTGTATTTTTATTCTTCCAGCATTTCCCCAGCAGGCAAAGGCAAAATTCTTTTATTCTCAACACATTCTTTGTTGCATAGTATGCAAGGTCCTGTCTTACTTTTATGCCTACTCTGCTTTCTTGGTGCTCTATAAAACCTCCCACTCCTATTCATTTCCAGTGACACCTTCAAAGAATGTTCTTTAAATGATTGGCAACAATGGCTTTATTTGTCTAAGATGTACACAATGTAGGCTTAGGTTTGGGGTTGCATTTGTCTATTTTCCTCTTCTTTCTTCCTCTTTGCGTGTTCTAGTGAGCATTGACTAGCTATTGCTGCTCTTCAACCTGTGTGATAGAATACACCTTGTGTGGTTCAGCTTGCCAGTCTATTGTCTCATGGACTCTACCAAATTTTGCCTATTGTGGTGAATGAGCTGCCAGTAGCATAGACCGACAATGCAATGAAAACCTTCAAAGAAGGAGTAATTGCCTTGCTTCTCACCGTTTTGTTTGCTAACTCTTGGTCAAGAAGATCAATGAGGTACATTGCACCCCTTCTGGTAAACCGATTCTGCATCTCCATATCGCTTATCAATTTGAATCTTAACTCGTTCTTATGCCTGCAAATGACAAGCATAATCTCTCTAATAACCCTTGCTACAGCCATGCATAGTTGAGATTGAGCTGAAGAGAGCATTTGTTGCATAGTATAACAAGGTTAAGAAAACCTTGAACGATGAAGGAATGGTCCTTCTCCAGCCATTTTTATTGCTTTTTTTTTGTCGCTTAAATTTTTTTTTTTTAAACATCACTTATCCAACTATTGCTTTTGCTTTTTCTCTTACTCTTGTTCCTCTGTCTTCTGTCTTATATCTTCTTCTTGCTCCACCTATTTGTATTTGTTTTGTTAAAGCAAAAAATATAGAATCTGTTAAGAATTTGAATCTGACCTTGTTCCTGTGCCCACAACAAATGATAAGTGTCACTTCGATCTTATGACTCTAAAGGCAGTAGTCATTCTACAGCCATACAGGCTTGAGATTGAGCAAAAGAGAGTGCCTGTGGCATACCGGTAATAGGACAAGGCTACGAACACCTTCAATGAAGGAGGCAGGAATGGCCTTACTTGTCCTTGTTTTGTTGATTAATTCATATGTAACAGATCAATTAGGTACATTACCCCCTTTCTAGTACCGGTAAACCGATACCGTTTCTGCATCTCCGTGTCACTGTAATTGTCAAGGGGATGCATTCTGTCTCTGAATATACATTTATCTACTCTAGATTTTTCACTTTCTTCCTCCAAGAGAATAGTTGCCAAGGCAAGGGCGGCCATCTTGACTAATTGATGCAGTAGACCTGCTGCAGCCATGCAAACTGGAAATTGTGGTAAATAAGCCGTCAGTAGAATAGAACGACAATGCAATTAACACCTTCATTGAAGGAGGAATTGCCTTGCTTCTACCTGTTTTGTTGATTGATTCATTATTCAACAGATCAATTAGGAACATTGCCCCTGTTCTTGTGAAACGTTAGGGGTCCTGCATCGATTATCAATTTGAATCTTACCTCATTCTTGTGTCTGCATATGACAAGGATAACCTCTCGGATCACCCTTGATGCAGTAGCCCTGCTGCATACTGGCAATAGTTGTAAAAAAGCCTCCAGTAGCATAAAATGATAAAGCAATGAAAACCTTCAACGATGAAAGAATGACCTTACTCCTCTATTGTTCAGGAGTTCCTCATTGATCATTTTGATTATGTTTATTGCCCCCTCTAGTAAATCGACGACGCTTCTGCATCTCCATATCGTTTATTAATTTTCTTGCTCCTTCCTGTTTTGTTGATTACTGCATTATTCAACAGATCAATAAGGCCAAAAAAAAAAATTGTTTGGTTGTCCAATGAATGCCTTTTTTCAAAAATCGGGTCGGTCGGTCGGTTTTTTTTTTTTTTTTTTTTTTTTTTTTTTTTTTCCTCCCATTGAAAAACAAAGAAAACAAAGAAACGAATGACTTCCATTTTTGAGATCACTTTTACGTTTTATTGAGTTATGTAAAATGGGACTGCATGGAAAAATAACACATGTTATAATACTGTTTTATGAAAAATATATACAAATAAATATGAGCTGTGTATTTTCGGCGTTTGGGTGAAAGAAAAAAAAAAAAAAAAAAAAAAGAGGTTGGTCGGGTCGGGCCGTTTTCAGAGGGTCGGTCGGTCGAGGACAACCAACAATTTTTTTTTTTTGGCCTAAGGTACATTACCCCGTTCTAGTAAACCGATACCGTTTCTGCATCTCTGTGTCACTATCATTGGGGATGCATTCTGTCTCGAAATATACGCTTATCTACTCTAGCTCCTTCACTTTTTTTCTGCAAGAGAATAGTTGCCAAGGCAAGGGTGGCCATCTAGACTAATTGATGCAGGAGCCCTGCTGCAGCCATGCAAACTGGAAATTGTGGTAAATAAGCCGCCAGTAGCATAGAACGACAATGCAATAAAAACCTTCAACGATGAAGGAATGGCCTTGCTCCTCTATTGTTCAGCAGTTCCTCATTTATCGTTTTGATTATGTTTATTGCATCCATATCGTAAAACGATGCCTCTTCTGCATCTCTGTGTCGTTATAGGTGTCGAGTAAATGTATTCTATATCCCTGAAAACTTGCCTGTCTACCCTCCTCCTTCCTTCATCTCCAGGCTCTCTATCTTCTCGATTCATTGTTGCCATGGCAAGAGCAGCCATCTTAACCTTCGATGCTTCGTAGAGTCTGTGGCATAATATGACAATGTGAAAAAAAAAAAAAAAATGGCAAATAGTCTATACCCTCCTATCCGGCAGGCGGAGAGTAAATAAAGAACGAACAGGTTAGTAAGTTGCACACTTCATCAGTGGCCAGATGCGACAAAGATGGTGAGAAAAATCCGTTTCTGAGAGCAGTAAAAAAAAACCTGACTGCTCCTGGCCAGACAGATATCACACTAACCTGTTTGTTATGGAAAAGTGCATCGCGATCACACCTATCACTTTGATGCCATGGTAACTGCATCATGATGATGCGCGATCAGCGATGCGTAAGCTTGTCTGGGTAATGTCTACCTATGCTGAAGTAGGTCGGGTCCACTCCCTCAGATCACAAGTATTAGTCATTTTCGGCCATTTTACTAAAGGACGTCGTTCCGCTTTTTGCAAAATTCTCCTGTCATGAGTTTCTTATAGCTTTCGATTGGCGTTGTGGCCATTAGCCAAACCATCGTCGTGCTCCAAATTACTATCCGAAAATATACGGTTCAAAGACTCACCACATTCTGTCTTTGCTACCCCTCTGACTCCTTAAAACGGCGTTCACAAATGACGCAAATATTCACATCTCTCGATGCATGGCTATGAACACTTTCAATGAAGGAGGAATTGCCTTGCTTCTACCTGTTGTGTTTGCTAACTCTTGGTCAAGAAGGTCAATGATGTACATTGTTCCCCTTCTAGTAAACCGATACGTTTCTGCATCTCTGTGTCACTGTAATTGTCCAGGGGATGCATTCTATCTCTTCAACCTCTTCCTCCATCATAGTTGTTGCCAAGGCAAGGGCAGTCATCTTGACTTGTGATGCTCTGCAAAGTTCATATGCATGATTTAAATTGATTGTAAGGCTGACATTGAGTTTGATTATTAAAAAGAAAACCCCAAAACAGAGCCTAAATTTAATATTGATTTTAAGCCTTAAAAAGGGATTGCAATATGGTTTAAATATGGTTTGGAGCTTGAAATGAAACACCTCCCTCTTACCTCTTTTGCCCTATTTTCTTTGTTACTCCATCTCCTACTGCCTTTTTTACCTTCAAATATGATTTATTAAACTTGTTTCCACATTTTAATTATAAAGTGGACATAAAAAAAAACAACTACATTATACACGTAAAGATAAACTTAGAAAACTACATTGTACAAGTAAAGGTAAACTTGGAAAACTACGGAGGTACCATTTTTTTTTCAATTATGTCACACCAACCTCTCATATCTCTACAAACTCCATGGTGTTTTTGTGAGTTTTTGTGATTTATGCGGATTGATTTCTCTAAGAATTGGAAATATTACTTTTTTGAAAAGCAACAGCTTCCCCCAATTGAGGTTTGAAACAGAATCGATTTTAAATGTTTTAAATCGGTTTTAAGGCCTTAAAATTGATTTTAAAGCCTTAAAACCGATTTAAAGTCGATTTAAATATTAAGAAACACCCCAGGATAGTTTCTACCTTTTCTCTATGAAATCAGAGGTTTCCATCTTTCATTTGTCTTCTTTTATGGTCCCTCATTGTAACATCCAGATTTTTTCTAATTTCTCAGTGGCCTGCATGTCTGGGATTAGTTGTTTCACCCTGGCATACTACCCATCATCTTTGTTGCGTCTTCCCAAAACTCCTATTTTCTTTCCAGCTCCAAATCTCTCATATATTTTCTCCCTCTTTGACATTACTGGATCATTAGCTCATTTAAAATCTTTTGCTCTTCTCCTTCTTCATATGAAGAGTTTGTTTCCAAAAGGGACTAAATCCACTTTTGTAACTTCAGAGTAAATGGCTTTTCTTTGCCGGATTTTGTACAGGCGTCTATGGAAAATGAAATTAAAAGTTGCAATTTCTGGAAAATGCAATAGGTAAGTTATTTTGCTCACAGATGGGTACGTACCTGAACAATGTCCTGATATCAAAACTCAATTTCATCAAAAGTGATTTAGTCCCTTTGGAAACAAGCTTTTCATATAATGACCATACTGTTCAATTTTTCAGATTTAGTTTTATTGCCGAAGCTGAAAATCATTTTTTAATGTAATATTTTATTTGTATGTTTCTTTTGTTGCTCTCAGTCACTCACAAAATTTGATAAGTGTTGATGTTGTTGATCTTAATCATAAAAGGGAATGAAATGTAGTGGGAAGGTGTGGGAAAGTGAAGAAAAAATTGTGAGCTTTCCTGTTATTTCCATGCTATTTGGGAAGAGTGTTATAATCAAAAGCTCCACAATAAGAGATTGCTCTTCAATTGCCCTAATAGTCCTAATATGAGCCAAAATATACCGAAACAGCGATATGTTTGGATCCCGAACTTTTTGTTGTCTCATACATGCATTTCTGTGCAAGTTAAAGGGAAGTTCACCCTGGAATTTATTGTCTTAAAAAATGCAGAAAATAAAATAAAAATATGAGTGAAGGTTTGGGGAAAATCGACCCAAATATGATGAAGTTATGAATATTCAAAGTTTGATTCTGTGACGTCACATGCGAGCAGATCTCCTAATGTGTAATGTAGTGTTAATTCCATAAATGTCATTTTTTCAGAAGAAAATAATTATGTCACCTGTGCGGTCGATATACCATCCAAACATATGGTCATATACATGACTATATCAAATTGACCCATTCCTTTATCAAGAACCATGACAAAAAGACAAATTTATGGAATTTACATACACAACCAATGGGAGAGCTGCTCGCACAGTGACGTCACAGAATCAAAACTTTAATATTCATAACTTCGCTATTTTTTGGTCGATTTTCTTTCAACTTTCACTAATATTTTTTATTATTTTCTTTATTTTTTAAGATCAATAAAATTCCAGGGTAAACTTCCCCTTTAAGTGCATGTGACTCAAAGCTGAATTGGTTAATTTCTTATCATTTTGGTGATTCCAAAACCTCACAGCACAAAATAATAGTAATGAACTGTTATCAAAACTTTCCAAATCACTTTTAGACATTGTATTCCACATTTCAATGTCATGACCAGAACAATGATTTCACTTTAAATGAAAGTGTTGGAGTTGTGATTGTCAGTTTAGGTCACAATTGCTCTATTGCATGGCATCTACGATATATATTTGTTTCCGTGGTAACGGATGTTAAACGGATGTTACAAATGCACAATTTTTTAAATTATCGTATTGTCGTACATAACAGCAAGCTAAAATGTGTTGGCAAGTGGAGTTAATTCTATGGTAACTGTTGTTTAACATCATTTAATAACACACTTTATAGAAAATGTAGATTGGGTAGATTTTGGGGGCAAAATTCCTTTTTTATCATTAACTTGTATATAAATGCATATTTGAAGACCCATGTCTCTCACTTTACTTTAAAGCTCGGTACAGTCTGTGTCAAATAAAATGGTACAGTTGGAAAACATTTTTTTAAAGTATGAAAATTAATCACATTCTAAAAGTGTTTGATATTTCCATAAAGCAGGAAAATCAGGCTTTCTTCTGCATTTTTTTCCATCACATTTGGTGCTGTAGATCTTGAGATATGACCAGTTTTCTATAATCAAGAAAAATGTACTTTGTGCATGCTTCTCTGTGGGTTCGCACATAATAGCCATGAATTCAGGGCACCGAAACAATAGATGTGTGTAATTTCGATTAGCTCATCGCTGCACAAAATTTAGCATAACTTTTGTTTTACAAAAGCAAAATTATACAAAACAAAGTGCATCAGCAAGAAGAATCTTTGGCTTTAAGTTGGTACCGCATTCACACATCATTTGAGAAGATTTCATAACCTAATAAAATTTTTTCTGACTGTACCATTTTTTTTTTACACAGACTGTATGTCTTTGTTTATGATTGCTTCCATCATATTTCACAAATGTGATCGATGAATTAAAATTAATAAACCTTTCAGATCAAGGATATCAAATATTCTGATATTTGTATTTTTCTTTCTTGTTATATAAGTGTGCAAAGTTCAGTTATCAACAAGCAAATTCTTGACAGATAGGCATATGCCAGCAAACCTCTGTGAAAAGTGTCCCAAACAAGGCAATGAAATCAGGAAGTCTATTAATTTTAGACATATTCTTTGACATGTTCCAGTTTGCAAATGAATTGTTAATTTGAAAAGAAAATATAATGCACATATAATATGTTGTACCAGACAGTACTTTTTAAACTCAAAGCTCTTATTACTTGCTCTGTATTATGATATTTAAAATCATTCTTAACCTGTGAAATACGATTATCGATATGTATCTATTTACCCCTATTATTCTGCTGTTGATTTAATTTTGTTTTTTCTATTGTTTTGTTTGTTTCTGGTTGGAACTATAGTCCCAAAATGCCGTCATTGAGGGGACCCAAAATTTATTTTCATTATGTCCCTAGTGTGAACTTAATAGCATAACATTTACAGGAGAGAGAGAGAGAGAGAGATGGGTAGGAAAAGAGAAGGAGAGAAAGAGAGAGAGAGAGAGGCCACAGAGAGAGAAAGAGAGAGGGAGAGAAATAATGAACAGATATATAAAGAGGCCAGAGGAGGTGTTGGAACTGTAGTCCCTAAAATGCTGTCAGTGAGGGGACCTAAGATTCATAAAAAAGGGTGCCAAAAGGGAAAAGAGAGAAAAGAGAAGGAAATATACAATGAAGTGAAAATAAAGAGGAAAACAGTGAAGGGAGAGGGAAAGGGGGGGGGGAGAACGAGGAAGATACAGTGGCCCTTCTTGACATTTTTTTTTTGGGGGGGGGGGCTTGCCCTTCTTTGATAGACGAATGTGGCTTCCACTTTTTTTTTATTTTTTTTATAATTTAATAGCGGCCTGAAAATTTTCTAAAAATAAAAACTGACCCCCTCCCCCCCAAAAAAAAAACAACACGAAACTAACAAACAGCTAATAGGCCTCACTGTTTTTCATAAGATGGGCGCATATTACTTTTTTTCCTTCTTTCTTCATCGGCCCGTATTTGGTGTCGGAAAAAAAAATACGTTGAAAAATAGCATTTGTCTGTAGGTAAATTTGGTTGTCGCATTCTTAATTCTACAGTGATATATATAAATCGATAGTCCTGCGTGACGTTGGAGGATTACATTATTTTTTAGGGGAGCATCAACATGGAGCATTTTGTCAATCGATTGCAGCATTTATTTTTGCACATTACCCTTTGATTTTTTTTTTTTTTTGTATGGAGAAAGCAATGTCAGATTTAGCATTTTATTAACAGAGCATTTGTCGCGGTGCAATTATTGTATTTTTTAGTAGAAAATGTCAGCAAGTGTGTGTATGCACAGCAAAGGTCTTATCGTTGAGTGATTGTCATCTCTCCTCTCTCACGGGAGCATTTTGTCAAAGATCCGAATTAAGTGATGAAGGCGTAATCGATTACAAAACCTTACCGAAGCCTTTCTAGCCTTTTAAGATTTTTAATTTTTTTATTAAAATTTTTTTAAAAATAATTTTTAATTTTCTTTTACGATGTACGTCGTCGAAAATATTCAAGCAAATATAATCAAACTTTACATTTTTGAATTTATCAAAGAGATTTATCGATATTTAAAATACACTTATGAGCAACATTTCCCATTCAAAAGAGAATTGTAAATTATTTTTTTAGAGATCATCATGTGTATTTTATAAAGCGACTGCCGATGTTTATTCTGTGACAATTATTTTGATAATTTATTGACATGCCCGACCACGTGAAAGAAACAAATTTGGTGAACGTCATTAACTCAAGGCTGTAATCCTTACAGTTACGAAGTGTAGGCCTAGTGCTAGACTGAGCGCCTTGGTTTTTCCGTCTTCAAATCGCCGAGTCACAACAGTGAAATTGACTCCAAACCGACTACTAGCTTGTCATTGGTGGTAATGTAATTTTTTTTTCTTTCGGCTTGATGTCTGTTCGGGGTCATTTGCACTGGTGTGACTGACTATGAGTCCAGAAGAAGGCAGCATTATGTTGTAAATAAAATAACATACATAATTGACCAATGTATTCTGTTTATTCATCGTACAGATCCGAATTTGGCACTACCTGTGTAATCGATTCACAATATTACAGTTGCCATTTCAGGATTTTTTTTCCGGCATTGGCAAAAAAAAAAATTCCTCAAACTATCTGATTAAAGAATTCTTAAAACTTATTTGTCCATCGTTATACCACAAATTATATTCATATTTAAAATACATTTTTCAAATGAAATAAGTCATTTCAAAAGCAAATTATATATTTAACTGTTAAAGGTCTGTAATTCAAAATATTTACATTGATTCCTCTCAAAGTGTAACTTTAGAACTTGAATTATAAGAGCAAATTTTGAACTCTCCGATGCTCAGCTGCTGCTGGGATCTGGAGCATAACAATATGATTTCAAAACGATAGACTTACAAGCAAGGTACTGTCAGACAATTCGTTTTACTGTTTTGAAGGCAAAAACGAAATATTGAGCAAAAATTGATTCTGATTTGGTGAAAAATAACAGAAAAACAAAAAATGAAATATGTAAAATAAAGAAATTGAAGAAACGAACCGTTTTTTCGTTTTAATCAAGGTACTATCAGATAATTCGTTTTACTGTTTTGGAAACCGAAAAGCAAAAACGGAATATTGAGCAAAAACTGATTCTGATTTGTAATGACAAAACAGAATATTGAACACCTCTTCTGATTTCCTTTTTCTGATTATCTGATAGTACCGTTTAATGTTTCCTTTTCCCTTTTTCCGTTTTGTTGTTTAATGGTTGTTTAAAATATAAACAGTATTGTTTAAAGCTTCTCTCCAAAAATAAAAAAAGCTCCAACTTTTGTTTAACGCAGCCGGGTATCGAACACCTACGACCCTTTGATTATAAGGCAAACGCTCTATCCACTGAGCCAACACAACTGTATATACACTTAAGTAATGTGTGAGGCATAAGTTTTTCTAACAACAATGTCTAAATATTAAACAAGAATGTTTAACTTTTAAACCAACATTTTCTTAAACAGCGAATTTTTTAAACCGCGTTCTTACAGTGTAGATCCATTAATCAATGCTTAATGCTTGGGATATATCTACTTTAGAAATACTTAACGTTATACTCTTGTGCGAGAAAATATACTTTTAATAGTAATTAATGAGTATATCTTCATCGTCTGTTTGTTAACTCCTTCTTCTCATAAATCTCTGATTATAGGCAATCAATTATATTCTGTGTATTAGATGAGTTCTGACTTTGATTTCCCATTCCATTCTGGTTTCGTTATTCTTCCATTATGCACTATTTCTTGAACATTAAATACAATTTTTCATCTCACCTTTCTTTAAAATCTCATCTTGATCTCATAGCTCTCATTTCTCTGTCTTCTATCCTCTCTTTCTTTTCTTCTTTACATTATTACTAGGGATGTCCACTAAATTTAAAGTTATTTTTAAGTTGTTTTTGCCAGGTTTATTGGATAGAGCATTTTAAAAGAAAGATTTGGTAGTTGAATTATCACAATTGGATGTTCCATTTCAAGGATATGACCCAAAGAGTGTCTCAGATTACCAATGAGCTGCTAGAACACTTTTACAAGTTTCAGACAAAGCCAGAAAATGCAATAAAAGCTCAAGTTTATGGTCCTTTTGTCTTGATTTATTCAACCAATCATACCAACCATTTCTATGTGTGTATCAACATGAAATGAGATTATAGTAACATAATTGAGGCGTATGAGTAGATTATACAAAAGGTTATGGCAGTACAAAACTGATGGTTTGACAGGTATGTTACCGTATTGATCCAATATGACCACCGTGGAAAAATACTCCATAGGGAATGTTTCAATAGGAACACCCTAGACAATAGGCTATTTCATGGTGGTGTGGCTCAGAGCTGAGTGTTGGAGAGGGTAGAGTAATTTAAAAACTTAAATGGCCAGTGGTAAACGTTGTTCTTTGTTTTTCACCCCAATACATTTTTTGTTAAAAAATAGTTACATTTTAATAGATATCCACTTTTCCTTATCTGAATCTATTCCAACCATGAGAAATTCCAGTCATAACACACATCACACACAAGCATCACTTTGAACACGCTGTAGTTGTTTTCATATCAATTTTTTCAACAGGAAAAGTTTATCACCTGCTGAGTTATTTTCTAAGGAAGAAACTGACCAATTAGGAATAAAAATGATTGATATTTACCACTGGCCAAATGACAATTTCGAAAGCTGTTTTTATTTGAAAATTGCTATCCCTCTGCCTGTGTATTATTGAGTAGGCACTACTTTTAATGTGATATTTTTCTTTGACATTGAACATTTTGTTCTCGTATTGGGTATGAGCCTATCATTATTGTTAATCCAAATTAGGCAAATAATTCCAAAAGTTGTCA
>CALNVZ010003433.1:39373301-39399785 GCA_940671915.1 Paracentrotus lividus
GTTCCAATGGGAAATGTACTTCTATGAGAAATATATTTTAATATTTGAGTAAGATGTTAGTTTTCAATAACACAAAATTGTATTTGCAACGGAAATAATGTATTAGCATGAAAATGTAAATCGTATTACAAAAATTCGGATTTATTTCGTTTAGAATAGTGTTATAGGTGTAGAAATATAAAATCCTGACCCTGCCTGACATACAATTTGATAGTGTATGCAAACTGCATTCTGACTATTGAGGTACAATGTCTGTAAACATGTGCTTAACATTTTCTTGGGGAAGAGAGGTACCAGACGAGCTTTTAACAATAGATGAAGTTACAAAGGTATTCAGATCTATTTCCTTTACGTCAATAGCGTTGAACTATGCTAGCACCTGCTTGGAAACATTGTACTTTAATAATAAGAATGCAGTTTGCATACGCTATCAAATTATATATCAAGCAGGGTCAGCATTTCCACACAGCTTAAAAACACTATTCTTAATGAAAGCATTCCGAATTTTTGTAATACGATTTATATTTTCATGCTAACACATTATTTCCGTCGCAAATACAATTTTGTGTCATTGAAAACTAACATCTTACTCAAAAATTAAAATATATTTCTCATAGAAGTACATTTCCCATTGGAACATGTGCATCTCCATTCCCTACGTCATAATATCAACAAAATGGCAGCCTCCAGGTATTGTTGGGCCAACATATGTATTGACGACATGGTATTGATTAATTCCTTTCTCGTTTATATTTGAGCGCTTTCTTGCTCACCAACAAACAAGAATATAATACATCTATAAGAATAGGTACATTTCTTAATTGACGAAAATTCTCCTTTAAATACGATGATGTGAGATAATTGGAAGAAAGCCGTGTTGCTCTTGTACTATAAAGGTATACAGTCATTATTGTCATCCAATATTAATGAATTAACCAGTGACTTTTGCATTCTAGAGAGGAACGGGCCCCCGAAGAACCTCTAAAAAAAGTTGAATTACTCACGTTTTCCAGCTCTCTTAGCTAACCAATATACAGCAGCACTTCCTACTCCGCCACATCCCACAACAATGTAATCAAATGGATGAATTTCTGACATTTTGAAGCTACAAAATGAACAAGCATGCAGTTCTTAAATAAAATCAGGTGCACTGAGGGTTATGCCATTGTCTCACTGCAGTTCTCAGAACCTCCGTGCCCTTTCCTTAAAGCTGCGATATAGTTTTGGTAGATCTAACAGGACAATCTTTTTAATTTTGAAAAATGAGATCTAGAAATCATTACAGATGGTGCATGATGTCTATGAAAATGTCTCATATCATAAAGATATGGATGAAACCGATCAATTTAGATTAATAATGAAGAGTAACGACTATGACAAGAGCAAAATTGTTAGTATCTAGCGTTAGTAATATGCATAATGAAAGAGTAACCCACCTAAATAGAGCTTGGCAGGTCCCGTAGATAATGTACATATTTATTTCTGTATAGTTTTCGGGGTTTTTTTTATACTGAATGATGTATTATAATGTCAACTCTTATTTGTTATGTTAATTTTATGTATATATATACATTTACCGTTACATTTTCTTTGTTTTCTTTTGTTATAATCCGAAATGCGAATTTTTTGTTTCAATAAATTTGATTTGATTTGATTAAGGTTCAAGTCAGGCCGGCTTTATTAATATATCACCTTTATTATACTCTTTACCTTTCAACTCAAGATCTTAAACGACTGTTAAACATAATTATGCAATCGCAAATAATGTATACTAGCAATTTGCCGGGACCCGGCTTTTGATTATGAGACATTTTATACAGGCCTATAGTACAAAATCCTGTAACGCACATGACGGTTTCCTCATCTTTTCAAGTGGTACGTGACTACATCTATATTCTTTCATTCTATCCCATAGTAAATTTAAAAGATAGGATAGAATTAAATTATATTTTTAGATTTACCAAACTGATATCCCAGCTTTAAAGAACGGACAAGTACGTTTTGTGAACTATTTCATCACAATGCATAATAATTACCTGAGCAAATAATGTACTTATCATGCTTATCGACTGACGAAGATATAGGGGAGACCGGGGACAATTGTAACAGTTTTTTCCAAATTTGATCTATCAACTTTATTAAAGTTAAATACTTGCTTAAAACTAAATAAAATGAAAATATGCATATCTTAGCTTGACATATTAATAGGTTTGGGCTGAGTACAACAAGTTATTTTGAAGCCATTACCATTTCAAAACAAGAGGTCGAGTGTTACAATTGCCCCTTGTCCAGGGGCAATTGTAACAGACGTACGGGGCAATTGTAACACATAAAATATAACATTTTGTTATTCTTTATCAAAGCTATGCAATTGACAGATCCAAGATTTAAACCACATAAGCTAATTATGATGAAACATGACAATGCTTGACTCATTTATATTATATTTTCCACTTGTTATATTCATGATATGGGGCAAAAGTTAATATTTTTTTTTAATTTTTTTTTAAGGTTGTTCGGGCTTCACCCTTTAACTGTAGAACTATAGAACCTTCATCAATTCATATTTTGGTTCTTTATCTACTTTGTACTTACCCAATATATCTTTAAACTGATAACTGTGGTATAAAACTTTATATTAGGCCTACGCCTTTTGACTTTAACACATTCTTTTCCAAATAAAGTGATACATTTCTGATAACAAGTAAAAAATGACAGCTTTTTTTGTTGTAAAATCAATCTTCAAAATTTACCCCACTTTTTTCTGGCAAAATCAATATTTCTTTGCCCTGTTAATAAAACGTATTGGACATATATTTTCAGTTATCATATCGAAAATATATTTTAATCTTTTATGGGGGCTCCCATCTCCCTCTCTCTCTCTCCTCTTCTTTTCTTTCTGTCTTTCTGTTTTCTTCTTTCACTCCATCTTTACCTTTTTACTTTCCTATCTGCCCTCTGAGTCCCCTCTCTCTCTCTCCTCCTCCTCTCCATTTCCCTCCCTTCCTCTCTCTCTTCTTTCTCTCTTTTAATGTGTGTGGTTTTTTTCTAATAAGAAAAAGCTAACAGGGGGGGGGGGGTTCCGTAATCTCTTTCTCATTTTATAGGACCCTATAAAATAAGCCTTTTCGGATTTCATGGGCTATCCTGTCAGTGTTTCTTTCATGTTTTATACCATGTACACTCGACAAATAAAATCAAATCAAATCAAATCAAATTATATGTTCACAGTTATCTAATATCTAATTCTCATGTTTGAGTTCATAGATAAGGTTACCTTTTGTAATTGCAAACAAAGCACTATAATTGACTATACATTCAAACTTATGAAGTTCTGAAGTTCTCTAGTAAAGTGATATAAATTATTAAAACAACAAGAATACAAAAAAACTTGAGGCTCTGATTACAATGAAACAAATGATAAACAAACTAAAGGCACTTTTTGGGACAAAATCAATATTTCTAAGAAAACGTATTGGACAGATATGTTCAAAGTTATTTAATTCTCATGTCTGCTACGGCTATGTCAGAAAACCCACTGGATGACATAGAAAGGGCGTGACGACCCTTGCTTCCGGAGTTAGGGGAGCGGATGGGGACAGGCATTGCCTCAGCCCCATAAAGGTGGAAACATGGCACCACCTACCCTCCGCTGTGCCAGAGGTGGTCCCTTGGGCAAGGATCAACAGCCTCTTAGCCTCCCGAGCCAGGGTAACGGTGAAACTACGGGCAGCAGCGTAGCGGATACACACTTGGGCGGCGACGTTGAAGTCTACACCGGCTATAGTATGTACGACGTCTGGCATATGACCCTCCAAAGGACACTGGCAGAGGTCACCTACTCTAGAGAGCTGAGCACTGCGGTGGAGAAAAGAAACTTGGGGACTCTATCCCCTCTATTTATATCTCCAGTCCACATCATGCATGAAAGTCAAACCTAAGAAACGATTGGTGCCGGCTGGTGAGCCCCCCAGGCTGGATTCGGTCACTTATATGATACTTACTCGGAGGGGTCATCTATAAAAAGGGAAGGCCCTGCGAACCGTCCCCCGGTACTCGTGAAAGGAAGGCCGAACCGGAGTTTTTCCCTTGAAACTGCAAATTCAAAGCCTATGGAAGTTTTTCTCTAAACCAGCCCGTGGTTGCCCAACCCGAACAATTGACAGGTGTCATAGGTGTGTATGGGATCGGCGGCCTTCGGATTATAAGAAGATTTAAAAGAAAAAACTACCTTGCTTTCTACCTGGAATGTTAGAAGCTTTAAAGGTAAGGCCTGGAACTTACTGGTGCGGTAATGGCCATGAGAATGGAACGTCTCTGATAGATTCTCTGTTCTCAGGTCTTGGAAGATTAAATCATCAGACTGGGAAAGGTAGATTTAATACTACAAATGGCTACCAGTTCCCATCTTTTTCCTTGGACAAGGACCAAACAAGGGAATTACAAACCATGGTGTTGGCTTCATTCATGGATAAGAATCTGCAGAAATGTTGCCTCGGGATACCCAAATGAAACTCAAAACTGGATCCCGGTTATTAAATCCATTAGGATTTTGCAACAGCCAATATAAATGACCTCTGTAAAAGCTTTTTATCGCACCTACTTCCAGCCTGCGAGTGCTGAGCGAATTTTGATGAATTTGTATGAAGGTGCCTGAGCCAGAGAGACACAGCGTGGAAACACACCATTCTGTTCTGTGATGTTCAAGATTTTTAAATGGGAAGATGCTAATGCTAAGGTTGGAAAATCATCAGTTCCTTCCTCAACGTCATGCCATATTTTTGGCCTACACAGCAGAAATGACCAGGATGTAAACTGGATGTTGAGTTTTTTGCTGGGCCTACCAATCAAGTCTTTGTTGTATCTAACATTTACATTGTTTTGAAGCACTTATGCGCTGTTGCCAGCGAAGTGCATCTGGTAACTATCATGCACTAGCCGTCTGAAAGCAAAAGAAGATATATTTTTTTTTGTTAATTCACTACAATCTACATTCTCTTTAAGTATTTATTTTCCTTGGTGGTGTTTTAGATTTGTTATTGTAACTCTCAGATACTATCATACTCACATGAAGGAAGTTCTCGGGAGGAAGTTTTGAT
The DNA here is from genome assembly GCA_940671915.1 of Paracentrotus lividus. Classification (NCBI taxonomy): domain Eukaryota; kingdom Metazoa; phylum Echinodermata; class Echinoidea; order Camarodonta; family Echinidae; genus Paracentrotus; species Paracentrotus lividus. Next base: position 39,378,401 of record CALNVZ010003433.1, read on the forward strand.
AGAGCTATTGCATTTGAAGGGGAACTTATAGAACGCCACCCAGGAAAGTTTTTGTTCGCCACCTACCCGCGTCTGGACTGCTGTGACTGCGGGGGTGCGAAGACACGGTTAGATCTGAAGCCTGTTTTCATTTGTGATAGGCGAAGCTTTTAATTTTATTATTCTACTGTGTGCCTTTCAACGTAGTGCTGTGATAACAAAGGCATTAAATTGAACTGCAGTAATTATCGCTTGGAGATAGGTGGCGAAGCAGATATTTCATCTAATTATAAGGCCATGGAGCGCGTCTGCATAATCCATCTAATAGTAGGTGCTTTTTTGTTGCATCGGTTAATGTGTCCGCACTTGGAGCACATTATTTTTTTGAATCCTATGTCGCAAGAAACATCGGTTAAGTGTGAATGAGCCTTCATTTTGTTGGTCTGACGTTTCGGCCACATATGATTGACAAGCTTCAGGTGCACTACCTTTAGCGACAGTGTTCTTGTGCTCCCATTCTGAGAAGTATTAGACCCTTGAGTGTATATTTGGCCAGGTAGCCCCAAATTACAAGTGCTTTTGTCTCAAGGTCCGAATTAAACTAAAGCAAGAAATAGGCCCACTTGCTTTACAGGATAGAATCCACGTTATTGTGTTGACTCGCTCGGAGGTGAAATGTTAAAGGCACGCTAGAGCAGGGGGCCACAGACAGGTAAGAGGCACTTTGTTCCCATAGAGACCCTTGTCAGATTTCCTCAAAGAGATTTGTAATGTAGAAGGAGAAAAGAAGAAAAGACGCTGGGAAAGGCATGATCTTTTGTGGGTTGTTGAGGAAAGAGGGTCTTGCTGGACAGCAGCTCCAAATATTGAGTTTCCACTGTCCTCAAACAAATTCAGTAAATATGTGGTTGACGGAATATTCTTCTGAACATTCTCTTATTAATAGAATTTGAGAGAATGCCAAACGCTTCTGAGATTTTCAGAAGATAATCCCTTTACGACCTAGAACCAGGCGAGGAAATCCCTTGATTAGACCCAGTTTGTGCAGTGGTTCATACTGGACGTAGGTAAATTGAATGCGGTGCTCACCAAGGATCTCATTATCCAGAGACTATGGTTAACAAAAGTCAAGCCCATGCAAGCAAACCACTCGCTTTTACACAGAACCGCGATTCTGGTGGACAAACTGGACCTTCTTGGTTCAAAAAAACGAAGAGGAAGTTATTACTAGAAAAGGGACCATCAGTCCAGAAGAAAGAATGGATGAATAAGAGAAAGTGGAAGAGTACTTGCCAATAAATTATTATTGAGAAAAAGGACTGGGGAACGGACACTGTCCGTCCCCCACGGCTCCCTGAAACTCGCACCTCCCCGCCAAAGTAGGCACTACAGTGACCAGCAGGGATAGGACTCTACCATGTCCATCAGCAAATCTGTTTCAGGCATATTAGAGAAATCTATGAATTTATTAAATAACAAGGATCAGCCCATGGAACCCATAATTAATTGGAGAAGACGAAGTTCACCAAGTTGGTATATGTAGTATTGATCTAAGTAGGAAACGATACAGAAGTAAAGATAGGACTACCTACTACCTTCTCCACCCTAATACTGATGGAATGACATTGATAAAGTCTAGTCTAGGTTCCCATAGAGACAGAAGAAGGCAGTAGACTGGCTTGAGTATGATATACTGGCTTAGACCAAAAATTACAGCTGCATTGGCTTCAGCACACCTTCGGTGACGTAAGAGAGGTTGGGGCCTCAAGCTTGAGGTAGTCATTCATCTTCCCGGTAATACTAATCCGCATGGAGTCGTCGGTCAAATTGCCAATTGTCAATTTGTGCCAGATTAACCGAGAGAGAGGTAAGCCCGTGTTGCTGCCCTTATTAGATGCGGATTGTGTTTATCAAGATGAGTGCATAGCCCTATAGGCCAACTCTAGGGAACCGGGGAGCGCAGTGGATGATGAGTAGCAACGAGTAAAGTTTTTATTGTAGACGCTAACATATCAATAGATATATTCGCCACTTTTCGTTTAGTAGACTACAATGACCCAGCAGAATCTGGAATGATCTTAGATTGTGGGAATTAAACCGCAGAAAGAATCATTTTAGAGAATGTTGGTAGGGCCTACTGGCATAGCCAGCTGAAAAGCATCACGAGGCGAAGAGAGGCAAGATATTAAGCAGATTTCGTGTCTACAGTATATGAAGAGATAGGATAGCCACGAAAGAAAAGTGGGGATGAAAATGCAGAGCCTAGATATTAGAGATCAAACTAGAGAAGGGAATATTCTATAGCAATCAGAACCATAAGGGCGGAAATTTCTTCGACAGATAGCCCGTCGCATAGGTTTGAAGGGCACTGGTTTTGTGAGAGTTAGAAGTAACGCATTTATTTTTTTTTATCCTTACATACCATTTGTGAAACTGGACAAGATATGAAGAACGAAGTAGAATATGTTGGAGGCGTAGAAGAGGTTAACACGTGTGGCTGGTCGTCACCTCCGGGCATCTTTTTCGTATGTCTTGCATACCGCAGCTTCATGTGTCAAAGAACCGCCGTACTCCACGAATATCATATATAATATAAGACCACATCCATGAAGTACATCTGAGTGGTAACGCCTCTGATGCAGCGGAGGAATAATTTGGCGCGCTCATAAAGCAATGGCGCTGGTTGCGTTTTTGCTCCCAGCCCCTTCCTCCATCCGACGGCCATCAAATTGTCTTAGATGCTTCTAACCATTTCTTATGGAAACGCGCCAAGAAGTACGGAAGGTTGTTGTAGGAAAGGAAATACAAATTAGGGCTTGTGAGATAGTTGGTTATTCAGACTTAGGACCATAGAGCCAAGTTGCGGTGCAGAACTTGATTACTGTGACAATGGAGTGTTCCGATTTAGGCAGAATGGAACCCCAAGGTATTGTGATGGCGAGGTAGAATCCCCTAGATTGTTTCAACACTCAACATGGGCTGCAGATGCACACATCGTGGGATTTTACTATAATTCCACATCCGTACTAGAATTTCTAGCGGGGAAGGCTCTTGTGACACTTCTATTTTACTGGGCTGGTGGCTATTTGGAAGGGTTAAAAGATTTCGATATACAGATTTTGAGGAAAGTATGCTGAAAACGGGGGAAAATGTCGCCAGAAGAATAGACCGCGACTGCGTGGGTTATTTGGGGGGAGAGGAGGAGTAGATCTCATATTGACCAGAGTTCCAAAGATATAGGAGATAGATAGCCCAGCCTGTTCCTGGAGATGTGATATATATAGGTGTGCTGATTGGTGGGGGGAGAAAACCGTTAGGTAGAAGATGGGTTTTGAATTTCCTAAGAGACTATTACAAGTTAATGATGAAGTTTTTCATTTGAAGTTGTTTTCCCACCCTATTATATAATAGTAGATATAGAGACCGGACCAGTGATCGGTTAAAATTGAACCTCACAGAACCTATTCTGAATCAAGATGCGATTATCCTTGCCCCTCATCTTATGCAAAGGTGTTTAAAATATGTCCACTGTTGATTCCTGGGCTAATTTACAATTTAGGGATAAGCAAGTGCAAATAGAACGGACTAAACCAAACCTAATACAAAAGATCCGAGGTTTGAGGATACTTAGTGTTCTCATCATCATTCGCCCTTTCACAAACTTTACGGTGTGGAGGTACCCTGGGGGCCGGGAAATGGGAAAAGAAGTTCGGATAGAAAAGGAGGGTTCCGAAGCCTTGTCTTAGAACTTTGGCCCCATTTCCAACAGGCGGGGGGATTTCCTGTTCTGGCAGCCCATATCGAGTAATCCGAGACTGGAACCCAAAAGAGGAAGATAAAATCTTTAATTTGAAATATTTTTTGCTCAACCAGGACATAATTAGCTAGACCCAAACGGTGAAAATTGTATTGTTAGGAGCCACGTACGTAGCTGTGGACAACTTCTAAGCTTCGCCTACCTTTCCCGGACCATGGTTTGTGCGAAGCCCCTGCCAAAGGACCGGAGTACGACCCCCTTGGAATGTTCAAGGATTGGTTTTGGGTAACCGGAAAAGAGGGAGGGACGGCAGAAGAAAAACCCAAAGAAAACAGGTTGGACCGAAGGGGTTAGTTCCACCTCACGGAATAAAAATGAAATCAATTAAAACAGGGCTTAGATAGCAGCCCGCCCCCGGAGATCATGGGTTCAATGGAAGGGAAACTTTTGTTGCATGATGCCACGGCCGGTCGGAGACCTGACCGATCCGCACCCTGATGATGATGTCTGAGCTTATATATATATGGTTACCTTTTGTTTTTGTAAAGCATTATAATTGACAATGCATTCAAAGTTATGAAGTTCTGATGCTTGTGCTTATCGACGAGGCTATACTCTTTGCTGTTTTTCTTTATTTACAAGTCTACTCCTATTTACAATTTTGGCATTAAAAGAACCTAATGTTCACTCTCTTCATATTTGCTTACTTTTTCGTATCTATTAAAGTGATATAAATTATTAAAAAACAAAATACAAAACTTCAGGCTCTGATTACAATGAAACAAATGATAAACAAACTAAAGACACCTTTTTTTCGGACTAAATCAATATTTCTTTGCCTTTTCAACAGATATTTTCAAAGTAATTTAATTCTCATGTCTGAGCTTTTATGTAAGGCAATTTTTTCCTTGTGAATAAAATAAATGATTGACGGATACGTTCAACGTTATGCAATTCTCATTTCTAAGCCCCCCCCCCCCCCCCCCCCATCACTTTCGTCAGGAAACGTGTACAAAAACGGACAAATGACCATATATTTGTGATTTTTAGCCTGGTCAGCCCCCCATCCACCCCACCCCCTTGCCGCTCACCCCCTCCACTTTCAAAAACGCTCCGTGGCCCCTGATTGGTTATATTAGCTTGGTGTTGATGCAGCGGAAAGCTGCTTTATACCGCACGAGTTCCTACGGGAGTTACTTTAACAGAAACAGTCCTTTAGGGGCAATTGTAACAGCTTGTTACAATTGCCCCTGACAGAGGAGACCATATTTGGAGAGATTTTTTTTCTATCTTAGCTTAGGTATTCATCGTTGAAACGTTAGCAAAATATGGCCTAAGAACATAATTTCTAAATATATAAAAATGACAGGCGTAGCTCATCTACATATTTGTCCAGAAGAAAAACAATGGGTAATGTGAAATATTACTTTCCTGCTCAAAAAACGGTTTTTCTGCTGTAGAAAGTTCCACGAACCGTTAAATCTGCTAACATTCATACAGCGTGTGGAGCGATGAAATGCGCATGCTCTCTACAAATTTTAAGTTTATAGCGTGTTTCTGCTGGGAATGGGAGCCTCTGTTACAATTACCCCGTGTTACAATTGTCCCCGGTCTCCCCTACTGCCCTACTAAAGGAAGCAAGACAAATAGTGACAACAATGACATTTTCTGTAAAAGAGCAAAATGTGCCCATTTTTTTTTTTATTATTTTTTTTTATACATGTATATGCAAATTGGACAGTAATAGGTGAAATATGAAAACATTAAAAACTCATATTTGATTGATATGCCACTTGCTTCCTTTTGTCATAACTTCCCTCTATATACATGTTTATTGAGGCATAAAACTATGAAGTGATTGTAAGAGTACCGAAGTGTTGACGTCATAATCGCCCGTCATCCCAGTTACTGGTTCTTAAAAAAAAAAAAAAAAAACGTGCATGAGGTTTAGCTAAATGCAGTCCAGCAACGGGCTATAGACTCGGGCACATACACAAACAGGTTTTGGTGCGATCATGCTGCTATTATAGAATAGAATAGAATAGAATAGTAATGGTATTTATTTTGTCCAAAAAATTCACATGGCAGCTTGAAAGCTGAATTACATGAATTTTACATAGTAAAAAAAACCCCACATTTTTAAGAACTGAACATAATACATTCACTTTTAAAATTTCATAAGAGAAAACAGAAGAGAGACAAGGAAAGAAGGAGAGAGAGAGAGAGATACAGGGAGGGAGAGAGAGGGAGACAGGGAGGGAGACAGAGGGAGACAGGGAGGGAGAGGGAGAGAGAGAGAGAGAGAGAGGGGGGGGGGGAGAGAGAGAGAGAGAGAAAAAAAAAACAACAACATAATAACAAATAATTCGTAATGGTGATGCCAAAATACACACAATACAATAACATAAATACAAAACATAAAGGAAATATCTAATCTGAGACAAAATTAAATCGTCCAGAGAAGTGAGCATATTAAGTTGCATTCAGTGATCGATAATTAACTAGCTGCATGAAATTTACTACAAAACAAACAAAAAAAAATTAAACAAATGTAATAAGATATCACTAATTTGATTTGTAGCAATTAACGGAAAAGAGTTTAAGTTGGCAAATTATTTTTGTGAGTATTTTGGAAATATAGCACTCATTGTGGGCGAGAATAGCATGGAAGTTTTAACAATCATCCATAAATTGATATTCTTATTTATGATAAATATTATAGCACAATATTTAACAAAGTAATTCAAGATTCAAAAATTATATAACAATATTAGGGGGAAATGTTTATCATCATTATTAATTGCATTTATTATTTCATATCTACAGTGTATATCAAACTACAAGTCGATCAAGAAAAGGAGAAAAGAGGATTCGAAGAAGAAGAATGAGAGGGAGAGAGATTGATAACAGCAGGGGAGCAAGACACGTTGAGGAGAAAGATGGAAAAATTATTTAGATTTAGAAAGTGGAAAAAAGGCGTATTTATCCAAATTATCAAATAATCCTTTTATCATCAGAAAACCCAAACCTGACGTCTTCAACATGATTAATCCTCCCTAAGTTGACTGTTAAAAAAAAGTTTACTTTGGTAGTTATAGTTTCAATGTTTTTAATCGTTGCTAACGGTTTTTGCATCTCAATTATTATCAAAATCATGTTTAAAATTTAAATTGAATGGTAATTTAAGTTACAACCTTCCGAATTAACTGAATTTTAATGAATTTCATAACATCACCTGCTTACGACATAGAATTACCTACCTGACTATGCAATCGGTATGCCTTCACTTACGCTTGAACTTACCTGTTCGATAATTGCATCATCATGATCATGTAATATCCATCTCCTTTCAGTGTAATTAGAATTATGTATGTTATTTTATGTGGTAAATAAAACAATATTGTACTGGCAATTTTCTGAAAAAAAAAATGGAATATGGCAGTGTATATGTAAATATTATAAATAAAAAATGATCATATATTCCGTATAAAGATAATAATCAAATAATAATCATAATAATAATAATAATAAATAATATAATACATAATAATAATAATATAATAATAATAATAATATATAATAATAATAATAATAATATAATAATATAATTAATAATAATATAATAATAATAATAATAATATAATAATAATATAATAATAATAATAATAATAATGATAATTACATAATTAATATTAATAATAATAAATATAATATAATAACAATTATAATAATGGCAGTGAATCTACTGAAAGTATTGTTCTGGGGGCATTTCATCAAAGGACTTGTCGGACGTTTAATCCGACAAACTGTTATAGTGTAGCTACTGAAATCTTGCATCGGATTGGCTTACAGCAAAATTGTCGGAATAAAATATCCGACAAGTCCCTTTGATGAAATGCCCCCTGATTTCACACTGCATTAAGGTAAATATTGTGTTCTTCGTGTAAAAATAGTTGTAAGGATTATAGTGTTAATAATGACAGTAAATCGTAATGATAATAGGATTACACTCAAAAGACACAAAATTTTGTTTAAAAATAATTAACTGAAACCAATATCTCATTTATTCTCTGTACTTTTATGATGTATTATGATTTCATATTCTATTTACTGAAAGTTAAATGCAATATTATACTTCAATTTGTAATGAAAATGACAGTGTATTTTTTGTAAATATATTTTAAAGGTAATAAGACATGGTAATATATTCATAATAATGATAATAAAAATAATGATAATAATGGAGTTAATCTAATTAGTTATGATGATATTATTATGATTTCATATCTTATTAACTGAATGATTGTGTTATTCGTGTAAACAATATTGATATGAATAATGACAGTAATCTAACGATAATAGGATTTTTTTCAATAGAACAAAAATTTGCTTTAAATAATTCACTGTAAACAATACCACATCTGCTCTGTATTTTATTAAAGTTGTACTTATGATTTCTTTCTTTGTTTACTGAATATTATGTTATGCTCATATAATCTCGTATGTGTTCAAATTTTTATGTACGAAAAATCTGTAATTCGGCCTTTTGGGCCGCAAGTGATTTTTGTCGTGTTTAATAACCATTTCTACAAATCGAAGGCAAATCACCTCATATTTAAATCACTAAATAGCCCCAAACCCACATACTAGGTATTAGGTCATTATTAAATTGTTATATTTGATTTTGTTGACCATCTAAAACCCATAATAAGAAACTAAATAACAGGTTTATACTGTATGGTTGTGTGAGTAATTGGAGAAATATGCTTTTTTTTTTTTTTTTTTCACTTTTGCGACGTCAGACATCACCGTGCACCGAAATAAATTGTCTATTTTTTTTTATATTTTACATCAAATTTGACTATAGAAACAAGATGTTTCATATCACACCTCTCAGCAAAAAAAAATTTAATTTGACCCACCCAATGATAGGTACCACCAGGGTAGTTGGGGCGGTCTTAAATAATGTGAGTCCACATTTTTAACCAGGAGACATCTTTATTCTACAAAAAGACCCCCCCCCAAAAAAAGTAACTTAATTGATGAATAGATTATGTTTATTATTTGTTTCTGTGTTAGGTGGCATTCGTCGCATAGACTGTGATATCTCTTTAATCGATTCACATATTACATATGGTATTTCGAGATTTTTTTTCCGGGATGGGCAAGATTTTTTTGCCTTTTTAAATTATTCGATTAATAAATGATAAAAATTTATTTGTAAATCTTTATAATAAATAGCAGTTTATATTTTAAATACATTTTTGAACATCATAAGTCATTTCAAACGTAAATGGTATGTTTAACTGTTATTTTTTAAGGTTATAATTAATTTATTTTGATTCTTGCTTGTAATGTGAGTGCTTGAGTTCAATCACAATCATTATAAGGAAATTTTGACTTCTCCGAAGCTCAGCTGCTTAGTTGAGATCAGGAGCACTAGCTACATGATCGCAAGAAACGAAAAATATTATGTAAATACTGTACAATAGAATGAGGTTCGTTATTCTGAAAATAGAATGAGGTTCATTAATCCGAAAATAGAAAAAGGTTCGTTATTCTGAAAATAGAAAAAGGTTCGTTATTCTGAAAAAAGAAAAGGTTCGTTATTCTGAAAATAGAATGAGGTTCGTTATTCCGAAAATAGAAAAAAAAAGGTTCGTTAGTCCGAAAATAGAAACGGTTCGTTATTCCGAAAAAAAGAACAGGTTCGTTATTCCGAATATTTGTTATATCCAAAAAAAGAAAAGGTTTGTTATTCCGAAAATAGAAAAAGATTCGTTATTCCGAAAATAGAAAAAGTTCGTTATTCTGAAAATAGAATGAGGTTCGTCATTCCGAAACGGCATATCCATTCCAGATATTTTACGAAGCGTTCTAAATCACTGTTTCTGTAATATAAGATCTCCTGAATGGCGCGCGACCCGACCTAGATATGCATGGGCGTTGCGCGTATGAATTGAGTGATTTTACGATACGAACCGTCAAATCCTGTGGGTTTATGACGCTAAAAAACATGTGCGTGGAACGCGTGATTTTACGAAGTGACCTAGACCCCCCCCCCGTTTTTCGTAAAAGCAAGCAGTTTCTAAAATACCATCTTCTCTTTTATGCTAAATATTTAAAAATCAAGCTCCAATTGTGAATAATAGTTTTCATATTGTGGAATTATAGAATCTATCCTGATCGTTGATATTATATAAATAGTGCATGCTCTACCATGCAACATACTAGATTATGTGCACGACAAATACTAAATTATCCCGGGGGCACATTTATTTCACCGAGGCCGTAGGCCGAGGTGAAACAGATGTGCCCGAGGGATAATTTAGTATTTGGAGTTCACATAAGGTGGATTCACACCTGCCCGATCGGCAAAAATACACGTAAATTACGGGAACTTTTCCAACCACCAAATTATGCGTAATTTGTTTTGCATGTTCACACCTGCCCGAACCGTCTTTTTCGGGAAAAATACCCGAAGTTGTAAACAAGGGTAGAAATAGAAAAAACAAAGAAATACATAAGAAAAGCGGGGAAAGAAGGAAAAACAAAGAAATACATAAGGAACGAAAAGAAAGAAGGAAAAACAAAGAAATACATAAGAAAAGTGGGGAAAGAAGGAAAAACAAAGAAATACATAAGGAGCGACAGAAAGAAGGAAAAACAAAGAAATAGATAAGGAAAGAGAAGAAAGAAGGAAAAAACAAAGAAATACATAAGAAAAGTGGGGAAAGAAGGAAAAACAAAAAATAAATAAGGAGCGACAGAAAGAAGGAAAAACAAAGAAATACATAAGGAAAGAGAAGAAAGAAGGAAAAAACAAAGAAATACATAAGAAAAGTGGGGAAAGAAGGAAAAACAAAGAAATACATAAGGAGCGAAAGAAAGAAGGAAAAACAAAGAAATACATAAGGAACGAGAAGAAAGAAGGAAAAACAAAGAAATACATAAGGAAACAGAAGAAAAAAGGAAAACAAAGAAATTCATAAGGAAAGAGCAAAAAGAAGGAAAAACAAGGAAATACAAAAGAAAAGCGGGGAAAGAAGGAAAAACAAAGAAATACATAAGGAATGAGAAGAAAGAAGGAAAAACAAAGAAATACATAAGAAAAAGAAGAAAAAAGGAAAACAAAGAAATTCATAAGGAAAGAGCAAAAAGAAGGAAAAACAAGGAAATACATAAGAAAAGCGGGGAAAGAAGGAAAAACAAAGAAATACATAAGGAATGAGAGAAAAAGGAAAAACCAAAGAAATACATAAAAAAAAGAAAAGGGGGAATAGAAAGCTTCCGTATTTATGTTCACACTACAAAAGTTCCCAGTGACCTTGCGAAACTACGCGTAGTTTTGACGAAGTACTACTAATTTACGGGGAATTATCTTTCGGGAATATTACGCGTAATTTGGTTTCGCACTTGCAAAATTACGCGTAGTTTGTGATCGGGGTAAAAATACCCGATCAGAGATTACGGGAACTTTTCCAGATCGGGCAGGTGTGAATCCACCTATAGTTAGTAATGTTGCATTATAGATAGCATGCACTATTTATTATAGTAAATAGACCCCTAGATCTTTGACCTTGCCTAATCTGGTTTTATCTTTGCAAATGTTTGCCAAACTTTTGGTGCTAATTAAGGCTATTGTGACGTATATTGTCGGCTCCGTGTATTCTATTGTTGTGCGCACCATTACGCGCTTCGCAACAAGCCAATCGATTTCACCATTCATTTTACACAGGTAAAAATCGTTATATAAAAAAAAAAAAAAGTTCAATATAACAAAAACCGTCACTATTATATAAATAGTAATAGAACCCCTAGTCTCTTTGACCTTGCCTAATTCTGTTTTTTCTTTGCCAATGTTTGCCAAACTTTTGGTGCTAATTAAGCTATTGTGACGTATATTGTCGCTTCCGCGTATCTTTTGTTGTGTGCACCATTTTACTGTTATTGACGCTCGCTTGCGCAACAAGGCAATCCCATTTCACCATTCATTTAAACACAGGTAAAAACCGTTCAATATTATACAAATAGTGCATGCTAAGCGAGTGCAACTATACCATAATATGAGTGTCCATTATTTCAAATTTCTCTCGGTGCGTTTATATTTTAAACAGGCCGCTAGGCCGAGTTTAAATATAAACGCACAAGAAGAATTTGAAATTATGGACACGAATGATATTGTTATTGAACGACAATAAGCATTGCTATATGTTATATTAGATGGGAACAGAAAATTGTATCAAAGTATATCTGAACTTACCTTACTATTATATGTGAAGTCCTCTCTCAAGAAGAACTTGAAAAATCCTTAACACGTAAAAACAGAGAGAGTTTTTAAACCTTGAAAGCTTAAATGTAACGCGCGTGAACTAGTCTATGATGAATCCTCTCTCAGCTCTTGAAGTATTTAGTTCTATTTTAGTAGCTCTATTTAGTATTTGGAGTTCACATAGTCCAGTAATGTTGCATTAATAGATGCATGCAGTATTTATTATAGGTAAATAGACCCTAGATATTTGACCTTGCCTAATCTGGTTTTATCTTTGCCAATATGTTTGCCAAACTTTTGGTGCTAATTAAGCTATTGTGACGTATATTGTTGCTCCGCGTATCTATTGTTGCCGGCAGCCATTTTTTTTACTTGCGCAACAAGGCAGTGCAGAAATTGCCGGTATAGTGCACGGCGTGCACTAATACCGAATTACGGGCATTGCAAAATAGGGCAATTGACCAATCAGAAGCCTTCTCTCATACCACCATTTTATATAACAAAAAAAAAACGTTCAATATAACAAAAAACGTGAATGACACGTGACATTCATTTCAACCAATCACAACTCTTAAAATACGCCACTATTTTATATAACAAAAACGTGAATTATTTGCCCAACCTTACTATAGTAGTTGGGGCGGTTTTAAAGCACATTTTGGTTAATACCCATAATACGCGCACATTTTAACACAGAAGACATCGTTATGCTGCAAAAAAAAAAAAAAAAAAAACTAAAAAAAAAGCAACTTAATTGACGAATAAGATTATGTTTATTATTAATTTTGTTTTTGTGTAAGATGGCATTTGTCTCATAGACTGTGATGAATCTTTAATCGATTGATAAATTACAGCTGAAATATTCAAGCTTTTTTTTGAAGGGGGGGGGGGAGAAAATGCACAAGATACTTTTCTCTCAAACTGTCTGATAAAAGATTATTAGATTTTATTTATAATATTTTATATTAAAAATTCGTTAGTATTTTCAATACATTAATGAACAACTTAACTTTTCCGAAGCGAATTAACGGGGTTTTTAAAAAGTTAATAAATTATATATGTGAGCGTCCTCATCTTCGTTTATATTACTCTATTCGTCATAAAGGTAGAATATTTTTTTCTGGCTCAAGCGACATTTTGTTGCTCCGTTATTAATTTCTTGAATGTGTTTGTCACCGCTTTCACTTTATGGGATCCGGGGTATATCTTGGACGCTCCCTCAATCCTTCCCTGGGATTTTTCTTCAAAAAAGCTTGTCATCCCCAAAAGATGGCCATTTTCGTAATTTTTTCTTATTTTTGGGGCCCTTTTTTGTTCACGCGACCCACCAAGGCCCCTTCAGTCCTACCCCAAGGAAACACGTCTGAGGTGGAGATTTGTTATTGTTCTTTAAATTAAATCTAGATTATAGGCTCGACTCTTTTGTCTAGGGGAGGGGTCAAAATTTATTTTGATTTGGGTTCAACATTCATTTTATTCATTTTTACACCATGGAAATTTCTATCTTCCCTAAATTGTATTGTAAAATCTCAACCAAACATAAATCGAAATAGAATTTTATCAATAATGACTATTTACATCCTTGTCATCAAGGCTAAGCAAAATTTAAGGGGAAAATGATGATATTTAAGGGTTAAAGCTGGTTTTTCATTTCTTTTGTTTTCAGCATAAAGATGGAATAAAATATTCCGAATTTTCACCAGTTTCGTTTTTTACTTCAACCCCTCCCCTAGACAAGAGACCTAAGCCTGTTCCCAGAAATATAGATTTAACTTAAAGAACAATATAAAACAGTACTCCTCAGTCGCTTTTCCTTGGGGTAGGACTGAGGGGGGCTTGATTGGCCGGGAAAACAAAAAGGGGCCCCAAAATGAGAAAAAATGACAAAAATGGGCATCACGGGGGTTGACAAAACTTTTTTGGAAAAAGGTCCACGTGAAGGGTTTGGAGAATGTCCAAGATATAGCCAGGGTCCCAAAAAGTAAAAGCAGGGACAAACATATTCAAGAAATTAAAGTCAGAGCAAAATCACGTCGCTATAGCGGCAAAAAAATATTCCACCTTTATGACGGACAGTGTATTAAATACTTATATTGTGAAATAAGAATTTATAAAATCTCCTGGTCCCAGCTCCTTCTCTGAGCTCCTTCTGGGATCAGGAGCAATAATGTATGTATGTTAAATAAAGATAATAAAATAACTCAAGAAAATAATTGTGAGCTTTCAAATTATTTCAAGGTATTTAGGAAGTATTCTATTGTCGAAAGTCCCACTGAAAATGATTGCTCTTCGAATGCCCTCATAATGATAAGACCAAAAAAGCTGATATGTTCGGGTCCAACATGTGAGCACAAGGACATGTAATCCTACACATGCATTTTTGAGTGCTGTGCATGTTACTCTTAGAAGAATATGGTAAATTTCCTATCATTTTCTTGATTCCAAAACCTCACATCAATAAACAATTCTTTATGTGCATTGTTATCAACCTTTCCAATCACTTTTAGACAGTTTCATTCCTGATTCAATCTCATGTCTACAACACTATATTAGCTTTAATTGAAAATTGTCCCTTTAGAGATAGTAAGGTTACTGCATGTGGATGCAGAAAAATCAAATCAGCACATCAGTGAAGATTTGGTAAAAATCAGATAAATAATAATGAATTTATGAGTATTTGAAGGTTGAGATCTCTGATGACATAGGAAATCTCCAATTGGTGACCATGTGTGATGACATCACAGAGTTTGGGGTATGTAACTCTATGGATGACATACAGGGAGAACTCCCAATATGATGTGCACAAAAACTATTCATAATGTCTCTTTATTTTCATTCTAATGATAGAACAGCTTTTCTTTTCATGATATATTATGACTTTCATATATTTACAAGTCATCCCATAAAAATATACTTTATTCTCACTTTAGAATCAAGAAAAAAAAGAGGATTTTAGTACAATGTGTACAATAGATATGGGAAAGATCTCCCTGCATTACATCACACATCATGGTCGCGTTGCCAATTGGAGGATCTCCATATCATTAGTGATCTCATATTGTAAAAATTCATATCTCTCTTATCCATTGTCTGATTTTCTGAAACTTATACCAATATGTTTTGGGGGTTTGTCTCCATTCACTGAAGCTAAATTTCTCTGAGGGGATAATTCCCCTTTAACGTTATCCCAAAAGTCTCGGGGGGGGGGGGGGTGGCGAGTACTTAAACAGCATCATTTGAGCAAAAATCTTCTCTTTCTGAACGTTAACCTTATTATTATACTTAGGTCAATGTGTCGACAAAAAGTATATAACAACTTCTATTTGTTTCAATTGATGGCATGAAGGTATTGATATTCATGTCAATTGACAGCATCGTTATACGACCAATGGTACAAAGGTCCAATCCCTTTATTTTGTCCAATGCGTGCTCATTTCGTACCGTTTTTACTAGTTCTTTGTTCGCTTTTTACAAACCCACTTTCCCCATTTTTTCCCGATTAAAGTCATGAATTGTGTCACATGTTGGGGTATAGTAAAAGGGTGGAGGCGTTACATTTTCGGAGGAAAAATTATCACATTTTTTCACATAGCATGAAAATGATGTACAGTCATGAGCTGTGCAACAACTCATATTGTAGATAATTTATCAGGCTGTATCTGTGAAGTTTCAGCTTTTTTATGTTCATATTTTTAAATTGATACAAAGATAATCTGAGTAGAGTCGGTTAAGGGGTGGAGGATCCTACGGTGGAGGATCCTACAGAGGAGGCACGTGTTAAAGCATAGGGAATTCCCATTTTTGTTACTTTGTTATTCTTTGTTGCATTGCTATCTTTGCAGCCAATTAGTCTTATGGGTTGAGTAAGATATTATTCTCTTTGGAATTTATTTTGTTTTAGATAAATGTGAAGTAGATTTTTCAAAAATCATTTAATCAAGTAAAACATAATTAATGCATACATCCTCATAGACAATGCATTGCAGGCATCAAAAATTACCACATGCAATTTTACAACAATAATGTGACTTTTTTCGCCATTTTCTTTGCATGCGTGTATATACCCAAGTCATGCAATTGGAAACATATTACTTTCAATAAATTTTGTTTGAGTTCTAATCCAAATGTAAAAGGCAGGATTTCTGCACTTTTTGCACTATATTTCCTCCTTTTTCCCCCCAAGAATTAACTCACAGTATAACGAACAAAAAATTGACAATGAAAATGGGCAACAGTTGACTTTTGTTCAGTATTAATCCCTCCCCCATTGACATTATAGAGTTTGAACAAGAGGGACAATATTGCCTATTTTCATTGTCAATAATTTTGTTCGTAGGTCAAATTAAGAATCGGACGTGCCATTCAGACGTGCCAGGGCCGTGAACTTTTTTCCCTTTTCCATGTTTTTCTCATAATTATCTTGTGTTCACTGAAGCATTAAAAATTCGGGATTTATGCGAAAATGAAATCAAATGAATACCTTCAAAAGAATTTATATGGTTAATCAAAGTAAGCAATATAATTTTGGTCTCTAAATCCAAAAATAACTTTCCAGTGCTACGTGCTCACTGAAGCATGATTTTCTTTTAAAATAAATGCAACAGGATCATGTACACACGTGCACCGGTCATAAAAACAACACTTAAACGGATACTAGTATTCACATGATTTTTAGCGTACAAAATGGAAAGAATACTTACTTAGTTCAGTTCAGTTAAGTTTTTAGTGTTTTTTTACCTGGTATTTTGTGGTGTTTATTCAGCCGTGAATGGATCTAAATTGTTTGCAAAAGTTGAAAACACTCTTCCTAGATATGAATCCCATTATATTTGATCAATTTGACTATAATAGCAAAGAAGTAAAAATCGCAGTATAGGCAATTTTTGCTGCATGCTCACACCACCGTGAAGTTTTACGCAAATTTCCATTCCGTATGTTTGGAAGCACGTTTTGCGTACATTCTGATGCGTGAAATGTTTAAAATCTGAAACTTGGTCGCATATCATTGAATCAAAGTTGTGATTTTAGGCTTGTGAACTTTAAAAAAAAAAAATGACATTTTTGCACTTAACCATTACTCACTGAAGCATGACTTGATGATTTTTCCTAAAAATCGCTCCCCTAGATAGTTAATTAAATTTCCTATACATGGACATATTAGATTTTCTTAACTCTGCCTGGTTAAAAAATTATTGATATTTGAAATAGGGGGAACTTTCTTTTTGTGTTGTGTTTAATTATTTTGATGTAGAACCCAAAATGACAGTTATTTTTGCGTATACGATGACGTGTGGCGTCGCAAAGTGGAAAAAAGCGTATTTTTCCAAATTATCAAATAATCTTTAAGGGTACCCCTTTTATTTTGTCTTTATGGGTTTTGGGTGTCAGGAAACCCAAATCTGACCTCTTCAACACGATTAATCCTCCCTAGGTTGACTGTTAGTTTATTTTCGTAGTTAGTTTCAATAATAAAGGGGATTGCAAGTCGGAGATCGTGGGGAATGCGCGCTTTTCTTGAGCTCCATTGACTCGTACACAATCGAAAGTGAGGCTCACGCATGGGTCGGCCTAGTTGACGAAGTTGACCGAATTTAGTCGATCAATAGCTTCGGGTTCTCATCCCTCAACAGTCCTTAGTTTCTAGACTCTCAACGGGTCTCATCGTATAAATTCAAAGAGAGGACTTGTATAATGCTCCATTTCAAACACAAAACATAGATCAGATTTACTTCAGAATTCTGGTTAGTTAGTCTAGCCATGAAGGATTACCTCCAAGGTCGCTCTCTTCCCAGACCAGACGCGTTATCGGTTAAGATTACGTAACACCCCTCAGGCTGTCGTGCAATGTTATTATTTCATCCGAGATAAGGTGTTTTCCCCATGGTTTATCAATTATAAGTCCCTTTAATATCGAGCAAAATCACCTCATATCAACACCAATACCACATACTATATACATTAGGTCATTATTAAATTGTCATATTGATTTTGTTAACCATCAAAACCCATATACTGTTAGAACACGGTTTAAAAATTTCGCTGTTTAAAAAAGTGTTGGTTTAAAAGTTAAACATTGTTGTTTAAAACCGGAAATGTGAGGTTTTAGAGTCTTAAAACAGACCTGTTTAAAGATTAGAGTTTAGATATTAAACAGTTTTGCTTAAACAGGCCGAGGCAAACAATTCACTCATGGCGAAGGACTTAGGTGGCATTCGTCGCATAGACTGTGATGTCTCTTTAATCGATATACAAATTACATCTGGTATTTCGAGATTTTTTTTCGGGGATGGGCAAGATTTTTTTCTTTTTCAAATCATTTGATTAATAAATGATGAGAAAATTTATTTGTAAATCTTTATATTAAATATCAATTTATATTTTGAATACATTTTTGAACATAATAAGTCATTTGAAAAGTAAATGATATGCCTAACTATTATTTTTTAAGGTTATAATTAATTTATATATTGATTCTTGCTACAATTATGTGTTCGATTTTAAATTTATAATTATTGTAAAATTATTTTGACCACTCCTACGCTCAGCTGCTTAGCTGGCATGGGAGCACATACGTCATGAAAAACAGAAGATTGTCGTTTACTATTTTTGCCTGCGTAAATATAATCTAGTCAAATTTACAGGCACATACAGTCACGTATTTCACTGGCTTCATGCTCGATGCAGGGTCTGAATTTTCAAGACTACAGTGTTGTTAACCTGAAGCTGCCCTGAACATTTTTATTGTTTTCTGTAAAGTTACCCCCTCAAACATGCTATTTGTGATAGTGTTTTATCATGCTTATAAGAGTGTGTGCTAGTAGAAAGGGCTTAACAACCCTACCCATGAAATGACCGAAAAAGGGTTCGGGTAGGTTTCGGTTTATACGGTATGTAAAAAAAAAAAAAAAAAAAAAAAAAAAAAAAACCTCACACGTCGTCTTACTTTAGGTAATGTCCTCTTCTAACTGTATACAGAGTGGCTTGTAGAATAGGCGCCTATAAATGCCTCTTAATACACGGCTGAGGGCATGATAATGCTCCGAAATAGGGCGTTATGCGGGTAGGTCCCGGTTTAGATAAACCAATACCTACGGACCATGACGACGTGACTGAGAGGGTCTTCATACTCGTCACACGGTAGTCCGCTCTGGAGAAGAGATCGGTTAATAGAGGGAGAAAGCTATCATTTTCAAACCTACCTTATGAAGCGACCATAGGGGTTAAAAAAATCGCTTCGGCTAATAGTTTTTTAAATAACACCAATCGGGTCCGGTATAACCGTCCCAATGGCTAGTCACTTGGGTAATATTCTCGATATTATCTTTCAGTTGTCATTATCGGTCCCTTTTTTTTTTTTTTTGTCTTTTTGTTCTTAGTGTTCTGTTGTGTTTGTATTGTGTTTTTTTTGCGGTCGAGCGGGGGGTTGATGGGCCCTTGGACTGCTAGATGATATAGATTGCCTTGTAATTGCTATCCGCAAAACAATCGAGTCTTAAGACCCTGTATATCTATAGTCAAACCTATCCGAGACCCATCTAGTATGCTTTATATAGGTAGTTTTCTGTTTTTGTATTTTGGAATGTTTTATTTCTCACAAACAATGCAAAATGAAACAATCAATAAAAGTAATTGTACTCATACTACAAAAATTATTGTTCATAAACAATTATTCATGATAACAATTATATCTCTATGTATTTTACAATCTCATCAGTTCAAACTATACATCAAAATATTGAATATCACTACTCTGAATGAAAGAATTATATGTATAAAAGAAAAGGGGGAACTCATGAAACGATTCCTTCTCTGTTTTCATTCCCTCATGAAAACCGCGAAAACCCGCGCGTCAGAGACAGACTCCCATCCTTCCCCGCGAATACGTTTTAATCGATTCACACTGTAATCGATTTACAAATATCACAGCAGCCATTTGAGATTCTCTGATGTATTTTTTTTTTTAGGGGGAGGCAAATGCACGTTTTTCAAGTGATTTTTATCAAAAATTGTAATATTTTATTATATTTTTTATACTTAAGATCTGTCATCCACTCTGAATACGTTTATGAACAAAATATATAGATTCAAAGCAAATTATACTAGTTAGCCATGATTTTTAAAGGTTAAAATGTATATAAATGTTCATGATTTTCTGCAAGTCATTGTCTTGTTTCTTCTTCAATTATTGGAACATCGCCGCCATTTTTCTAAAATGACACTTTTTGACCACCCCGACCCAGCCGCTTAGTTGGGATCTGGGGCATAATGATAATGACAGTACAAATGGAAAGTTTACGGTGTGGTAGTTTTTTTTGTAAAGTTCCTGGTTGAAGTTAGTCATATCGATTAGTTGCTATGGAATTATGCGGAGCAATTGTCGGTTGAGCAAATGTCATGGATTCCAGTGAGCGACCCCACAAAACCTGTAACGGTGCCGCGGTTCGGCTAGTAGGCATAGCACGTGTTTGTTGTGGACCAGTCCTCATTGCAATAGTAGCAACGGCCGATTCATTTTCGACCGTTTTGCCCATTGTTGAACCCGGGAAAAAAGAGGGGGGGGGGGGGCCCCCCCCCCCTCCGGTTTTTGCCCCCCGTGGGAAAATAAAACCGGATCCGGACTCGGTGTGACGAGGCCCTTAAATTTTGCCAAAGGCTGGTCATATTTACAGCCTTACGGAATCTTGAAAACTCCTTGCAGCCCACTCGGGAGGCGCCTATGATATAGAATGTGGCCACTTTTTTGGGTGGGGGAACTATCTTCTGTTGAAATTCTAAGATAGAAAGAAAAAATGAACAATGCAATGGGCTAATAATTTATTTTTTGTAAATTTTATGTATTATTATATATATATATATAATATAATGATTTTTTTTTTTTTTTGGGGGGGGGGGGGAGGGGTGGAGTTGGGCGAAATGTGGTACGTAGGCCCGAGAAGTATTTTTTTTTCCGCGTACCCTGAGTAACCTAAAGGTTTTGCCCCAGAGGGGGGGGTGGGAGGGGCAGAAGTGGTAGTAAAGATTTTTGCCAGCGTACCCTTTGCGTAAGCAAAAAGTTTTCCGGAGGGAGGGGGGGGGTGGAGCAATAGTGTACGTAATTTGTTTTTCCCGCGTGGGCCTACCCTGCGTAACCATAAAAGTTTGCCCGCTGGGGTGGGGGACGGATGGAAAAGTGTAAGTAATTTTTTTTTTTTTTTTTCCGCATACTCTTTGGCGTAACCGTAAAAGTAGGGGGGGGGTGAGAAAAGTGTATGGTTAAATTTATGAATATTCATATCTCCATTATTATGCAGATCACTATATACATATGTATCATTTCAGCTATTGTCATGAACCATTTCTTTGTAAGATAAGATTAAAGTATGGATGATAATATGTGT
>CALNVZ010003433.1:39411696-39429986 GCA_940671915.1 Paracentrotus lividus
GATAATAGCCCCCCCCCCCCTAAGCGTGTTTGCCTAATTTTCATAGAAATTACAAAATGACACAACAGCCTAATCTTTGGTTTTATTATATGAAAAAAAATTAAACATATTCAATAACTAACTACTGCTCATAACTTTATTGATGAAAAAACAATTATCACACAGCCCCGCCTGGTACTGCCAATATCTCTCAAATGTTGAATGTCGCATCACGCATAAGCTGCCACATAATTATCACCTGCATCTGTGCAGGTAAATAATAATGCCCTATGAAATGTGCGTGAGCGCACCTAAAATTTGACCTCAATTTCATTAAAAAAAAAGATATTATTATTAAGATTTATCACATGTATTCCTATTCGTGTCATATTCTATATGCATCAATGAGCACAGTAAATTTTATCAGAAAGAATATATGGTAAGCATAAGAGACGTAAGTAGAAGCGCTCACGCTTTTTTTAAAAATGGTGTGAAATTTCATGGTAGCAAATCAAAACTTGCTGAAAACTATGTTAATCAATATGTTCACTGTTCGTTTTTATCAAAGTGGATGTGGAGGTTAGATGAAGCGTTGATATTAGAATTAGTTGGGGTTTTCTTCTTTCAAAATTCGGCGAACTCGTGGTCTTGTGCGCAGACATAGACACTCTTCTAACCATATTTTTTTTTGTTAACTACAATGACTTCTATCGTGACTGTTGTGGAAAATTTGCTTAAATGTTAAAACACTACTATTATGATATGCATATGAAATTATAAGACCCTCATTAAAATACTGTGACGCTAGATATTTATTTTTTTATTTAATTATTTTTGTTGTTGATATTTTGTTTATATATATTTGTTAATGTTATTTGAATATTATTTTCATTAACAAATCAATTAATAATTGCTCAATATCAATTGAATATTAACCATATACTGTAAAACATGAAAAAAAGAATCTTAGCAAAGAGATTGATGCTCTCCCAACATATCAAGTTAACCAGAATCAGTTTCCGCCATTTTGGACGAGCCCACTATACACCAGCTGTACTTGCAAGTATTATTACACATGAAACCCCATCTTATTACAACAAATTTGACCTGTACACGAAAATATTATTGCATCAAAATATTGAAGCTTACTATAAGCTCTACTCAAATTGATCATACATAACATATGGAGGCTTACCCCAGGATTCAAAAACTCTTTTTTTTAGCTCATCACACATATTCTGTGACGATATTATCGCATTTTTACATCCAGGAGATATCATAGACCGAATAATGGTTTACCCATACACTTGTTGGTATTTGCAGACAATGTTTCTCTTAGACAGACATTTCCAGGGCAGTCAATGCTCTCACGACGAATATAATTTTTCCGTTAACCAGTTCATACGAACAACAGATTGGCCTGCTGCTCACAACCACCACCCCCGGGGTCACGACCGATTGATAACGTGCTTCAAGGGCGTATATTACCAGGTGGCCCATAAGTACCTGCATGTACCCCCAGCGCCCCAAAAAAAAAAAAAAAAAATAAATTAAATAATTAATAATAATAGATAAAATATAATAATTTAATAATAATATAATAATAATAATAATAGATAAAGAAAATAAAACATAATATAAAAAAAAAATTAAGATAAATTTTTAAAAAACACATTACAAATCGCAGTAAATAGAATCTGAAGGGACTTAAGAGCTTCAGAACTCATTCTAAATGCCATTAAAATTCAGTTAATGTCCACCACATTCTGTAGTAATGCCATAATACAGTTCCTGTGTTTGACAAATAAGAATCCTTGTTGCCAGAACTGTCTATAGAGATCTCAGAGGCTGCAACGATCTGATCTGCGCGTTCGCGGGAGGCGGGGAGTGGAGCGAGGGAATGGACCGCAACCCTTTCAGTGAACACGGGGGGGGCTTTTCTCGAAAGGAGGTGGCGTAGGCTTGAGGGACAGTAAAATTAAAGCGCCAACCCCCCATTCGGGAACACGGGATAGAGGGTGTCGTTCATTATCTTATAGCAGAGTCACATAAAGTTGAGCAGGGGGGGGCTTTCGAAAGGCTGTGCTTTTAAGTGTTTCTGAACCAGTCGTTTTATGAAAACATTTATGATCATTAAATTATGATAACTAATGTAGTAATACTTAACAATAGCACTTCGGTATGAATGAATCAAATAATATAGATAAATACCAAGTATTTCCTATATCGCAGCCTTCCCTTAGCAAAGTATCATAGGCAGAAACTGAGGAGAGCTTGCATTTTGTATGATTTGTTCGAGAGTTCAATAAGATTTCGTAGAGAGGTTGATAAGGAGAACATATGTGCAGATAGCTCCCTCTCTCATTTCCCATGAATAAAAATTTCACATGTGCAATAAGATAGTTTCTAGAAGAACTCCGTGTCCAAACGAATATTTAAACCAGCCAGTAAATAGAAACAAAGATATGCATAGATTTATCTGTTGAATTTTTTAGCCGTGAGGCACGACGCTTGTTAATTGGACCACAGACACGCATACGTTGACCCCTTTTCTAATTTGATAACCGAGCGGTTATCAAAAATCGATGGGCGAATGTTGACCGAGAGGGACTCGGGGTGCGCCCCTCCCACTCACAGTCATCATGCAAAGTTCTTTCGAGAATGCAAATCTCGGACATATATTAGAAGGGAACCAAACCAAAGTCCAAACAATCAGTCAAAGAATGGGAGGGGTGGGGTGGTAGTAGGGAAAAACATGCCTTCTTCGACGGATGTCCATGATGAGAAAGATTTTTTTTCAGACCAGCGTTTGCCGAGTGTTCAAAGAAAGTCAATTTATCGAAATATCATGTTTTCAACATATTGCGAGGATCAATGGTGACATCTTCCATATTTCATTGGGTGGAGTAGGTCAATAAATAAATATTCCTGGAGGTGCAGAGGACCGCCAAGGCTTTCTTAGCATATTGTGCGTTTCTATTTTGAGGCAGTTATTACTGATTTTGCATACATTAGATTAAGTGTCTATTCGGAGGCTGTGTCCAATTTTGTGCATCAAATCGTACATTTGCCATATTTTGCTGCAATTTATTTGACATTCGTCGTAATCAATCAGTACTGGAGCGAGGGGCAAATCATTTATCATATAATACGCTATATGTTATATCAGAACGCTGAGCAACAGCATGTTTTACAGACTACAATTTCTTCCCGCAAGTGGGAAACCAGTGATGTTCCGCACTGATCTGATGTTGAAAAGAAACACAGATAAAGAGGCCGCGGGTTCTTATTGGCCGACCCCCATGCAGCGCGCCTATGACATATTTATGTCGATACGTGCGCTATTATTTAGTCGCAAATTGCATTCTCCCACGATTGCTCAGCGCTATAAATTTGACACAGAGGTTGTCTATCTTTTTATTCTCAGGTCCGACATATAATATTGAAAGATTTCTAAAACATGACACCAGTAAGTAACTCAAACATTCATTAATCCTCTAATTCTTTCTTCTTTCTGTGTGCATTTTACTTCTTTTTTATTCTCTTCATATTTAAGATCAAGAGTGCGGGCGACTCCGCCCTAATCGACGATATTTAGCTATAGTGAGCCGCGCCGGCTATTCATGGACATCACATACCAAACAGTTTGAGCCGCCCTGGGTGGGCGGCGGGGCTGGATGTACCAACATGGACCTCGCATCGGCTTTTCAGCTACTTTTAAAAAGTTATATACTCAAAATAATTTCGAAATAAGAATATGTAATACTGAAAGTGCCTCCTTTTTTCTTCGAACAGTCATATCTTTTAAATCCCCACAACTTTTCGACGGCCAGCGCTTTGTCGTCGGGCTCGAACTCGTGAATAACTACGTGTACTCACTAAATGCACAATTAACTCCACATTTTGCCAAGCTCAAATGAATTTCTAAATTATACGGCGAATCTCTCTCAGTAGTCGGATTATAGAATAGCACCAATGTTAAACTCTGCAAAATATAAAAACTCATTACTAAATCATAATGGACATTATAAACTCCAATAATTTACCTCAAACTTTTCACCTTGCCTCCTTCGCGCTCTGCTGATACTAAATAGGGTCTGTAAAATAACACAATTATCTACAATTTCTGTAAATCTTATACTAGAGATGTGCCCCTTCTTATTCGTAGGTAGTATCTTATATAACCCAAAATTTTTCGTGCTCGCGCTCGCGCTTGCAAGATAGCAAAGTGAATTTCAGTCCTCCAACTTGCCCCCTAAATTAAACAGGAAAAAATGCCCGTTTGATCTCATCGTGAACCCCCACTTTCACAACGTCTACCCTCTGGCATAACAAATCATGGCAAACATGCCGTTCTTCTAGGTAATTAAATGGCAAAGTTGCACTCGCAACGTCACTGATGTAATTTTAAGGGGCAAAAAATCGCTATTCATGGTAGCAATTTAAAATATATATTCAAGCCATTTAAGTTTTGTTTAAATATCAGATTTTTTTCTCTTTTTGTTGTCAATATATTTTATTAATTTTGTTTCATAGTAAAAATAAAAAAAATGGTAAGTTCCCCGTCTTAGGCTTCAGTCATTAGGCCTAATATTATCGTGGAGAGTGTTTTAAACTCCCCGCGTAATTCGCGCCCGTTTGCTCGCTCCGCTCGCGGAAGAATTTCTCTGAAATAAGCCACCCCCCCCCACACCACAACAGAAATAACGAACGCCCTCCACATTGCAAATAAATTATAGTTATTGATGAAGATAACGGACTGATTTTTAGAAATTGGAAAAAACTTTTTTATTCTTTACCGAAAGAATTTGAAATAAATTATTTCATTAAATAAAGAGCAAACGAAAACAATTGCGGAAGAAATATTTAGTTATGGAACATGATTAAACGCGCCCGATCTTTAGAAGGACGAACCCTCTCTTTATCAGTAAGAAGTCGCCTTGTTGATAATTTCTGTGAAATAAGATTCTTCCGAAAATCAAAATTTTAACAGCAGATTGTGCTGTTAAATAATGACACCCCCCATTCCCCTTATCTGAAGGTGTATTCATTGGGTCGACCACGGGAAACACCAGTCTTCCCAACTATTCTATAATCCATTCGCCCCGCAGAAAGAGTAATAGCTCAAAACGAACCTTTTTTATTTTCGGATTAACGAACCTTATTCTATTATCAGAAAAAAATAACCTTATTTGTGATTTTATGGTGAATACGAACCTTCGAAATAACGAACACTAACCCCCCCCCCTGCGGCCACTACCTGGGAAGGGGCCCTCTTTAAAATTTATGAACTTCAATATCAAAAAACAAAAAAATGGAAGCTTCCTTTATTTGTCCTTATTATAACTATTAATATCTATGATTATTATTTAGTACTGGAAAGGTTCATCGTGGTGAAAAGAATGATTGAAGAAATGTGTGACCAGTTGTCTCACGTTATTGTGCAAACGTAGATACGGAACTTAGTAAGTGAACGTTTCGAGTCGCTATAAACTTGCTGACCTTTGTCAAACTAATGAACTAAGACCGTCGCCTGCGACGCCTTAAGTAGCCGCGAGACTGTGCCCGGTGAGGATTCGCGGCGTGCGCTTAAGTTGTTCGGATTACTGATTGGTCCGTTCGCTGGCCAAATCACCGGGCGCGGTGCTTCCCCGCCGTGCCGGCTGGGGGCGCGCTATCCGTACCTCGCTATGTGATTTGGTCAGTACGTAGATGCCGGCTGGTCCAATTCATCGGGCGCTCCAGTGTTTTCCCGCCTTGGTGAGCTGGGGCGCGCTATGGCTATTGCTTAAACTGGTTACGGACCGGTTCGCTGAGTGGCGTTGAATCTGCATGGGCAACCATTCGTCTGGGAATGGTCGATGCCGCTATCCCTATTGATATTATTCGAATGCAAACGGATCTGAAGGACTTCTTTTAATACCGGCTCGCGAAATGTACCCAAATGCTGTCCTGTGCAACACACTAATCTTACCCCAGCCGGATGGTGCTGCGGCGGTCCAAGCATGTTTCGCAACGGCCGGCTCTCAGTGCGTCCTCAGGCGAAACATTCCCCAATGGTTGACGAATGTTTCCTATCATGGCCTGCCCCAGAGGGTTGCCACGCCCGCTCCAGTGCGACGCAGATAACTGATCGTTTGCAAGCCTGTCTTTCACAGGAACAATAGGACAGATATGTTGGCCAAAGAACATCAGACAGTTCTGGCAATCAGATTCCCTGCGAGGACATATATGCAGTTTACAGAATGAAAATTACATTGATATTGAAAAAATTTGCAGAAAGTTTCAAGCCCCTCGAAATGTCTCAAAAAAGGACAGGGAAAGCCCTTTTCCTCTCACCATAGACTCTCTCATTTACTCTACATCTCTCTGCTCTTTCTTTGCTACTCTCTTCGAGTCTCTCTCTCTCTCATTCTCTCTCTACTCTCCTCCCTTCCCTCTTCTCTCGTCTTCTCTTACTGGGTATCTATCCTCTCCGTCCTGCTTCTCTCTCTATAACTCTCTATACCCATCTCTCTCTCTTTCTTATCCCCTTCCTCCACCCCTAACTTCTCGTTTACTTTCGTGCTTACTCCTTCTCCCTACTCGGATGCTCGTTGATCGTATTTCGAACCCTTCAGAAATCTAACTATTTCCAAACAATGGATAACAATTATAGAGAAAATCTTTAAGAAAAATTAAATCGGTCATGGTGCAAATAAGCGACCGCGACCGTTTAAAAAAGGATACGATCCGTATTTCAAGAATTGGTTCGATGTTATAATCACAATTAAGAATACTTGTCCAAAAACAACAAACAATATTTATAGGAGCCTAGTGAAACTCCTCATAGGTTCACACACCGTCCGAGGACGCTCATGGCGCTAGCTCAGCAACAGTTCTCTTTCATGAAGTTATGGTACAAATTAAATATATTTATTTCAGTTTCATTTCATTCAAATAACGATCTTATTCCTTTTCAAAAATACATAATACAAATAATCTGCTAATAATAATAAATCACGTTATTACAATTTATACTAAAACTAGATAAACTTCAGGAAGCGTAATTCCCTTTAAAGCCCAATACGAACCAGCAGATAAAGAACCACCTTGAAGTCACCAACTACTCCAATCTGCCCTGGTTTCCTAAACCATTAATTGCAACATTTCTAAGCAGTTCAGTCTAAAATAAGTATACACAACTGTCTTGAAAACACGCTAAATTTACTGCTCAATACATAATAACGTCCTATACCACATTTATTGTGTATCATCAGCAAACCACAGCTACTATTCCCTTTCACATCAAAACATTGTAAATTTCCTATTACAAATAAAAATTAAATAGAAACTACTAGTAATTGTTTATACACTCTCATGAATGAATAATTATCCCTAAAGGTATAACACCACAGTCAATGTGATAGTTTGGTCAGGGTTATTCTCTTAAACCTTTATGGCCTTCATAAAAGTTAAATAACTATTTAAAGATATTAAATGAATTTAAAAAAATAAGATACTAAATATGTTAGCCAATGCTTCAATTTCAATCCCAGTATCGCATTCAGTCGCCCAACCATGCTGTCTACCTGAGACCTAATACAACATATACAAAAATCAAACGCGTGAATTTCATTTAATCATCGAACCTTTCAGTGTTCAACCACAAAGTACCCAAAGGCATATGACTTTAATTATGATTTTATATATATCAAAATAAATCATTCTTTTTTCCAACTGCTTTTCTTAATTTTTTAAATCTATTTTTGTCCATTATGTAATGTTTTTATTATATTATTATTCTATTTTTTCTCAACCACTTAATAGAGACCAAAGGGCCATAATATATCTTGTGTTCAAAATTTTTTTTCTTTCAAGTTTTGTTTTTTTTATTTATTGCATTCCTTTGTATGGATTGACTATATTTATTTCTTATTTTTTAATTGTCTCAACCGATCTAAAAACAATGGGCCTCCGTATAATTTTTTTTTCTTATTGTGTATTTTTCTCACCTATAAATAATCACTTACCTTAAACTTATTTATTTGTTGTTTTACAAATCCGTGCTTTCATCAGCGATTTCCCAGCCCCCCCAGGGCCTCCAAAAATCATAGAATAAAAAAGATACTATATATAATGACAATATTAATTATGAATAATAATTAACAATAATAATACAATAATAATAATAGAAAATAAAAATAATAATAATAGTGAATAAAGGATGACTAATAATTTCAGAATTCATTTTGCAACTGTATTTACAAAGATCTGGCGATAAGGAAACTAGTAAGTTCTGTCTGCTGTATAATTACTAGTAAGTTGTGTTAAGGAACTTCTCAGACACAAATTATTAAGAAACAGAATCTTAATCTACTATTCATTCATATTAAAGATATAACAGTTAGAAGGCATGCTTTACTTCCATGAACTTGACATTTGACGTCAACGCACATGCCTCCTCGGTTTCCAGACTACTTTATCGCTCGTCAATCATTCAATAGATATATTATTGTAAACAGATAATTAAGATCGAAAATAGTAACATTCCATAAATAAAAGATAATTTACCAAAATATTACAATGTTGACCTAATATGGTGAAGCATAATATTCCAGATGTAAATGTTTAAATCACACGATATAGGCAGTTCCAAAGGTAACGAGCCAGATCAATGACATTTACAGAAGGCAACATTTACAGCATTCCAGAACACATTCATCGCATGACTAACATTATCTTAACCAGAATCATATATTACAAAGTGAAATGGGTTACATGTACGAATAGCTGAATAAGGTAACGCCTCCTCTTTCCAGGAACTCCGCTTAACAAATCCTATTGTTATAGTTGATCTGCCTTACCACTAATGACAGAGACTGATGAAATACCTCATAAATTTACGTATTCACTTATTGCACTTCCACACACCCACACCCCATACTATTATATAGGTTACCGCCATAAGGCGTATCAGCCCGAAAAACAATGAGACTTCACATACACCCGTTTTGTAGCCCATCGTCCCCCACCAGGCGTGCAAACCATATGGTATACGCACAAAGTGTGTAGGCCACGCGGAGAAAAAACAATTTACGTTACACTATTTGCTCCTACACTCCCCCCGCCCCACTGCGTAAGAAAGCGAAACCCCATCCGGGAAAACGTTATGTTACCCCAAGGGGTACGCGGCAAAATCTTACTACACTTTCTGCCCTCCCCCCCCCCCCCCCACCCTCTGGGCAAACCTTTAGGTCTCACTCAAGCGGTACGCCGAAAAAAAACTACGTGTTCAGACCTAACCGATACACAATTTGCCCATGCCACGTGTCCCTCCGAGCTACACCCCCCATAAAAAAAAAAAAAAAATAACTAATAACTATCAATTAATAATAAAATAATTACATATCATATTTACAAAAAAATAATACTCTAGCCACAAATAGAACAATACATATGGCTATCATTTTTATTTTGTTTACTATCTGCTACGAATTTCTGTAAAGATAATCCCACCCCACCGCAAAAAAAGTTAAGGGCCACATAGCATTTCTATATCCTGAATAAGAGCCCTCCCGATGGCTAGCTAAGGTGGAATGGTTTTCCAGTATTTCCCAGAGCTAGGCATGTGAAATGATACACCCTGACACACTGTTAAGAGGCCTCGTCACCACGAACGGCCATCCGGGTTCTGCGCCAAAGCGTCAGCGCACGGGCCGCTTTATTCCGGACGTTGGTAAAAGCCGATATACCAACAAATGACGAGCAAAAACTCAGTCGAAATGGAATCTCTGGTCCTCAAACTCCCATGTGACAGTAAATACCCATAATATCATATTTCGATATCGACCTCGAACAGAAAATCCCCACCAGCGAAAACATTCATAATGCCAATATTCGCCAACGTCTCTCGTATTCCCAACAGAGTAACATGATTCGCATCAAAAGCCATAACCATATCTGTACCTATCTGGAATGAGACTGTCACATAAGACAGGTCAACACGGCCTCAATGCCACCGTACGTCATCGATACAAGCCGAGACCAAACGGACATATCCGGTACGGTTTTATCGGGGGGTCGCTCATTGCGGTAGCAATTTGAGGACGGATTCTGCCTGCGTACCGCTGTCACCGGGACCGGACTCGGGATGTTTAACGAGCGGCCTTTTAGCCTCCTCCTCCCCCCACCCCCCCAAAAAAAAAGCTCATAAACAAAAGATAAAAATGAAAATAT
The DNA here is from genome assembly GCA_940671915.1 of Paracentrotus lividus. NCBI lineage: Eukaryota > Metazoa > Echinodermata > Echinoidea > Camarodonta > Echinidae > Paracentrotus > Paracentrotus lividus. The sequence goes on from CALNVZ010003433.1 coordinate 39,421,894, forward strand.
AAACAACAACTATCAAAATAACACCTCCAAAATTAATAATGATATACTAATTTGCCCCATCATTAGATAAAGTTTCTTTTTTCAAAAGATCGTCCCTTCAGTGCTCTTTTATTTAAAAAAAAAATAATAAAAAAATGACGTGATTGAAAATAAATTCACCTCCCCACAAAGTATAAAATGAATAAAAATTCTCGCAATAAGACAAAAAATCAGGAGCAGATCTATGTGGAGAAGTGGAGTGGGGTAATGGTCCAAGCCTAAAACCCCAGGCACCCCCGTGCCACACACCAAAAAAAAAAAAAAAAGATGAAAACGGAAAGAAAACAACGAAGAAGGGAGACTTAAGAAGCGAAGAATACTTCATTCAGGCACATTTGGCGCCGAAGGCAGTGTCCTGATGATAATTTTCGCGAAAAGCGAGCCGAATTCTCGCCGCATCCCAGCCACCGTTATCAATTTCGAGCAAAAGGCCCGTTCCTCAAAAGAAGGGAATACAAAATGGAATGAAAGATAACACTTTCAAAATGTTAGGGTAGAGACCTGCTAGCTTTATGCACTATAGAAATCATATCTCAAGATTTAAAACACAAATGACCTTATTGGAAAAAAGCAGAAGTAAAGCCACGTCCTTTCCCGACTTTGCAGCCCATACTTTCAACCCAACATCACAAGTGTATACTTAAAATACTTATTTATCCTAATTTATATTTTAAATTTTTTTTGTTAATGTTATCCTCTTGTAGGCCTACAATTTCAGTAGGGCACAAATTCAGTCGGGCATTTCCGTGAAATCTAATTTCGGACTTAATGCCAAGCTATTACGTCATATAGCTTTGAAGATCAATGTGTGTTCCTTTAACCTCCTACGTGACCAGTGAAAGCCGGAGATGATCGGCATAGACAGACCTACTTTGCGTGTCTATCTGGCGGCACACCCCGCGGTCGAAACCCAGGTAGCGAAATCAATCGCTACCTGCCCGATCGAACAAAACTTTTGAATGCTCTTGAATGGATGTGCAACATAGTTAACCTTCACGGTATAGAGCTGTCTATCTTTCAAACCTTGTCCGGTGCATTACAGATTATTTTTGTACATTTTGCTGTATTCACCATTTCCAGACCGAATTTCTGGAAATATTTTCTTAATCACAGATTAATTATCTCTTTGAAAATCGTCTAAACATCAAACGTAATACCCAATTTCCCGAGTTCTCTCTGAGATACGATAGAAGTAGCATGATCTGTAAAAAAAAAAAACAATTATAACCTAGCTCGGATAAAGTAGATATATTAACGCATACAGATGGTTGGTCATACCACGCGTCAGTGGTTGCATGCCTGTAATTTTCACCGGAATGCAATGCACTATCCGTTGCTTATTCAGCGAGGCGCAAAAAAAGTTGATAACACAATAACATCTGCTGGCCGTCTTTTTCCAGTAGATTTTGTTTACTCTTCTTGAGTAATGACGATCAGTAGACTGTAATCTTGAGCTAAGCTTCCAGAAAAATTATCCAAAGCGGATAATCCCTTGGAATTTTATTGGTAAGTAACTCAAGATATACTTTAGAGCAATGTGTCGGCCAATTTGTATAAAAGACAACCAAAGATAAGCACAGCTTCCCTGTATTGTGCGATTAAACGTAAATTGTCAGATGCCAATCGCCTCATGCTTCGTGATTGGCCGGCCGCAGGCTGCACTCGTCCTGCGGCGATCGTTATGCAGGCGCTGTACCCAACTATATCCCAGAAGCTACTCGCGTGATGACGACGTGCACTGCATTCACCCCTCTAACGCACCTGCTCGGGCGGTCGTAAGTGAATGCTCAAAAACTACACGAGGTATCACACCGAAATAAATTTACAATGTGTAACAACTGAAAGTAATGCAATCCAATAGTCCCAAGTTATTCATTATTGCCACACAGGCCAACTTATAGCGGCTAGGGGTCAGACGATGTAGTGAGTCACAAATAAGTGTCATTTATAGAAAATGGGCCTCCGGCGATGTACCAATACTTTGACAGAATGAAACAATGACAATGATCCTAAAGAAAATATGAATATTTATATACATCCTTAAGCTTTTAAAAATCATGATGCGACCTAACTAGGTATAATTCTAAGCTTTGAACTATATATTTTGTTCATAAACGTATTAATGAGTGTGCATGACAGATCTTATGTATAAATAAAATAATATAATAAATATTACATGATTTTTGATAAATAATCACTTGGCCAAAAACGTGCATTTGCCTCCCCCTAAAAAAAAATATACATCTGAGAATCTTCAAATGGGGATGCGTGAAAATATTCGTTAAATCGACTTCCCAGTGTGAATCGATTATAAAACGTATTATTCCGCACAGGGAGCCGGGCAAGGTAATGAGTAAGTCTAATCTTGAACGCGCGTTAGTTATTCGCAGGTATTTCATGAAGGAAGTAGATAAAAAAGAGAGTTAAATCGTTTCTATGAAGTTACCCCCTTATGCTATTTATACAATATACCAATATACTTTCCATTCAGATAGTGTATATTCAATATTTGATGTATAGTTTGAAATGTTGAAGATTGTAATACATAGAAGATATGAATTGTTATCATAAAAATATTGTTATATGAACTGAATATAATTTTCGTAAATAGTATATGATACAATACTTTTATTGATTGTTCACCTTTTGGCATTCGTTGGTTGAGAACATATAACATTCACACAAATACAAAAGGCATCTCAAGGTAAAACTTACCCTATATAAAGCATACTTAGAGGGTTCGTAAGGTTGACTATACATATACAGGTCAAGACTGCAGTATTCGTTTGCGGATAGCCAAATTAACAAAGGCAATCTATATCTCTTAACAGCTGCTCCACAAAGGGCCCATCATCACCCCCCCAAAAAGAAAAAAAAAAAAAAAAAAACAACAAACAACCAATAAACAAAACAACCCACAAAACAAAAAAAAAAACAAAAACAAAAGAACAAAAAGAAAAAAACAAAAAAAAACAAAGACGAAAAAAATATGAGTAACGAAGACTAACGAACCGGAGATGTTATAAATTAGTACCTTAAGTGTACTAGTCCATGGAGTGACGTTTATCCGTGCACCCTGATTCGAGAGGTGCTGATTTTTAAAAAACAAAAAAGATTTTTATTATGGGATTCCGAAAGGGATCGAATTTTTTTTGATCCCTTTAGTCGCTCATAGTAGGTGACTCTCTATAGACTTAGGCACATACCTATACTGAGTTTTGAAAAATAGAAGATATGCGTCTTTTCTACCCTCTTATTACTCCGATCTCTTCTCTCCCAAGCGACTACCGAATCGATGTGACGTAGTTCTTGAACCCTCTCAGTCACTACGTCATAGGTCGGTAGGGTATTTGTGTTTCCTTATGTAAAACGCGAACCTACCCCGAACGCCCCCTTTGTCGGCCATTTCATGCTAGGGTTGTTAAGATTTATAGGCGGCCTAGCTCTACAACACCATCTTATAAGTTAAGACGATTACCACAAATAACACGTTGTAGTTTGTTTTTTTTTTTTTTTTTTTTTTTTTTTTATTTTTTTTTTTTTTTTTTTACAACCGTATACTGATACCTACCCGACACCCTTTTTCGGTCATTTCATGAGATAGCGGTTGTTAAGCTCCACATTCTACTACTAGCACACACGTCTGCTAGCATGATAATACACCTTATCACATTGTGATTGAGAGGCATAGTATCGGTAACTTTACAGCAGAAATCAATAAAATGTTCAGCGGGTCAGCTTCAGGTCGTTAAACAAAATAACTGTGCAGGTCTTGAAACAATCTCAGACCCTGCATCGTCGCATGAAGCCAGTGAAATACGTGTATGTGCTGTAAATTTGGACTAGATTATATTTTACGCAGCAAAAAATTAGTAAACGCCAATCTTCTGTTTTTCATTTACGTATATGCTCCCATGCCAGCTAAGCCAAGCCTGAGCGTAGGAGTGGTCAAAATAATTTTACAATAATTATCAAATTTTAATCACAAAAATCGACACTCTATTATTCGTAGCAGAGGAATCGTAAATAAATTATTTATAACCTTAAAAAATAATAGTGTAGGCATATCATTTACTTTTTAAAATGATATAAGTTATGTTTAAAAATGTATCTGCAAATATAATTGATATAATTAATATAAGGATTTACAAATAAATTCTTTCCATCATTTATTAATTCACCAATTGATTTGATTAAAAGAAAAAAATCTCTGCCATCCCCGAAAAAAAATCTCGAAAACACCAGATGTAATTTGATATCGAATTGGAGGGACCATTCACAGTCTATGCGACGACCATGCCAAAGTTCCTCTCGCCTGAGTGAATTGTTTGCCTCGGCCTGTTTAAGCAAACTGTTTAATATCTAAACTTAATCTTTAAACAGGTCTGTTTTTAAGACTCTAAAACCTTCACATTTCCGGTTTTAAACCACCCAATTGTTTAACTTTATAAACCAACACTTTTTTAAACAGACGAAATTTTTAACCGTTTCTAACATGTATGGGTTTTGATGGTTAACAACAATCAATAGTTATGACAATTAATTAATGACCTAATGGTATATAGTATGTAGGTATTAGGTCGTGATTTGAAGCGTGACTTTTGCCTGTCGAAAACCCGATGGCGGAAAAACACGCTCTTTTACTCTCGGATGACATATAATAATTACAAATTAGCAACGTGACAATCTTCTGAGGGGTGTTACCGTACATCTTAACCGATAACGCGTCTGGTCTGGAGCTCAGTGAGAGACGACCTTGGAGGTAATGCAACTATCATGGCTACAGTCTAGACTAGCACTAACCAGAATTTGAAGGAAATCTGATCTATGTTTGTGTTTTGAAATCGGAGCATTATACAAGGCGACTCTCTTTGGAATTTATCGATGGACCCGTTGAGAATCTAGAAACTAACGGACTGTTGAGGGATGAGAAGCCCGAGCTAGTTGGGGGCATATTACCTGCATGTACACAAAAAAAAAGGAAAAAAAAGCAATACAATCATGAAAATACACTTAATTATGAAATACATATTAATTGAGCCTTCTACTATAAAGGAAGAAAATGAATATTATAAGTAGATAAATAAATTAGAACATATAATACTTGAAAATATCGATCCCCCCCGATTCTGCCTCCTACAAGAAGGCAACATTAATTTAAGTAAGTAAATAAATAAAATATACCATAATTTATGAATAAGAATGTAGTATTTGAAAACTCGATACCCCCACCCATAACACTACTTGAAAAAAAAGAGAAAACAAGTAGATGAAAAATAGATAAGTAAATAATAATAATAATAATAATGATAATAGTAGTAATAGTGATAGTAATAGTAATAGTAATAGTAATAGTAATAATATAGGCACAGTTACATCTCACTTATGGGCCATTTTTAATGGCAATGTATATGAAACATAATGTAAAATTCTACAAAAAAAAACAAAAAACAAAAACAAAAACAAAAAAAACAAGCATTAAAAGGAAAACATTGACTGATTAATTGATAAATCATATTAAAATAATCTATAAATACAGATTTATTTGAATAATAAGAATACATACAAATAATATTATTGAAAGTGGTGCAAATTATTATTAGCTGACAGCATTTAACAAGATTTTGACATACTTCAGGATTCTTTGAATTAAATAATTGTTCCATTTTGTAAGCATTAGGTCTTTTAGTAAAATAACTGAGGAACGATTTTCATTGGTTGACGAAAAATCAAAGGAAATCCAAATACATGATGAACATTCATCCTTTAGAGATTGTTTAGTACTCAAATTACACATCCTTCAATGGCTTCCTCTCTCCACATGAGGAGATCGAAGCTTTCAAAATTAATATTTTTTAACAACATTAAACATCGCTACATAATTGTGATGCAAAAGTATATATCAATTTTTTGGGTATAATTGTAACAGTTACAAAATAAAGTTATTTATAAACATACAAATTAATTATGTATACATTAATTCAATCAACTTTATATTGATAATAATTAAAAACAACAACAACATATTGAATTAAGATTTGAATAATGTTGATTTTTTTTAAAATACAACGCACATCATACGTCGTATTCGTTTCAAAATGTCTTAAACAAATTTCAGATTAAAAACAATCGATCACAATCTCAAACGAAGAAATTACTGAAAAATAAAACGAATCTTCAAATGAAATCAAATACCACGCTGAAGAAAAATACGGATTTGTAGAAATAAATAAATAGTTTAATAAAGAAAAATAAAGAAGAATAATTAAAGAATTTGCTTTAGGGAGCTGTTAGCCCGTTTCCGTGATCTAGTGGTTAAGACATTGGACCCTGGTTCGATTCCATGAGGAGGCATTTTGAGCAACGTTTAATAAAAAAGGAATTGAATAATGAGAATGATGTAATCATTGGTGATATGGGATGGAATGAAAACCATTGACTAACATCTTTAGAAAAAGGAAATAAATGGCTCATTTCTGTACTGAAAATGGTATATATTAAAACTGGTGTATAGTTTTGGTGACAAACAGGGAATTGGCACAAAACCGATCAAATGTGGTTACATGTTGTCCACATTGCACCAAAAGATATGTGTGAGAGATCTTGTGACACTCCTTTCATTATTTCCGATGAATTTCATTGAAAACGTTTGAGTGAAGCGTAATTTAACTGCTGTTTAGACATTTGCTGAGACGTTCACACGCCGGAGGTTACGGCGTGAATTAGTACGAAGATCTGTGTGTAACACCCACACAAGAGAATCCCCATTGGTTTCCACGTGAGCGCTAACCTGAGACGGGTCCCCGTCTTATCTTTTTTTAATACTTATATTATGAAATGAAAACACTAAAACGAGATTTCAAGCACTACAATTTACTTTATTGTAGTTATTGGATTCAATCTTTTATATTATCTAAATATGAATCCAAATTATTTTGTTCCTTCTCCCAAAACTATACACCAACTTTAACATAAAAAAAAAAGAAAATTACTAGAGAGAGCTAGAGAGGAGGAAAGTGAGGGCCGGGATGAGTGAATGTGGAGAGAATTTGAGCTACAGCAAAGGATCAGGAGAGAAGAACTGCAAGTTGATTTTTTTTCTCTTTTGGAGCAATTTTTAGTATGATGGCTCCCTATTTTACAATAGAAGCTGTCAAAATTAAGTACTAGTATAAACTAGATGAGAAATTGCTGAAGAGAAGAGCTCGTACTTATATATTTTAACAATTATTTATAATTATAGCGGTTACAAAATTAAAGTTTCTATAGACATATAAATTATTGTGTATACATTGATTAAATCAACTTCATATTGATACAAACAAATGTTTTATTTTCGTTTGAAATTTAAATGATGATGAATACTTTTTTTTTGAAGAAACACACACAATAATGTCGAATCCTAATCGTTTAAAGTGGTTAAAGCAAATGTCAGATTAAGAACAATCGATTACAATCTCAAACGAAGAAATTACTGAAAATTAAAAAGAATCTTTAAATGAAATCAAATACCACGCTGAAAAAAATACGGATTTGTAGAAACAATAAATAATCTAATAAAAAATAATAATAAAATGATTTGCTTTAAGGAGCTGTTAGCCCGTTTCCGTGATCTAGTGGTTAAGACATTGGACCCTGGTTCGATTTCATGAGGAGGCATTTTTGGCAGAATGCAGCAGAATACATTGATATAGAAGTACAAGAAGGAATATCTTTAAAACCTATTAACTTTCAGTCCCCGCTACATTGTAATCTTTCGCTCGGACACGACTTCGCGACTCGTAAATTTATTTGGGATGATAATATCTTTTCAGAACAATTATGCAGGAATTAACACGTTAAAACCATTTCGCCAGAATGTATGTTTTCGTTTGCATTGCTGTTCTATATTTATTATGTTAATCTATTTCATGTTTAGAAATGATATAACGAAAGAAGGCAAGTGGCAGAGGCGGTGGACCTGGGGTGGGGGGTGGTGGGCAGGGGCACAAGTGACCCCCCACTTTTTTCATCCACCCTAAAAGGCCCTAGTTTCATGACCAAAAAAAGTTGTC
>CALNVZ010003433.1:39431486-39450914 GCA_940671915.1 Paracentrotus lividus
CCGTTTCTAAAAAACTAAAAAAGTGTCATCTTTATACTAAAAAGAAACCTTTCAGAGTTTTGAAAAGTCCCGTGGATAATTTCTGTTTAAAAAGGGGGCACTTTTAATACTAAAAAGGGCGCCTTGTTACTCCATATGTCTTTTAAATCCCCAAATTTTCGGCTCACGCTTTGCGCTCGCGGATACTAAATAGGGTCCATAATGCAAAATAAACTACAATTTTCAGCTCAAAGTTTTCTACTCGCGCTTTGCTCTTGAGGATATATGGGCTTTAACAGAGGCGGTGAAACCGGGGGGGGGGGGGGGCAGGGAGGACAGTGCCCCCACTTTTTCACGCACTCTAAAAGTGCCCCTTTTCTTAGCTAAAAAAATGCCCTTTCTTTCTGGGATCCTGGGTATATCTTGGACGCTCCCCCAACCCTTCCCGGGGATTTTTCTTCAAAAAAGTTTGTCACCCCCAGAAGATGGCCATTTTCGTCATTTTTTCTTATTTTGTGGGCCTTTTTTTTTGTTCACGCGACCCGCCAAGGCCCCCTCAGTCCTATCCCAAGGAAACACGTCTGAGGTGGAGATTTGTTATTGTTCTTTAAATTAAATCTAGATTTATGGTTACAGGCTCGACTCTTTTGTCTAGGGTAGGGGTCAAAATTTATTTTGATTGGGGTTCAACATTCATTTTATTCATTTTTACACCATGGAAATTTCTATCTTCCCTAAATTGTATTGTGAAATCTCAACCAAACATAAATCAAAATAAAATATTATCAATAATGACTATTTGCAGCCTTGTCATCAAGGCTAAACAAAATTTAAGGGGAAAATTATAATATTTAAGGGTTAAAGGTGGTTTTTCATTTCTTTTGTTTTCAGCATAAAGATGGAATAAAATATTCCGAATTTTCACCAATCTCGTTTTTTACTTCAACCCCTCTCCTAGACAAGAGACCTAGGCCTGTCCCCAGAAATATAGATTTAACTTAAAGAACACTATAAAACAATACATCTCCGTCTCGTTTCCTGGGGATAGGACTGAGGGGGGCTTGATTGGCCGGCAAAACAAAAAGGGGCCCCAAAATAAGAAAAAATGACAAAAATGGGCATTACGGGGGTTGACAAAACTTTTTTGGAAAAAGGTCCACGTGAAGGGTTGGGAAAATGTCCAAGATATAGCCAGGGTCCCGAAAAGTAAAAGTAGGGACAAACATATTCAAGAAATTAAAATCAGAGCAAAATCATGTCGCTATAGCGGCAAAAAAAAAAATATTCCACCTTTATGACGGACAGTGTAAAAAAAAAGCCTTTCATACTCTTTAAAAGTCCCAAGGACAATATCTTAAAAGTTTCACTTACAATACTAAAAAGAGCCCCTTTCTTTACTTCATATGTCTTTTAAAACACCAAATTTTCCTGCTCGGTCGCTATGCGACCTCGTACTGTAAAATTAACAAACAATAAGTATAAAAAAGGGTTGGACCCAATGCCCTCTGCTGGAGACAAATCTTGTCAAAAGAATTGGTGTAATTGTGTTTGGGCTAGATTGGGGGTGGGCTAGGGGCCTGCAGCCCACAAAATATTCATAGCAAAGATTATTAATCAGCCAAGATTATTATGTATTCGACATGGAACCTAAAAAAGGGTCTATACGGCACAATTTTTAGTTCAAAATTTTCAGCTCGCGGATACTAAATAGGCTCTATATTGCACAATTAACTACAATTTTGATCTCAAAATTTTGGGCTCGCGCATTCCTTTATATTCATTACTAAATGAACAATAAAAAATATAAGCCATTAAGATTCCTAAAATTTTCAGCTCGCGCTTCGCGCTCGCGGATACTATAAGTAGGGTCTTTAATGCACAATTAACGCCAGTTTTGAGTTTCGTGGTCGCGGATACTAAGTAGAGTCTATATTCATGATAATGCATAGTTTACTCCAAAGTTTACTCACAATTTTCGGCTCGCGCTTCGCGCTCGAAAAAAAAATCCTTGAAAAAGATCCACTTTTTCAAATTTCGAACCCCCCCCCCGTAAAAATCTTAGTTACGGGCCTGCATTTTAAGCAGAAACTGATATAATATTGCAACTGAATTTTGCCATTATTTGGCACATCTATTGGTACCCTTCACTATAAAACACAAACAAGTTCAATATCTCTAATAATTAATTGGGCACAGACCATGAAACTTTTAAAAATTGGAAAACGTCATTCCTTGACAAATCTACTAATCATTTTCTCTTATTTATTGTGGCCCCCTCTCTGAATATAAAGGAGCTTTCTGAAAGCACCTAAGTCTAAGTAAGTGAACGTATATAGGTACATGCCAGTTTTATTGAAAGTATTCTTAAATTGTGAAAATCGAAGCCAATTAGCTCGTTATTCTAACGGTCGGTTATTGCACTGACTGTTTCATTTTTCTTGATGATTTTTCATTTAAATCATATTGTGTTCTTGGAAATACTTTAACCACTTGACTGCTGCATGGGGCTAATTGTACAGTGCGGGTATGACCAGCGTGGCGCTGGCGCTTCAAAATAGACAAAGACAAAGCTCAGACAATAACATGATCACGTGTGGTCCGCGCAGAGTGTACTAAAGCCCAGCGCACACTATGCGATGCGATTGCACTAAGATCCGATTGCAACAAATTGCCAATCGCATCGCAGTGCAATCGCATCGCAGGCCAGAGCACACATTGCAACAGGCGCTGCATCACCATTGTACCTCCTCCATCTCTAGCAAATCTGATTGGCTGAAATTATCAAAATCGCAGGAAAATCGCAGGAAGATTTGACATGTCAAATGTCTGAAAATTGGTCTGCGATTTTTCTGCAACACATCGCATCACAGTTGCAGCGTGTTGCAGGTTGGCGCACACTCCGTGATTTTGTTGCCATCGCATCGCATAGTAATATTATGGTCCGCAACCAAGTGGTTAAATAATGAAAATATAGATTCTGAAGTTAAACAATCCTTTTGAATAGGGTTACGACCACGTCATAACAGGAGAGATAGATAGAGAGAGAGAGAGAGAGAGAGAGAGAGAGAGAGAGAGAGAGAGAGAGAGAGAGAGAGAGAGAGAGAGAGAGAGAGATGAAGAAAAGAGAGAAAGGGGAGGAGGGAGCATGGGTGTCGATTGTGGGGGGGGGGGATGGGGGGATGCACCCCCCCCCAATAATTTCGGTGGGGGGGGGATGGTGTGTACAATCATCCCCCCAATATTTCGATATCAAGAAAATAAAAAATATCATATCATATGCATATAAATCTACCCATAACAAATTCGTTATCATATAAAACACTTTTATGACATTATTATATCATTTTGCAGTCTAAAATGCAAATTTCTGACATTCAAAAATCAAAAATTTTCTCACTCTTTCGTTAATCTTCCTCGTGTGTGCCTGATATACTTATAGTAATCATGTAATACACAATATACCATGTAGATAATAGAAGCGCAGATGTTTCACTATTCACAATTGGGAAAAAATACTAATCGATATCCCAAGGTGCACAGTGGGCAGGTGCCTCTAGGCCAATATATAAGACTGAAGGCATAAGTATTCCTCCTCAAAAATCCACGATGTTTTGATAACATAACTAATGAATATTGAAGAGTCTGTAACACTTATCTCGGCTCTTCATCGACAAGTTCACATTTTTGGACTAGGACCATTGATTATATAACACACTTCTATTATTCTCCGGGGGCTAAATGCGCTCTTTTCAAATTAGTCGCTACTTTGCTCCCAAATTTCAGATAACATTAAAAAATTGCCTGAAAAATTTCAGCTCGCGCTTCGCGCTCGAATAATTTAATATATTAAGATAGCGAAACTGCACTTGACTTTGATCATCTATCTTGTTTCATCAGGTCATTATTGAGAAAATTTCCAGCTCGCGCTTCGCGCTCGCATAATGTTGCCCTAACTCGAACTTGTCGTCCATATTTATATAGATTTGCGTTTGTTGGCATTACGTCATGATGTTCCGCTTCTAATCAACTGTTAAAGCCTTCTAGCCCTCCATCAATTTCGCGCTAATAGTCATATAACGATACAAATACCATGTTTCAGTTCAATATTATTGAGAAAATTTTAAGCTCGCTCTTCGCGCTTGCATTACAGCCCTATGAATTCGACGATATACTAGTACTCATATGCATAAGAATGTGCATGTGTATATCTATAGACATTACATTATGATGGCCTCCTTTAATAAACCATAAAGCCCCTTCCCCTTTTCGCGTTCGCATTATTCTACAATATAATGTCCCATTTCATGTCACTATTATTGAGACAAATTTCAGCTCGCGCTTCGCGCTCGCATATTGAATTAAAAAATATGTACTAGTAGATATTCACATGCACGCATGTGTGTATTATCTGTAGCCATTACGTCATCATGGCCCCCCTTTAATAAACCAGTTGAAGCCCCTTCCTCGTTTCGCGCTCGCATTATGCTACAAATGCCCCATTTTGTGTCACTATTATTGAGAAAATTTTCACCTCGCGCTTCGCGCTCGCATTATGAAATAGGCTTACTAATTGGAATTGTTTTCATATTTATATGCATATGTGTTTACAAGTATTACCCGCACCCCCAACAATGTACACTGCGATCATATACCATCGTTTGTGTCACACTGAGGAAAAGAAGGAAATATCGACGATCATCCCCCCCCCCCCCAATCGCCAAAACACATCACGACCGTTCGGGAGGAGGAGGGAGAGAGAGGGGGGGGGCGGGAGGGAAGCTGGGATAGGAGAGAGAGAGAGAGAGGAGAGAGGAGAGGGGGGGGGGAGGGATGTAAAGAGAGAGAGAGAGAGGGATATGAAAACGTGAACAATCAAAAAGGACAGTGTTATTTTATACCAAACACGCACAGTTCCACTACAGTGCACTAACGACCAGAAAGAATCTTACGGGAAATGTGTGTACTGGGTATAGACTCTCTCTACGTCTGACGTCGATATCGCATGAAACAATGCCCTGAATAAAGACCGTGTAAAAGGAAGAGTGCAAGCTGTGCAGTCAGGATCGAAGTATTTTATCTGATATTTTTTTATGATATCAAAAACGCGGGGAAAATATTGACCAATCACAAAGAAGTTAAAATCATTGGAAAGAGAATTAATATAATTTACTTCACTCAGCGGTAACTAGGAAATCGATGCGCCTGCTGAATTTTACAGAAAGCTTTAGTGACTGCTGTTTGACCAAAATATCATTTCACACAGAAAAAACGACCCATGACTAAAATGGGAGATTTTAAAGCTCAAAACGCGAGGGTTAGGGGTAAAAAAATATTCTTCCCAAGGTTTATCTTTTTTATATACATTAACCCTCATAAAACCTGTGTAACTAAGTAATGATCTTTCTCGATTTTTTTTTATTCTAGTATATTCAACAAAACTCCCGTTTTTTCGGGCATTCCTTCCATTGACAATCGGTGCGTGAAAATGGTTTTCTCCTAGAAAGAAGCCCCAACGTTTTCATATGGGGGGATAGAGAGAGAGAGAGAGAGAGAGAGGGAGGGGGATGTAAGAGAGAGAGGAAGAGAGAGAGGAGAGAGAGGAGAGAAAGAGAGAGAGAGGAGTGGAGGGCCTACGCGAGAGAGAGAGAGAGAGAGAGAGAGAGAGAGAGAGAGAGAGAGAGAGAGAGAGAGAGAAAGTACATGATTCACCCATTCTTCTAATATTGGCCTGTAGTAAAGTTTTTTTTTTTTTTTTTTTTTTTTTTTTTTGGGGGGGGGGGATGTATATTGAATGAATGGCTCCCGAGCTCTCATGAATGGTAGGAGCTTTGCCAATTTAGTTGTACTTGAAAATCCTTGAAAACACGGATTTGTTAGAATATATATATATACATATATATATATAAATATTAATAAAATGAAATACTAATAATAATAAATAAATAAATAAATAATCCAAAAATAAATAGGGGAAAAATTGCTTTAAGGAGCTGTTTGCCGGTATATCCATGGTCTAGTGGTCGAGAATTGGAGTTCTTCTCATCCGATGATCCTGGTTCAATTCCATGAGGAGCTATTTGAGAAACATTTGATAAAAAAGAGGGAATTGGATGTAAATCATATCAATGAGAATGATGTAATATAGGATGGAATTAAAGCCATTGATTACCATCTTTAGAATTAAAAAAATAATGCTCATCGTATTAACATAGGAGTTATATATAATTTAAAATTTACATAGAGAGAGTAGGAAGGATAGAGAAGGAGGGAGGAGAGAGAGAGAGGAGGAAGAGAAAAAAAGAGAGAGAGCGAGAGAGAGAGAGAAAGAGAGAGAGAGAGAGAAATGGAGAGAGAGAGAGAGAGAGAGCTAGAGCTAAGAGAACAGAACGGCCAAATTTCGTTCTTTCTAATTTTCTTTTTTCTTTTCTTCTTTTTTGTTCTCAGTAAAATGGCTCCCTTAGCATTTCAAGATCTAGGAGCTGCCAAAATTTCATATAATATAAAAATATAGTTAAGCACCACACTACAGTGTAATACTGGGAGATTGTGAAATTTTTTTTAATAATTGTAACAGTTACAAAATAAAACTTTCTATAAACATACACATTATTGTATATAAATTGATTGAATTAGCTTTATATTGATAAAAATAAATGATGAATATTTTTTCTAATTGAATGATGTTGATTTTTTTTGTTTTTATGGAACGCACATTATACGTCGTATTCTAATCGTTTCAAGTGTTTAAAAGAAATTAACGCAGATTACGAACGATCGATCACAATCTCAAACGAAGAAATTCCCTGAAAAAATAAAACGACTCTAAAAAGAATCTTCACATGAAATCAAATAATTTCTAACAATTTTTTTGTTATTATTATTTTTTTATTAGGGAATCACCCTGAAGAAGATAAAAAGTATTTTCTCCAATGAGCTTTTTTGTTAAAAGCCCATATTCGTGGTTTAGTGGTTGTGATATTGGAGTCCTCAGAATCAAAATGACCCTGGATCGATTCAATGTGCGGCATTTGAATGTGAATGTACAGCATCGCTACGCATTATATAAATAGTGTATGCTCTACCATGCAACATACTAGATTATGTGCACGACAAATACTAAATTATCCCGAGGGCACATTTATTTCACCGAGGCCGTAGGCCGAGTTGAAACAGATGTGCACGAGGGATAATTTAGTATTTGGAGTTCACATAGTAATGTTGCATGCATGCACTATTTATTATAGATATAGACCCCTAGATCTTTGACCTTGCCTAATCTGGTTTTATCTTTGCCAATGTTTGCACAATTTTTTTGTGCTAATTAAGCTATTGTGACGTATATTGTTTGCTCCGCGTATCTATTGTTGTGCGCACCATTTTACTGTTATTACGCGCAACAAGGCAGTCGATTTCACCATTCATTTTATAACACAGGTAAAAACCGTTCAATATAACAAAAAAAAAAAAACGTTCAATATAACAAAAAGCGTTCACTATTATATAAATAGTGTACAATCTATCGCGCAATATACTGGATTATAGGTACGACATATACTGAATTATCCCGAGTGCAGATTTGTTTCTCCGAGGCCTCAGGCTGAGGTGAAATAGATCTGTACGAAGGATAATGTAGTATTTGGAGTTCATATAGTCTAGTAATGTTGCAAGATGGAGCGTTCACTATTTATTATAGTAAATAAACCCCTAGATCTTTGACCTTGCCTCATCTGGTTTTATCTTTGCCAATTTTTTGGTGCAGATTTAGCTATTGTGACGTATTTTGTTGCTCCGCGTATCCATTGTTATAATCTGTTGTGCGCAACATTTTACTGTTATTACGCGCTCGCGCAACAAGGCAATCGATAGAATCGATACTCTCCCCATTCATTTAACACGGGCTTTACCCTACAAAAACTGAAAGTTATATTGTACATATGTACAATATAACTTTTTGAAGGTAGGTCACGTGGTACTGATCTATCCAATGACGACGCGTATTTTTCTACCACTATTTACTATAACAAAAACGTGAATGACACGTGACATCATTTCAACCAATCATAACTCTTAAAATATTACCACTATTTACTATAATGTTATGTGGGATGGACTTGAATAAAGTAATACGACTGAAAAAGAGTCATAGAAAAAAAAAAGGATTTGTATTAAGGCCTGATTAGTTAAGAGTGAGCATCTCGTCCCTACGTGACACTGAACATTTAAAGGATTCCATTTTAAGCAGAAACTGATATAATATTGCAACTGAATTTTGCCATTATTAATTTTAGGACATCTATTGGTAATACCCTTCACTATAAAACACAAACAAGTTCAATATTTCTAATAATTAATTGGGCACAGACCATAAAACTTTTAAAAATTGGAAAACGTCCTTCCTTGACAAATCTACTAATCATTTTCTCTCATTTATTGTGGCTCCCTCTCTGAATATAGGGAAGCTTTCTGAAAGCACCTAAGTCTAAATAGTGAACGTCTAGGTACATGCCAGTTTTATTGAAAGTATTCTTAAATTGTGAAAAATCGAAGCCAATTAGCTCGTTATTCTAACGGTCGGTTATTGCACTTACTGTTTCATTTTTCTTGATGATTTTTCATTTAAATCATATTGTGTTGTTGGAAATAGTTTAACCATTTGACTGCTGCATGGTGGTTAGGGTTAGGCATGATGTAATATAGGATGGAATTAAAGCCAATGGCTAACCTCTTTAGAATTAAAAAAAAAATGTTCATCGTATTAACATAGGAGTCATATATAATTTAAAATTAACATAGAGAGAGAGTAGGAAGGACAGAGAGAGGTAGGGAGGGAGGAGAGAGAGAGAGAGAGAGAGAGTTAGAGCTTTGAGTGTCGAACGGCCATTTTTTTTGTTCTTTCTTCTTCTTTTCTTAATTTTCCGTATAATGGCTCCCCTAGCTTTTCAGGCAGGGGAGATGCTAAAATTTAGTTGAAAGTTTTTTTTAATTAGGACAACACTCGTTTATGATACTGGGATTCTGTCAAAAAATTATTTATAATTGTAACAGTTACAAAATAAAACTCTCTATAAACATACACATTATTGTATATAAATTGATTGAATTAGCTTTATATTGATAAAAATAAATGTTAAATATTTTTCATATTGAATGATGTTGATTTTTTTGTTTTTATGGAACGCACATCACACGTCGTATCCTAATATCGTTTCAAGTGTTTAAAACAAATGTCAGATTACGAACAATCGATCACAATATCAAACGAAGAAAATACCTGAAAAATAAAACGAATCTAAAAAGAATCTTCACATGGAATCAAACAATTTCTAACATTTTTTTTAATTAAAATTTTTTCTTTCTTTTTCGATTAGGGAATCACCCTGAAGAAGACAAAAAGTATTTTCTCCAATGAGCTTTTCGTTAAAAGCCCATATTCGTGGTTTAGTGGTTGTGATATCGGAGGGCCTGATTAGTTAAAGGGATTTAGTAACTTTCAAAATCAAGAGCAATTAGATCAAGATTAATAAAATTATATTACTCTAACAGTAAAAGCAAACTACAGAAAGTTTCATATCAAATGGAAGTCATTTACTACCTTAAAACAGTGTAACAAACAATGCCAATCATACAGCTGAACACCAGAACCCTCTACTGCTAGCTCATCAGGCTGCTAGAAACGGGGGACTATACAACAGGAAATTGGTGTGTGTTGTGCTATGCGGAAAAGCACATGGTTTTATAAACCATACGGTATTTGTTTATAAAATTTGAGTAAGAAATCATTGATATTCTCGAAGGTAAAGCAAGCAATTAGCTTGCAATTTTAAAGAGATACCAGACTCACCGAAGTGTTTATAATTATGATGGCAAAATAAGCTAAATCGAATAAAATATGATTTGAATATCATTCAATGTTACTACATCCTTTTAAGAGTGAGCATCCCATCCCGACGTGACATTGAACATTATGCTACAGTCACACAGACACTTACGTACAGATACGTTTGTGTTGTTTTAAGCTATTTCACCTTCTTTTCTATAATTCTTTATGTATTTCTTTGTTTTACTGGATGAACTAAATTATCAATATTTCCACGGCTGACTATGACGGGCAGGCATCCGTAGGGATCCGCAGAAAAGAAAAAAATATTTGGACGCAACCGGACGTAACTCAACGTAAGTGTCTGTGATATGCTACAGTCACACAGACACTTACGTATAGTTACGTCCCGTTGCGTCCAAAAATTATTTTCTTTTCTGCGGATCCCCATGGATGCCTTCCAGTCATAGTCAGAAGTGGAAATAGTGATTATTTCGTTTATCCAATAAAACAAAGAAATACATAAGAAATGATAAAAAAGAAGATGAAATAAGATTAAAACAACACAAACGTATCTAAACGTGACTGTAGCATAAGTGCGTATAGCTGCATTTCGTATAGTATACGGGAATCGCGCATGTTTGATTTTTTTTTCTGCGTATACCGCCCTTCATTTACAATTCGTGTTTACAAATGTTCTGAATTTCCCCTATTTTGGTTTATTAACTATTTTACTCCTCACATTAGCCTCCTCAAATTTTCTTAGTTTGAAAATTCCATGACATCGGCGAAAAAGTACGGAATAGGTCGCTATACTCGTATAGCGTATGCCGAATACCCAATAGCGAATAGCGTATACCGTATACTTCTATGTGAACCAAGCCTGAGCGATTCCCACTATTCTATACGAAACGTATGGGGCGCCAAGTGTAACCCTTATTTTTCGGTATAAAACTACCCCTTTTTGTAACAAAATTCGCACAAAATCATCTTTTGTAGCAAAATGAATGTTAAAAAATTATTTTGTTACAAATTTAAATAAAAACATTTATTTTGTAACAAAACTTATTTTTGGTAAAAAAATAAAAAATTCCTTTACGTTTAAAACTTATTTTTGTTTCTTTATTTTGTAACAGAATGAATTTTGTTACAAAAAAAAAGGGACAAAATTCATTTTGTTACAAAAAAAAATACAAAATTGTTTTTGTTACAAAAAAAAATGACAAAAGTTATTTTGTTACAAAAATAATGACAACATTTTATTTTGTAACAAAATTATTAAGACAAAACTCATTTTGTCTCAGTAATTTCATTGGGTAACAAAAGATATTTTGTTACATATAAAATGGGTTTTGTAGTGACATAATATTTTTTGTCCAAGTACGGAATTCATCCGTCGACAGAATTGGTTCTGTACTTTACAGAATTACATTTGGTCAACAAAATGTTTTCTGTCCGTCTACCAAAGTCGTTTCTGTTAACAAAATCATTTTTGTCCTGTAGAGCATTCTATTCTGAGGTTACGGCGTGAATTAGTGCGAAGATCTGTGTGTAACACCCATACAAGAGAATCCCCATTGGTTTTCCACGTGAGCGCTAACCTGAGACGGGTCCCCGTCTAATCTTTTTTATACTTATATTATGAAATAAACACACTAAAACGAGATTTCGAGTACTATAATTTACTTTATTGTAGTTATTGGATTAAATATTTTATATTATCTAAATACTAATCCAAATTATTTTTTTCCTTCTCCCGAAACTACACACCAGCGCAGCTTTAACATAAGAGTTACATTAAAAAAAAAAGTATAGGAATGTGCGTCCCTTGCGTCCCTTCCTTGATCCGCTACTGCAGACCTTTCAAAAGTCTGGGGGGGGGGGGTTGCAGTAGGGAATACATTGGGAGCCCAATATTGATGTCATATTTGGCATGCACACGTTTTCCCTATACGTCACACCAGAAAGGCAAAAAACGTACATCATTTCTACGTTTACGTTTGGTCGAGGAGATAAAGGGGGGGGGGGGTAGACTCTTAGCCAGGCAATCCAAAAGATCAATTATATGCTGATAAAAGGCCAGAGAAAATCTGTGAATGTAGAAGGAGCCCTTGAAATGGGCAACTCAAAATTGTGTGAGGTTAACTATAGCATCTTTTGTAGGATTACAAACTGACAATCATCTGACATGGAAACTGCATATTTAAAAGATAAATGCATGTATTCGTAAAAAAGTAGGTATCTTATTCAGACTTCGACATTTTGTTCCACAGAACATTTTGATTTTATTGTACAAAGCTTTGATACAGCCATATATTTCATATGGCATTGAAGTATGGGGAAGAACTTATAAAACTAATTTGAACTGCCTATTTTATACTAAAAAATGGCAATGCGAGCAATAACTTTTAGCCCATGGATGACAAATTCCAAACCTTTGTTCACAAAACTATAGATCCTAAATGTCTTTAACTTGGATAATCTAGCTGTCTTAACATTTGTATATGATTTGTTTAATCGTATAAGCTACCTCATTCTTTAACTGAATATTGTCAAGTAATAGAGCACAATTATTCCACAAGAGGGAAAGAAAATAATAAATTGTATATTGCCTAAGGTAAGACAACACAGGGCCAATTCTCGATAATCATTTGTGGAACAAAGTTATGGATAGCTTACCAGATTATATAACAGAGAAAAAAAAGCAGAAATTCATTTCGTAATCCTCCTGTCGAGTTATTTACTGCTAAATAAGCTTATATTATCATGTTTTTATGACTTGTTTTTGTTAATATTATTGTATCGCATCTAATAATCTTCTAGCCTATAAACTTTAGAGAAGTAGTTTTAGATTCAGTTGTAGCCTACATAATAGCTATCTTGCCAAAACAATACTTATACTGGGCCAGGCTCGACTAGCACATGTGCTACCCTTCTGTTCCTATTAACAACTATACTCTTTTGTATCTACCCAATTTTATATCTGCGACGCTATTATTATGATTATAATTGTATCCATGTCAATTTATTCTGTACCTGTATTCACCATTATATAAAGTTGTTGTTGTTTTTAATAAATAAATTCAATTCAATTCAATGCATTCACCCATTACTTGGGTTGGTCATCAATCATGCATCTTAAAAAGCAAAAGATAAAAAATGAATAAAAATAATAAATAAATAAATAAATAAATACCAAGGGAGAGGGGTCCAAAGGCACCAAACCAAGGAACTTTTTTTCTAAATTTTTGGTACGGGGCCGCTCCCGCTCGACCCCCCCCCCCCCTAATCGCTTGGTAAACGTGACGTGTTAAAAATTGATGTAGCTTTTTGCTCGCACAGTCTGGCGTGACGTACGAAAAAAAAAATTGGGTCTGTCAAAATCTGAAATAATTTTGGTCCACTTCTAATCGCCCCTAAAACTGCCCCCCCCCCCCCATTAAAAAGAGGAGCTTTGACAGGTCTGTAGTAGCGGATCAAGGCTGGGGCGCAAGGGACGCCCATTCCTATACTTTGAAAGCCGCTCATTACTTGTACATGTTAAATAAATTATTAATTCAGAACGTTACACTGCCCGGTATGCGAGTGTCCTCTCTTCCCTTTCGAGTGTCTTTGTTCTGGCTCCGCACGCAAAACGGAAAAAGGACAAACGAAATATTAAACGAGTTCAATATTTCGTTTCATCAAAACAAAAACGGAAAAACGAAAAACGAAAGTTCAATATTATGAGTGTTTGAATTTCTTATTTTCAACAACAAAATAGAAAAACGATATTTTAAAAGACAGTAAAACGAAAAGAGAGAGAGAGAGAGAGAGCTAAGAGAATATAAGGGTTGTTTTACGATTAGGGTACACCGTCAAAAAATGGCCTTCTGTGCAACATAAAAAGAAATAGAGGTATGGTTATATCAAATCTACGATGGCAAGCTATTGGGCACTGTTAGAGCAACCTATACAAGAGAAAATTAAATTATTAAAATACCAATTTACTTCTAAAAATTGACCATTATATGGCATTTTAGGGCAAAATTACTGTCTCATTTTATTTTTCCTGATTTTGAGCCTGCGCATCTTGATTATTAGCAATCATTCAGCTTGCTTTTCCAATCAGAATTAACTACTGTAAAGCCAATGTTTAAAAACTGAAAACCCTAGAAGCTAGAATTAATTTGATTTTTTGTGACCATGAACTAAAAATAGGGTGCCAATTCTGTCAAAAAATGTCCTCTCCGAAATCGGTGGTTTTACGCATAGTTAGACATCACTTGATGAACAATGTTTTTGTCTGTAAGAACACTTGTATATATGCCACAAACTTATAATGTTTACTTCACCCACATCCATTTATTTTTCAGACAGTTCACGTTACAATGTTGTCAAATTACGTTCTGTCAAAAACGTCCTCTCCGAAAAATGAAGCAATTGACTTTACGTGTAATAAACAAAAATTGAACCCCTATAGAAAAATAAGTTGGTGACCTCATGCCTCCAAATTTAAAAGCAATATCATTTCACTTGTCTAGAACACATACACCAAAATTGAGGGAAAACAAAACAACTTTATTTTTTGGTCCAGTGAGACAAATGGGTGTACCCTGATTGTAAAACAACCCATAACTTGACAAATTTCAAATTTTTTTTTTTTTTAATTTTCAATAAAATGGCTCCCCTATTATTTTGGGGAGCTGTCAAAATTTCATTAGACTTTATTTATTTTTTGACAACTATCTGTCATGATACTGGGAACCAATCAAAAAATTATTTATAATTGTAACAGTTACCAAATAAAACTTTCTATAAACATACATATTATTGTATATAAATTGATTTGATTAGCTTCATATTAATAGAAATAAATGATAATTTTTTTTTTGTTAATTAAATGATATTGATTTTTTTAAAGAGATGCACATTATACGTCGTATTCGAATCGTTACAAGTGTTTAAAAGAAATGTCAGATTAAGAACAATCGATCACAATCTCAACGAAGAAATTACCTTAAAAAAAAAATAAAATGAATTTTAAAAGAATCTTCACATGAAATAAAATAATTTCTAACAATTTTTTTAATTAATATTTTTTCTTTCTTTTTTTTTTATTAGGGAATCACCCTGAAGGAGACAAAAAGTATTTTCTCAAGTGAGCTTATTTTTAAAGCCCATATTCGTGGTCTAGGGGTTGAGATATCCGAGTCCTTAGAATCAAATGACCCTGGATCGATTCAATACGCGGCATTTGAATGTGAAGGTAAAACATCGCTACGCATGATGTTATGTGGGATGGACTTGAATAAAGTAATACGACTGAGAAAGAGTGATACAAAAAAAGGACTGGTATTAGGGCCTGGTTAGTTAAGAGTGGGCATCTCGTCCCTACGTGGCACTGATTCCATTTTAAGCAGAAACTGATATAATATTTGCAACTGAATTTTGCCATTATTTGGCACATCTATTGGTACCCTTCACTATAAAACACAAACAAGTTCAATATTTCTAATAATTAATTGGGCACAGACCATGAAACTTTAAAAAATTGGAAATCGTCCTTCCTTGATAAATCTACTAATCATTTTCTCTTATTCATTGTGGCTCCCTCTCTGAATATAAAGAAGCTTTCTGAAAGCACCTAAGTCTAAGTAAGTGAACGTATATAGGTACATGCCAGTTTTATTGAAAGTATTCTTAAATAAATTGTGAAAAATCGAAGCCAATTAGCTCGTTATTCTAACGGTCGGTTATTGCACTGACTGTTTCATTTTTCTTGAAGATTTTTCTTTTCAATCATTATTGTGTTCTTGGAAATAGTTTAACCATTTGACTGCTGCATGGTGGTTAGGGTTAGGGTTAGGGTTAGGGTTAGGAATGATGTAATATAGGATGGAATTAAAGCCATTGACTATCCTCTTTAGAATAAAATATAAAAAAATGCTCATCGTATTAACATAGGAATTATATATAATTTAAAATTAACATAGAGAGAGAGTAGGAAGGATAGAGAGATGTAGGGAGGGAGGGAAGAGGGAGAGAGAGAGAGAGAGAGAGAGAGAGAGAGAGAGAGAGAGAGAGAGAGAGCTAGAGCTAAGAGACTAGAACGGCCCAATTTTGTTCTTTCTTATTTTCTTTTTCTTTTTTTTGGGTATATTTTCAGTAAAATGGCTCCCTTAGCATTTTAAGGAGCTGCCAAAATTGTATATTAATATATAGAGTTATACCTCAACACCACAATGGTACGATACTGTGGACCAATCAAAAAATATTTATAAATGTAACAGTTACAAAATAAAACTTTCTATAAACATACACATTATTGTATATAAATTGATTGAATTAGCTTTATATTGATATAATAAATGATACATACTTTTTTTTTAATTGAATGATGTTGATTTTTTTTTAAAGAAACGCAAATCATATTATGTCGTATTCTAATCGTTTCAAGTGTTTAAAACGAATGTCAGATTAAGAACAATCGATCACAATCTCAAACGAAGAAATTACATGGAAAAAATAAAACGACTCTAAAAAGAATCTTCACATGAAATCAAATAATTTCTAGCAATTTTTTTTTTATCAATAATTTTTTTTCTAGGGATTCACCCTGAAGAAGACAAAATGTATTTTCTCCGGTGAGTTTTTTTTAAAGCCCATATTCGTGGTTTAATGGTTGAGACATCCGAGTCCTTAGAATCAAATGACCCTGGATCGATTCAATACGCGGCATTTGAATGTGAAGGTAAAACATCGCTACGCATGATGTTATGTCGGGCATGGACTTGAATAAAGTAATACGACTGAGAAGAGGTGAAAGCAAAAAAAAAAAAAAAAAAAAAAAAAAAAAAAAAAAAAAAAAAAAAAAAAAAAGGACTGGTATTAGGCATACCAGTTAAGAATGAGCATCTCTTCCGTTGGTGATATTGAACATTTAAAGGGGGTATCTCACTGAGTTGCGCGAACGATTGCGAACGAGGCGAATTTAGAGATTATCGTATATAGAGAGCTTGTAATCAAATTTGATTCAGTAGACCAGCCTTTCGACGTGAGGCGTTTTCTTTTGTTATGTGTCTTCCGACAAAGGGTATATATTGGAATGCAGGACTTCTGAAATGAATGGAGTCGAATACAGGATTCTTTTATCTTGCATTGGCCCATGAATCGATTGCTTTTGGTTTAAAACCACATTCCTTTCGATAAGCCGGGATTTTCCATTGAAATAATTCGCCAAAAAGTTTTGAACATGTTCAAAATTTCTAGGCGAATTTATTTATGACCGATTGCAAGTGCATAATTCTGTGTTGTAAAATGGTTGAATAAACATATAAATAGGTTTACTGATATTACTAAAATATATATGGAAAGGGTTAACATAAATTTGAATCGGATAAGAATTACTCGATGAAAAAATATAATTTCTCAAATATATTTGAAAATAATAATAATATTCCAGCGATTATAGTGTCTTTGATCATGTTGATTTGGTATTTCCATTAACAATAAACGCAAATAAAACATTCAGATTTCACTTCGGGCGGTGGGGCTCGTTGGGGCGTAATTGAGCTGTAGTCATTTTCTTTTTCACATTATCATTACTATTATCATTTCCATATTATGTTATCATGTTGTTTTTTCATCCTCTGCAACCCGATGGCACTGCATAACTAGACAATCAATATTTCACTTTTCGGCAATAATAATTTGCCGCACGTCCACCACTCACACGCACGCACCCCACGTACCTACACGAACCAAAACGAAGACAAAAATGACTCTGTTTCATTGATTGTGTTCACAATTCAGTCGAAATTACCCTTCGAGCGGGGCTGTTGGAGCCGGGGTGGCTGGGGGGGGGGGGGTTCAAGCCCACACTTCAGTTCTCAGCACACGGTGTACAAAATTGCAAAAAATGACCATGTATTTGTCATTTTTAGTCTCTTCAGCCCCCCCCCCCCTTCGGCCTCAGCTCCTCTACTTTCAAAAACGCTCCACGGCCCCTGCTTCTGATTGCATACACAAAAAGCCAGTACAAAGAAAACATGCCAATATCATACAATATAACCCACCTGTACTTGCCTAACAAGGCAGTAGCCTACAAAAGAAAACACATGCCATGATCATTCAGTACAACCCCTTGTGCTTCCCTAACGCAGTACAAAAGAAAACATGCCATGTTGATACAGTTAGATAACCCTATTGAGTGCCTAACTAAGCAGCACACAAGAAAATATGCAATTCTATACAACGAGATAACCCCTTTGAGCTTGGCTTACAAGCATCGCTAAAGAAAACATGCCATTTTGATACAACCGAGATAACCCCTTTATGCTTGCTCAACAAAGCAGCACAAAAGAACGTTGGTAGATCGTCTCTATACAGTGCGTCCCAAAAAGAACTATACACTTTTTAAATAGCTACTAAATAGAAAAATATATGATTCTCCGGGAAAGATTTATATGTTATATAGGCTCATATCCTCAAC
The DNA here is from genome assembly GCA_940671915.1 of Paracentrotus lividus. Taxonomy (NCBI): domain Eukaryota; kingdom Metazoa; phylum Echinodermata; class Echinoidea; order Camarodonta; family Echinidae; genus Paracentrotus; species Paracentrotus lividus. Next base: position 39,449,756 of record CALNVZ010003433.1, read on the forward strand.
TTCATTTATGACACAAAAATTCCGAAAATAACCCATGCTTCAGTGAGTAATGCCCACTTTTGTAAAGGACACAAAAATTACCCTGCGCAGGAATTCACTATTCATTTTGCACCTGTTATGGAACGCACATGAAGGAGTCAAAATTAATGATGGAATCGATCGCGCCAACAAAGACACAATAAATTGGAAGTCAAAGCAACTGAAATTCAATGATATGAAAACAAATGGTGAAACATAACATTTTTGCATAATATTAATTGTTTTTTTCTGACTTTTGGTTTATCTTTGACACTGTTGGCTGAATATTCCATCGTTAATTTTGACTCATTCATGGCGTTCCATAACCAGGTGCAAAATGAATAGTGAATTCCTGCGCAGGGTAATTTTTGTGTCCTTTACAAAAGTGGGCATTACTCACTGAAGCATGCGTTATTTTCGGAATTTTTGGTGTCATAATGATAGTTGAGGATATGAGTCTCATATACATACAAACCTTTTATCCAAGAATGTTATATTTTTTATTTGGTAGCCATTTCAAAAGTGTATAGTTCTTTTTGGGACACACTGTATATAACACTCTGTAAATTCGCCTGGGTTCGCAACCAGTGAGATACCCCCTTAAAAGTGCCGTCTTGTCCGGACAAACAACCCGTCCGGACACACAACAACCGGGTATACCTTATCCTTTAAATATTGGGCCAGCATGTCCATACCCAAAACTCCAGTTTACTTTCAATACCATGTACCTAAATACGTGTACCATGCATTTCAAGAGCATTGGTTTTATATCTATAAACTAAATTTCACCCCTCTAGAACAATTGCATGATTCGAATGACGGTCTGACAATTTTGCAGAAAAGAGATCAAAGTGTTAACCGAAGCGAAACCAAATTTCCGCTCAGCACTATAGTGATTGTTGTGATGGAACAAAGAGCTTAAACATCTTTTGTGAAAAGAGTTTTATTCATCGTGTATTGTTTCTATAAAAAAGTTTTATTTGTCTTTTTATCACTTTGTCTCTTCTAAAAACCACAAAGGGATTGACGTATAGTATATTTTGATTGATGTCGAAATGCTAATTCCTTGTATATGACGTCGATGAAGATGTTGTATTGTGCCGTCACCGTTTCATGAGACAATGATATCTTGTGCGCTTCA
>CALNVZ010003433.1:39452403-39507378 GCA_940671915.1 Paracentrotus lividus
ACGATAGAACCTTTTTTTATGATTTTAGATTAATAGGAGTTCATGTAGGTATTGTCGATGATTTCCCTTTAAAAAAGTTCCGGTGGGTCACTCACCACATGATGTGCTACGCATGCGTGTCCCCAAAAAGCGTCGAAAAGGTCTGTTTTCAGCCTTTCGAAGGCCCCGACGCTTTTCTTAAAATTAGGGTGTTTTTTTTATTTCAATCGCCATTTTTTAAAAAAAATTATAAAAAATATAGGGGTGTTTTCAGCGGAAATTGCTGCTTTTGGGTCAAATTTTCACGGTTGTTTACGCCATCTAGGGATATGTTTTATTTCCAATCTGACGTCGAAAAAGGAGGGTGCAATTTGACTTCATGCAATGAGACGTTTTAGGGTTCATTTTCGGGTGTGGGACAGCATGAGGTAGCACTATTTTCTTTGAGTGACCCCCCAGGTAAAAAGTGTACAAGTCTATATGATCACACGATACCAGATTACACCAACGATCCAAATTTGTTGCAACACTATATTGTTGACGACTATTCGATATATTGAGAATTTAGTTATAGTGATGTAACTTGCTCGATCCGATTTGCCTACGTTTATAACAGGCGTGAACTGCAATTAAATCTGCCAATGTAACACCAATAAAGAAACTTCTTGTTTGCTCTGATGCAGCGCTATGTTTTATTGATACACCACTGCCCTGTATTTATTCATTCCCACATTCAGAGAGAGTAGATGGAAAAGGGGAAAATAGGAGGAAGATGAAAGAAGAGAATCTCTCTCATTTTTCAGTTTCAGTAATGACTCCGTGTTTGTGTATGATGAGTATGATTGTACACCGAGTGTTGTTTCCATGTTGGATAGCGAGGAAAGTTTGTGAGTAGACCAGCTTGCACCTAATAGTAGTATCGGTATGGAAGGTAGATCTAATAGGTCAAATAGTGACAGTGAACTCTTGAATGAGGTACCCGTTACTATGGGTACTAAGGGAAGCCTGCTTGATCCCTCAACCTCGTCTGAGTGTCAGCCTAGTCTAGAATTGTACGATGAGCCCTGCTTATCAGGCAGTAGGCCTAATTCTGTGGATTCTCATGAGTCTGAGTCGTGTGAAGAGTCTGTATCTTATACTGGTCAGTCTGGCTTATCTGACAGTTTGCATTTCCACGGTTATGCTCATCTCCGTTCATGGAATAGTCGTGAGAGTGTGTCCGCTCCTGGGAATACTGAGCTAGGTTCGTGTGACAATTTGTCAGAGCACTGTAGCAGCCGCCCTAGTGATATTGTTCACTCGCACGAGCCTCAGTCGCTAACATCTACATCGTTCAATAACCTAATGCCTAAATTGCTTGTCAAATTAAGCGCCTCTGTCTCGAGTGGCAGTTTGCTCGGGACAAATTCACATGAATCAAACACGCCTGCTCTGCGTAATGAAATGCGCTCGTCCGTGTCGTGTAACAAATTGCGCTTGCCAGATCCGTATGAGAAATCTAAGATCAGTAATCTTGCTAGTGTAAATACAACCAGTCAGCAAGAGTACACTCACTCACACACACTTACACACACAACAGAGATCACCCAAACACTACCCACACCTTCACGTACCACCCAGCAACATTACTCCCACGCCCACACAGTGTCACATACAACAGAAATCACCCACATGCTAACCACACCTTCCCTTACCATTGGCAGTCATACAGAGCCCAATGCCCCCCTAGAGCTAGACAGCCAATGTTTTCAAACACGGGCCCTAATACATGCCATCATATAGCTCCGTTTAGTCTCACTAGGCAGCGCCCTCTAGCGTCCGAGTCACACATCACAACGTATTATGCTATGCGGTTTTGGGGAAATAATCATTAAAAATACATTTTTTGTTTATACGCTTAGAAGATGTATTCTCGACATGCAGTTATATATGACCTTTCATTGAAACCCAAGTGTCCTATTCGGAATTCAAGTTGCCCCACCGTACCCTGAGCAAAAACGCTCACCAAAAGTGCAATGCATTCATAATACGTGTAGAATATGTCTGGTTTTGAACGCCGTTCTACAAGGCAAGAGGTCACTTATAAGTCGGGAAGATTATACAGTGACACGCCCAAACATGTATAGATCAGTTCTGATTGGTTGATTATAGCAATATCTACATGTGGTCTCACACGTACCCTTGGCCAGAGAGAAAGTATGGAGTGCAAAAAAGCAAAACCCTAATAAATATTCATTGAAGCTAGACTAACGATTATTCACAGCAGGAGGTAGTTTTTGGACTGTACTTTTTAACTTTTCAACGTCATTAAAAAGTGAAAACCCAAAATATTGGACATACAGCACACTGTATTCATTGATTTTTAAAGACAATAAAATCATTTTCATATATTAAGGTGCGTTATTTATTAGTTGTATATACAAGAATGAATAATTACACGGAACTGTGCACCTTGTGCACACCAAATGGAATAACCATTGACTGTCATCGTTAGCCTGTGAGCAATGACCTTCATCTGCTGCGTATACAATCGCGACTCGTGGAGGAAGCGAGATGAGACCAATCGGAGCTATATGCAACAAAACAGACGCTTCTGCCCGACCGTGCACATCACCCACGTGGGCTACCATAGATGTGGATGACATAACCCCCCAGCCAAACCACCTGATGTCGAACGTCCCCCTACCAATTCATTCTAGATGTAACACCTCCCAGACGATGTTGATGCTTTACCCCAGCCCAATCAACCACCTCAATGCAGACACCCCTACCAATCGTCTAGAGTAGGCACGCTCCCAGAGGCATGATTGACAGTGCCCCACGCAGCCCCTATGCAGCCTGCAACGATTGCTCTCCGCTTCCCAACAACTTGCTATCTTACTTATAGATGTCCTCTTCGGGGCCGCTCTGACACACGAGAGCCCCTTGATACCAGTGACCCCTCGTAACATCCTATTCTCGTGACCCATTCTCGGTATGCTACCCCTCGCCGGTTCCTCATTCTTAGGCATCACATGACAGTTTCCTCATAGTCCCGTGTGTAGGTGATGTATTACCTCTCAGACTAGTGGATCCCTGCCGTGGCAGCAACTGCTCAACACCACCGCACCCTTTACCATATATACGCCTTCATGACGTACTATGTGCCAGTTAAGCTGTCAGCCACAGCCAAGACAACCATCGCTCCAGAGTTCGAAGTGCCGTCTGTACACTGTAGCCCCCCCCCCCCACAACTTTGTGTTACGACAATCTCTCTCTCCTAATGCATGGCCTTCCCGCCTTTCCCAATTATTAAGGGCACCTTGTAGAGCCCGCTCATGCCTCACACGAAACGGACTGCTGGTTTGGTTTCGACTATATTCATGCGCTTTTGATTGTAGTTTTATGATTCGTGTTCTATTGGCAGAACCAACATGGCATAATCGACATTTGTTTCACAGATTCTTTGGTTTTTTGGGACAATTTTTATAAATTGTAAATTTATGAAGGGTTTTTATAAATTAATGTATGGTTGTGATAATGCTCAAGGGTTGGTTATGCTATATTTTGATATGTCGCTTACGTTGTTATCACAAGGGAAAGACAAAAAGATAAGGGATATCAGGATACAGATATAAGGTTAACATACTTGAATTATTGTGAAGTTGTTATAGTGAAGATCAGGTGAAGATCTCATTGATACATGTTTTACGGTTTCTTTACCTTGTATAATATGTAATGGTGCACTTAGTAGTTGACCTCGATATATTGAACGTGATTGTATTATAATCTCAGTTTAATTGGATGCACAGTGATTGTTCTGTAAAGTTAATTTTGGTTTATGGCAAGTGGACTGTAAAGATAATTTGGGTTATAGCGAATGCACTGTAAAGATAATCTGGTTTATAGCAAGTGTACTGTAAATATTACTTGTTGTATAGCGAGTGTACTGTAAAGATAACTTGGTTTAGAGCGAGGGTACTGTAAAGATGATTCGATACTTTTCCGGTTATAGTAGGCCTGCTCTGAAGCATCAAATACTTTGCAGTATTAGAATACACGTTTGGTTTTGCTATCTGGATAAAGTATGTTTTCCCCAAGTTATTTTGTTAGCTTATTATTGACTAATAGTTATGTTTTGCACTGATAGTTTGTAAAATGTTTAGGATGATATCTGCATGTCATGGATTGTAGCCTGTTAATACAAAGTGATACTATCTTGTTGTTAATGTTTTAGAAATGTTTAGTTTTAGTGCGTTGTATTTCCAATGTAATTGTATGTTTCAACCCCACAATTTTTAGAATAGGTTTAACTCTTTGCCTGCCACATTAATTTTAAGCAGAAAAAAGAAGACTTTTCTCTTTAATTACTAAAAATAATATACCAACATTGGCTTTGTATGAACTAAGAGAAATTATGCTGCAGACCCGGTCCTAGCATTATCAGTAATTTTCAGATCTTTTAGCCCAGCCATTACAGAGAAAATGAATTAATACGATTGTATAGTTAATAAGTACAATTGTGACTATAGTCGAATTTGGCAGGCAAAGAGTTAAGGTAATTGATAGGCCCTACTGTTTGAGCTGGAATATTTTCCCTTGTTTAATTTGTTACAGGAATGTACAAAATTTAAAGGCTTGAGAAGTATATTAGCGTACAATTCGATTCGTCCTTATGACTAATTAGGAGTAAACTTAGTGTATTGTTGATCCTTTTTGTTATGTAGTTAGCTTTATAGATCTTCAATGAATACCGCATGGTTTTATACACAGTAATATGCATGTTATTGTTCGTTGAGTTAGAATCATATCGCTATACCCACGATCGTATTGTTGGTCTTGATCTAGATTTAGGTTAGTCATAGAAAGATATTCGTTTAAAAGATACTTGTGTCAATCGTATACTTCACTGTTTTACAATCACAGTATATTGAATCGGTTATATGTTAATCGGTTGATTGTTAAATGCCTTTAATTGATATTACAGAAGTTAGTATTGTTAAGTACTAGCAGTTTTGTTTAAGTGGTTCTGACTGAAATAAGATTTCAAAAGTTATTGTTCCAAGTTTAACTGTTAGCATTTCCTTGTGCATTTTGTGGAAACCGTTAGGCCTATTATGTTTTCTGTTTGAATGTTTATTTAATAATGTAGTTTGAAACAGTTTACAATCGTGTTCTTATGGGGAGAAAAGAAAAGAAGGAAATTAGCCACGCCATAATGTTATGGTTACTAGTATTTGTAATATTATCGATTCTTGTGATTATGTTATCGATACTGACGATCGGTCTCTTGGCCACGGTTATTATTAAAGCACACATCGACAACCTAATACTCGTCTGGAAATATCTGTTTCTGTCTAATTCTGGCGCTAAATACCCAAAGCATTTGCACCATCATATTGTAGCTATGACACATTTATGGTAAATTGCCAATTGACCTAAACCTTCTTTGACTAATGCCCTTTTGGTCTCATCCCACATGGTCTGATTCTTTTTCGTCTACAACCAGTTTGTCTAATTACCTGTTGGTCTAATTGCCACTTTGCCTATATACCACTTCGTCTAATTCCAATTTCGAATTAAGTCCATTTCGTCGAAATGTCCACTTGGTCTAAAACCACTCGGTCACTTTCAGTAACAAACTGGTAATAGACATAATATTTAATTTGGGCATTAGTCCAAAATGCAATTAGATGATTTGGCTATTAGAAGAATTGGCAATTCGACCAAGTGAGAACTAGACCAAGGAGAATTTAGACCAGATTGTTAGTAGACCAAATGGGTTTAGCCTATGTGGTATTAGACAAACAGAAAATTAGACCAACTGCTGTTAGACCAAGTGGATATAAACCTCATTTTAGGCATTGGCAAGAATCGATATCCCAAACTATGCTCTATTTGTAAAGTATATGGGCCCAAAATTCATGTAAGTGTCATTTAGTGGCAACACTTAAGCCACAGTGAGACAGATCTACTAGTATACTGAAGCGGTCTCAACTACAGAAAGGCTTGGTGTAAATAACAAATAAGTCAATATGAGGGACTATCACACAGACTTTATAGATAGCCTAGTGAAATAGAGGTGAATAAAGATACGTCCAAGAACACAAAATAAAACAAAATTTCTTTTGAAGTTGACGTATAAATCACAATAAGACTTTAATATCTCAATTATGCTTCACAGTTGTGCAGTTCATTAGTCTTAAGGCAAGCTCACACTTTGCGACTTGCTGCGGTGCGATTTTTTAAACAAATGGTAGTTTGCATTATTAATGCGACAGTTGAAATATGTAAAGTTTTCTTATGACATGTAAAAATTGTAATGGAACAATTTTATCAAAATTTTGTTCCAATGCGAGTCATTATTTTGGAGTAAAGGTCAAATTACCTTAAAATCGCAAGATCGCAGTGACGTCACTGCGATTTGGAAACAATTAGATTTTATACAGAGAATGGGGGTTCGCAATCGCCTTGAAATTCAATTTTGATATTCATAGGAATACCCACAATTTTGTACATTATGAATTTCCTTGTTTGAATGTTTGTATCAAATAATATTAAAGTTTTCCTGAAAAATCGCACTGCAGCAAGTTGCATAGTGTGAGCCCGCCTTAATGGAGACACATGTATTAGGGGTATATACTTCAACTAGTTCAAGATTTTAATATAAATATGACTCTTCATAATAAAATAATGACCATCATCTATGACTGCTTTTGTATCCCAAACACTTCTTTATATATGTGCTTACATCTCTTTCAGTAATGGTAATATGCACAAGTAGACACACCTTCACAATCCAAACACACATTGTGATGTAATGCAAAAAAACACATCTGACTCATATTAATAACAAATCTGAATTTTAATTGTTTACCTAATCATGTAATCAACAATATGTTGACACCATTCCTATCATACCTAAATAGAGCTATTGCTTGGGTTTCCCATTTTTTGTCTTATATTATTAAAGGGGAAGTTCACCCTGGAATTTTATTGGTCTTAAAAAATGCAGAAAAATAAAAGAAAAATATGAGTGAAGGTTTGCGGAAAATCGACCAAAATATGATGAAGTTATGAATATTCAAAGTTTTGATTCTGTGACGTCACATGCGAGCAGATCTCCTATGTGTTATGTAGTGTAAATTCCATAAAATGTCATTTTTTTTCAGAAGAAAATAATGATGCAACCTGTGCGGTCGTTATACCATCAAGCATATGTTCATATACATGACTATATCAAATTGACCCATTCCTTTATCAAAAACCATGGCAAAAGGACAAATTTATGGAATTTACATACACAACCAATGGGAGAGCTGCTCGCACGTGACGTCACAGAATAAAAACTTTATATATTCATAACTTCGCTATTTTTTGGTCGATTTTCTTCAAAGTTTCACTAATATTTTTCTATTATTTTTCTTCATTTTTTAAGACCAATAAAATTCCAGGGTGAACTTCCCCTTTAAATGAAGAGTTCATTCCAAAAGGGATTAAATCCAAGTGAGTCATGATATCGGACCATTGTTAGGTATGTAGCCGTTTTGAACAAAAGCAAGACCCTAAATTTTGAGAGTAATTACTTTTAAAAAAATGCACATTTTACGATCACATTTCCATAGATGCATGTACAAAATCTGGTAAAGAAATGCTTTTTCGCTTAGTTAGAAAAGTGTATTTATATCCCTTTTAGAGTAAAACTCTTCATTAAAATATACATAATGAGTCAAAAATATTTGCTTATCTCGAAATACAGAGAGCCAGAAGGGCCTTATTAGCTCACTACAGCATAATACGTGTTAACACCTTATTAGCGCTCAAAAAGACCATGATGTTGTCATCCAGAAAAGTACACACGTTTGCTGATGGAATACAGATTGTATGCAAATGAAATCCCATTAAAGGGGATAGTATTTTCCCCCCTTTTTTTCCCAAGCATATTTAGCAACCCCCCAAAATAAAACAAAAACAGAAACTGCAACATGCGTACATAAGATCCCTCTTGTTTTCCTCCATGCAATATAGGCCTACTGCAGAGGCTTCAATTTCATGAAATTTTCAAGACAGTCACCATGAAAATTTCCACTTTAAAGGCGATTATGAAGACATTAAGGATCACAAAAATTATTCCTTGCAAATTCCCTATACAGTGCGTCCCAGAAAAAAGTATACCCAACTTTGAGAGCCTCATATTAAAATATTATAGCTTGTGTGACCTTGAAATATATATCATGATAAACAGCAACTCATATTCTTTTCAATGATACCAAACTTATACCTGTGTTGTGACGGATGACTAAGCAGTTGGGCTTTAAAAAACAAGTCTCGGGGGCGTCTCGGGGGCGTCTCTGATACTGTTTGTCCGTCGCGGAGACGAGGTTTCTGTTCTGTCGCGGGTACGTCTCCGCGAAGTGAGATAGCAGTGCACCCTTAGCAATTATAATTATTCGGGTCGAATAACAAGATCATTACGATCTTTAATCATGATCCCCACTCATTTATGTCCCTTGTTTTCTTGTTTTTCTTTTTTTAATCCTCCTATTTATTTTCAATTGTGTAGGGGAGAGCGGGGTTAAATGGAACATTTTTCACAAAAATGGCCGTAAAACAAAAGCGGATTTATTTCAAGAAATAATATATGATCAGCTTGAGTGTATATCTGTATGCTACAAATGTACCCCATAAAATTCATAAACTTTGTGATGGTTCCGGAAAAAATCCATCTTCAACAAGACCATGTCAAGTGTTCCAACTAACCCCATACACGGGGTTAGTTGGAACATGGTATGGGGTAAGTTGAAACATTGTGCATGGTATCTTGAAAATTATATTTAAACTATCTACAACATTATTGCATGGGTTCAGCTAACTTGCTTTATTGATTCCAATTAAAACATTAAAGATTGGTGTTCATTTTTTTTTATTATTTCATGTTTTATTACACTTGATAGCATCCACTCATATACAGATATTATTAAGTCCTGTGAAGTAGCATTCCGCATAAAAATTGTCTAGTTTGCATTAATATACATGTATAAGAATATTTCGGAACACGTCACTGAATTATATGATTTTTATTTTTTTGTTCAGCTGAAACCTATTTACTTAGTACATGTTCCAACTAACCCCGTTCAAAATGTTCCAACTAACCCCAGAGGCCCATTTGACATTTGTAAGCTTACAGCACAAAAGAGGGACAACAACATGCCATATATTTAACCTTGTTTTGTAGCTTGGTATAACTGATTGTTATACTCAAAAACAGGCCAACTTAATTTATGATCTTCTTTGAGATAATGAAACATTTGTAAAAGTGACAAAATTTACTCAGAAGGTGAAAAAGCAAACATTGCTTTGTAACTTCACGAGGCTTGAAGCATGTGTGCTGTCTAAAATGTGGTGGATGGCAGTTGCTAATAGCAACAACCTGACGATAGATTTGCATAAATATATTTATAGCCGTTAAAGAAAATTACAATGTTTCAACTAACCCCGTGTTCCAACTAACCCCACTCTCCCCTACATTTCATGTATTTATATGTATTTTATATGTATGTATCAACATTTGTCATGATGCATTTTGCTTGTTTTTAATATTGAGTGAAATAAATGAATCTTGAATCTTGAATCTTGAAATCTTGAAAGCGTAAAAAGTGCCCTGTCCCAAGTTTGAGCAAAAGCAGCCCTTGCATTTCAATAGATCAAGTAATCCTTTGTACCTAATGAATGGACTCAGGAAGGCTGACTCAAACAAACAATGAATGATCAGAAGGCCAGTGCGCTTCTCAGACAACTTGGTACAGATCACTTTGACCAAGTGTTTTAAACACTCGAGTGTTCAGTCATCCATGACAATATCGGTATGATTTTGGTATCATTAGATAAATATGAGTTACTCTTTGTCATGAAATTAAAATTAATAACACATAAGTTATACAATTTTAATATGAGGCTCTCAAAGTTGGGTATACTTTTATCTGGGACGCACTGTATAGCCCAATATTTTGGCTTATACAGTCTTGATGCACTAGTAAGAGGGCAAAATTTTCCCAGCATTAATAATTTTTCCATTACCACAATACATTATTTTCTGCTATCGACATTTGTATAATTGCTTCATGGAGCACATAAATTTTGCTCATAGCAGAAAATTTATGTATTTTGCTTGATTTACTAGTCAGTTCTCTCGTAAATTGTAATAAAAAAAAAAAAGAAAAAAAAAAATAATAGCAAAATTGAACCCTCATGAATATTGCCATCTAGTCCAAACTATTTATATCTGAAAGTTTTGGCTTGTACAGGATATGGGAGATTGCATTTTTAACAGAAATTTACCTTATAAGTGTACTTCCAATACAAAAATACACAATACCATTCTCTTTAAAAACATTTTTTATTTTAAACAAGCTTTAAAGTTTTAAGATACTGTAGTTCATATCAGATCATTTGTTGGGTAACATTTGCCCAAATAAAGTGAAGCGACAAGACTGAGGTGAACTTTTCACAAATTTTCATCAAATACAGTAGAACTTCAACTTGATTCTAACTCTACCTGAAAACGAAAGTTTGAACTAATACATGTAAGCCTCTGACTCACTTCACATAATCTTTATTGTCAAAGGCATATATATTCTTCAATATCAACTACTGAAGTTTTCTCAAGGTTTTTAACATATGAATACAACATGGCTATGGTTTCTTGAACGACACTGAAAAAAAAAACAAAATACTTTGTAGAGTTACATGTATCTGAAAGTAGGTTAATTTCCAAATTTGAGAAAATCCCTCATTAAAATTTATGTAAAATGGTAGCTTTTCTATTCAATGATTATCATTACAAATATAGTTACACAATTTTGTTGAGTGTTACTGTTACTTGGTCTGCATCTTACAATAATGCAATTCTTGATATTAATTTGATAATTGATGATTAGGATAGGTTTATAATGGATTTATTGGTATAATTTTGTACTATTTACCTAAATTAATGACAAACAAGTCCATCTAATGAGAGGCTTTAATCCTTTTTTTTGTGCCTATACAACTTTCAAGATCGAAGAGCTAACTATGAAATACACTTAAGAAAAATACACATATTGTCATAAATTTTGCAAATTGTGTAACCAACACAAATCTAGATGATGTGGGACTGTAGTCATGCAGAATACACTGATAATGGGATTTAAATGAAGGCTTATTCTAGGAAACAGGGATATGTAACATATCTTAACTGGGCTAAAGAGTTAGTCATCATTTAACAATGCACCGCTTTTAGCAAGCATTTGCAAACATTAAATCCTTTTAACACTCTCCTAATAAGCTTTAGTGATAAACCTCACAAATTCAAGGTCTACTCGTATCCTATTCTTTTGCAGTGACGACTTGGAAGCAATAAGAATTGCGAGCAAGAGAGTGAAGGAAGAGTTGCTCAAGATGTGGAGGGTAAGTTCACATTAGGTTTTTCTTCATCAGAATGAAGTTGTGACATAAGATGGTTTAAGCAAAAAGCTGGAATCAGCTGAAATGTCAATTTGGTGCTTTACCAGACTGAGATTCAGGCTGAAGGCTGATGTGTTGCACATACATGATAGGGTCTGGCTTAAACTTCAGACTAGTGAAGTAGCGGTCAGTTTAGTCAGTTATTTTTCAATTTAACAAGCTTTAAAAAAAAAGTTAAAGCTGTGGTCCAATACATGTATTCTCTGTAATTTAGCAAGGTTATTAATTCATGAGATCAGAAATAATAGGCTATATCAAAACTTCCGTCTAATGGAGCACCTCCTAATGGTTTATATATAAATCTAGTACAGTTATATCTTTTATGTTGATTAACACACAATCCATCACATCAATTTCCTTTTTGATTATTGCTTGACCAATACCATGGACGGTGAACATAGCAGTAGAATTTCAAAGGGTAGAAATGATTATGACCTTTGACCCCGACACCAACAAAAAACCCAATGCATACACACAGATGTATAATTATTACCAGAAACGACATAAAAATCACCTAACAATCAATAAAAAACACTATATAGATAAATTACCAACATAAAATATACATCTTTCAAAATATAAGGCATAAAAAGCAGGGGGGAGAGGGGGGTTCAGGACAAGTAAAGCAAATATGATTAAAATATATATACAGGAAAAAATGAGAGAAAAAAATTCTTATTTTGTCAAACAATAAGCAGTTACCGGTAGTATTAAAAATCAGAATAACAATCATTCACAATAATAGTGATTGAATACAATATACTTTAACACAAAAATGTGATAATTTCAACTACTGTACATGTACTTCAAACTCGATTTTAAATATAGAGTCAGGCCAGCTCTTTGGAATACAGTAGTATACATGTACTTACTAAATAAATAAGTGAGATTACCGGTGATTTAAATTTGTATTTAAATCCACCCAAAAACACATTTGTACAGAAAAACTTTTGATTGTTTCAGAACATTGCCAATTTAAGGAATTTGATTCTCATCTTCCTTCTATTTAATCCCGATGCTAAAGCCAAAGGTGAAACAATAAAAAACTGGACACATATCATGTTCAATTGTCACAAAAGGACTAATTAAGTTTCAACTTTGTAACAAATTCAGGCAAAACATGTACAGACATTTAGAAGGTAACACCTTTCCTCACACATCCACTACTTCCTGAAAATACTTCCAAGAAAGGTTACCCGGTACTTTGATCAAGAAAGGTTACTTTGATCAAGGAAGAATGAAATGAGATACTTTGGAGAAGCCATATGATAATAAAAAAACAAAACTGTATCCTATGTCAGGAAAATACTGATGACAATTCAATGTGTTTGACCATTATGCAGCATAAAAAGAAAATTAGAAAAGAATAGAAACCAAAATTTGTACTGTTTTCAGTTGCGAATCCTTCTGTGTATACTTGCCAAGTTATAATACCAAGAAATAATGGGTATCAATTTTGCAAAAATAGGAACATTAAGTTTATTTTTACCTCCTACGTTTCACAACATACATGTAAACCTGATCTTGAAAATAGGAACAATTGGCAGGTACATGTATGCTCTGTGTCATATTTCAAGCTATAATTGCTTCAAGAGTACTGGTACATGTAACCACCCAGTCCCGTAACACAAAGGTTTTCGATTGATTGCAAATTTGAAAGGATATTTCTAATTGGTTACTAGTCACTATCTTGAACAAAGAGCACATGTAACAATGATCTTGATTGGTCATTGCCATTTTGTTTTATCCAACAAATTTGCTCTCGGCCAATCAGATGCAAGCATTTCAGTAGCTTATAACAGTTTGTCGGATAAAACGTCTGACAAGTCCTTTGATGAAACGCCCCCCTGATGTTGATTTCTGTGTACAGTATGAGGTAACAGGAGCTGAAAAATCTGTTACAAAAAAAAAATCTTGTAAAAAATTGTTATGGATATACAAGTTGATATCAACTGAAACTATATATGTAGGGTATTGGACTTGTGATTAATTCAGATTGATCACCAATCAAACGAGGCTCTGAACTGCCAGGTTTTAACAGAATATTTAGGTATTTGATATGCTCAAACCAATTATTTGTTTCCAAAACAAAACCACATACATTTTACCACAGATTATTCATTCTCCTTAATAAACACATGTCAAAATAACCTTCAGTTTGCAGCATAAAGAATCTACAGATGAATTAAAAAAAAAAAAAAAAAAAAAAAACATCCTAAAACTACATGTAAGATTAAATTTCTGTGAATTCATTAGTAACCCTTCTTGGTCAAAACAATTGCTTGATTAATTTAGAAAAAAGCTTGTCAAACCCTTTATTTGTTTATGTTAAAAAATCAGTAAGTTTTTGAGCAAGTAGATAGGTTCAAGACCATTCTATCTTTTGTTTGATTCTCTATATATCATGAAAATGGTACAGAATGAGTACTAGTTCTGAACTTTT
Organism: Paracentrotus lividus; assembly: GCA_940671915.1. NCBI lineage: Eukaryota > Metazoa > Echinodermata > Echinoidea > Camarodonta > Echinidae > Paracentrotus > Paracentrotus lividus. The sequence continues at coordinate 39,466,307 of CALNVZ010003433.1, forward strand.
CAATGATTGGACTGAAAAGTGAGATAAGTAGTTAATGAAAGTGGTAAAATGTTAGAGAGACACAACATTTCTGGACGACTCACCCTTGTTTTCTAGTTGTTAATAATTTCCCCTAAAATGGGGTATTTGAGCAAATGTTAGTTATACATACCTAATGTCAAAGGTCAAATGTATGGAAAGGGCCTAAGAAATTTCAATAATATAAACCACAAACACAAATAGTATAGTAATGGCGTGCTTGTTTTTGGTGCCTTTAAAGGAAAATAAATAAATCTTTACTCTAGGGTCAGGGTAAAGATACACAGAATGTATATCAATGTTTTCAAAGGTGAAGAGAAACTGTGAACGTTTATGGTAGATAACATCTCCATCTATCCTAGCAAGAGCGGTAACACCTTGGATACTTCCATGTCCGATATCCAGATAACAGCTGAAAGCTGAAAGCTTTGAATTGAGTCTCTACCTTGATTGGCAAAGGCTCCTTTGAATTTTACTACTCAAAAGCATGTAGGAATTGGCTGGAATAACTTGGTGGAAAACCTTATAGCAATTTCTCGGAGGCAGGGCCAGCTCTTTCTGATTATAGAGACTGCACTCCTTGATCAGGTCGACCAATTGCTAGTATTAAGCTTCCAAGTCGGTTTGAAAGGATTCTGACATCAATGACACTAGCTACACATCACTTGTTTCAGAAGAAGTTCTGGCGCGGGGCTAGCTCTTTCTCGTCATGCAGAAGACATAGTCTCTCTCCTTCAGTGATAGCACTGGCTCGACATCACTTTCTTGAGGACCTATCACTAAGTTTCCGAAGTCCAGCTAGCGCCTTCCTGCGATGAGGTCAAACTCTAGGCCAAAATAGATGAACTACTCTTTCTTGTGAGGCAGAAGACATGGTCTTTCTCCCTCAGTGATAGCGTTGGCTACACATTACTGGCTTGACGACCTATCACTAAGGTTCTGTAGTTCGTCTGGCGCCTCTCGGCAATAAGGTCAAACTAGGCAAAAATAGATGATTAACTCTGTTCCGTCATGCAGAAAACGCAGTCTTTCTCCCTCAGTGATAGCGTTGGCTAAACATTTCTGGCTTGACGACCTATCACTAAGTTCCTGTAGTTCAGCTAGCGCCTCCTGGCAATAAGGTCAAATCCAATAGATAAATTGCTATTCGAGTCTCTATCTCAGTGTAACCATTGATGATCAATGCATCACTTATTCGAGAACCTATCAATGAGTTCTTGAAGCGGGGCGAGTTCTTTCCGGTCGATAAGGTTAAACTCCTGGACGAAGTAGATGAAGTGCTTAAAGGAGGTGTTGAGGTGGGCCTCCTCGGCTAAGATGACGATCTCCTTGAAGTGTTGGTGGTAGATGTGGGCGTACACCCGGAATAACCGCTTCAGAATCGTCTTGGCTATTGTCATAAAGTTCTTGGGAAAAGGCACACCTGTTGGCAAAGCCAAGAGGATTAGATAGATAGAGAGAGAGAGAGAGAGAGAGAGAGAGAGAGAGAATGGGAGAGAAATAATGAGAGGTCTTAATAGGCATACATCTTGAATTCCTGTTCATTACAATGAAAAGGAAAAAAAACTCTTGAAAAAGCTCCCTTCTTGTATACAGTCCAGTTCCGTAATAACAATGTGCTTCGGACTTCATGTACATTGTACATGTAAGTAAATCATTAGTCAAAAGGAAAACTACATATACTGAACGAATAGGTACAAAACTGGAGCCAAGACAAATACCCAGGCTTTACAATGGACTGTGTTCTATCTGTGAATGGATTATTCACAAATATCCTGTGCACCTTTCAAAATGGCTGGCATTCTTATGGTTATTGCATAAAAATTTGAAACATAATAAGCAAAGTGATGTGTGCACTGTCCACAAGAAGAAGAAAAACTTATATATTTTGAATTTCAAAACTCAAATCTTTTCCTACCATTTGACCTTGAGCAGCAAATGATTTTGACAATTCAATTATTAATTTACATCTTCAAAGTGCATGGTGACAGTGACTATATTCAGGAGTTGTATTTCATCTATTGATGTAAATTTCAAACCATTATACAACAAGGTTGGAAAGACAATGGTGTTTGTTCATAAAGGCGGGCTCACACAATGCGACTTACTGCGGTGCGATTTTTCAGGAAAACTTTTAATATTATGTGATACAGACTTCAAACAAGGAAATTCATGCTGTCCAAAGTTGTGGGTATTCCTATGAATACCAAAATTGAAATTCATGGAGATTGCGAACCCCTTTCTCTGTATAAATTCAAATTATTTCCATACCGCAGTGACGTCACAGCGATCTTGCAATTTTAAAGTAATTTGATCTTTACTCCTAATTAAAGGCTCGCTTTGGAACAAAATTTCTATTACATTGTTCCTTTACAATTTTTACCTCTCATAAGATAACTTTTCATGTTTCAAATGTCGCATTAATAAAGGAACTACCATTTCTTTAGAAAATCGCATCGCAGCAAGTCGCAACGTGTGAGCCCGGCTTTAGAGCAGAACTCCTATTTGCTAATGGCAAAGTTGACTAAAGAGATGAACTTCGCAACTAGAGACATGCGAATAAATTTAATGGATTCATGAAGAAAATAACTTGTACAAACCTATTTTTGAAGGGAATATTGTTTCATCGTCTAATTGATCTTGGACCCAGGTCATGAGGTAGTCAATGTACTTAGGTGCTGAACATTTGATTGGTTTCTTCACTTGTTGACCGTCTGCCCAGTGGTATTCATACCTGAAATGTAATCATGACCAGACCATAATAATTATAACGCTCAGGTATCTCGTAACAAAGGATTAATTTCCTGTTCATGCAGTCATTTATTTCATACGTGGACCTGAAATAATAACATCATGACATCAATTCCTTACATGTAAGTTTTGTCAATGAATTTCAATAAACAGAGCTCATCACTAAGGCTATGTACAACAAGTGCAAAGAACATTAATAAAGAAAATAAAATGGATTTGCTTGCCATAATCACGATTTTTGCATGATTTGAATGATTGCTTAAAATAATTAATTTTTCTTTATTTACGGTACATGTATAAGAGGATTTGAAAAACAGCTTCTTGTACATGTACATTTATGGTGTCTGTAGGCTATTTACAGTATTCACACAACGCAGGGGTTTTCACTTTTTTGTGCGTTAAATTAAAAGAGAAAATAGTACTTTCTTTGAACTAAATATGGCTTGCAAACAGGGAGTTTACCAAAACCTTGATAGTGATACATGTACTGCAGTATGAAGGTCTTAGCCACCATTTTACTTTTTACTCAAGATGGCTCTCAAGACTTACTTTGGTCCTGCAGACATGACTGGGCATTTATCTGTTGTGCAGAACTCTGTGATTGTACCATATAACATGTTGATTTGATTGAAGAAGTCCACCGCTGTATGTGAAGAAAATAGGGAGAAACAAAGAAGAAAACATGTACATTAATAACATAAAAAGGATGGAACTTACTGTACTGGCATTAGAAGGAAAATTGAATTGAGGGGAAGCAAGGAAAAGTATATCAGGAGACAAGAGAAAGAGGGAGAGAGAGAGAGATATTAGATGTAGAGATACATGTAAAGGGACAAAATAAAATTTGTGTTGTCAAATTGGAAAGGAGACCTACTGTACATGTAGGGTAGGGGGAAACAAAAGAGAAGGAGAAAAATGTGAAAAGGATGGTACATACTGGTATTGGAAGGAAAATTAATTGAGGGAAACAAGAAAAAGTATATTAGGAGACAAGAGGGAGAGAGAGATGAAAGGGACAAAAAGTAAACTTCATTTTGTCAAAATGGAAAGGAGACCTACGTACATTCCGACAGATGTATCAACATACAGGTATACAAAAAAGAGCTACGAAGTACATGTATGGATTTTAATAACATTGAGCAAGTAGAATGTGAATGAGAGAAAGGAAAGGGAAAAGAAAGAGAAAAATAAAGAAAACAAGATAAAAAGAGGGGAAATACTGAGGGAATATGTAGGAGAGAAAAGGAGATTAAGAGAGAGAGAGAGTAAGGGAAAGAAGGTTGTATGAAAGAAAAGGAGGCCCTTCAAAGTTAATGATTAAACTTAAAGAAGCATTCCTTGTGTTCATTGATATTGAGAGACGCCTTTGAAAATGAAATGTGAGAAACCTACATTGTCTACGAATATGCATTAACACATTCATCTGTTTTTTATTTTTTTATATCGTTTTGTGTGAATACAATCCACTTACGATGGTTAATGAATTACAGCACTGTTCAAACATTAGTATTAACACTAAACCTTGATGCAATGCAACACAAATTATATCCATAATCAATTTTATATAAGTTAGTGCATGGACTAGCAGCGGTGAGGGGGGGGGGGGTGCACTAAGCTTCAAGCTCGATCTACATGTACATGTAGTGCAGCAAAGCCTCCTGTTGTAAATTCAAATGTCCCTTCCCTTTCTGCTTCGCAAACAAAGGTAGTCCATCGAATCTTGAGCCAAGGCGCTAGGGGGTAATCGCACATACTACCCCATCATGCATTACATAGCTGGAATTCTTGTAATAGATTCAGATGGATTTTGGCCTACGGTGGCAGCAGAACATACAAGCTGTCAGAGTAGGGCTAATGCATTTTATACTATGTCCTTTTTTTTCCTCTTATCGCATTCACGTAATGCACTCCCCACAAATGCCTAAATTATTTTGTTTTCTTAATGTTTGCAGGTTTTTATTATTTCAGTGTTGATCTCCTTTGAAACAAAAATGTTGAATTATGATGTAGGCCTACACGAATTTACGTAAATGTAAAACCTATTAAGTTTGTACCAAATACAAATTATATGGTATCTACATCGTCTAATATTTAAAATGAAGCAATTTTTTTTTGTTTTAACTTTTAAAACAACTTGAATATTTCAAAACATTCAGGAACAGAGCTTTATTTTATTACAAAACTACAAAACTTAATAAAGACATTTGGACATGTGTCTTCATTATTCTAAATTTAAATTTGTATAACATCCCAACTGTTGGGTCACCTTTATAGTGATATTCTGTCAGTTCAAAATATAGATCTAGAGATATGAATTTACAAAATGCAGTTAACACTATTTTCATCGGTCCTATAAATTGAAAAATGCAGATTGATCACGCAAATCAAGTGAGTGTTAAAGGGGAAGTTCACCCTGGAATTAAATTGGTTTAAAAAAATGCATTTTCCTACATAGATTATACACATTAGACCAAATGGGTATTGGACCAAATGACATTGGACCGATTGGCATTAGACGACATGGCTAATGGACGAAATGGCAAGGTACCAACTTTTGTACTTATCATTCCCAGCTAGTTTTTTGATACTTTCACGACCAAAAATTCTAATAAATCGAACATCTACATTTCGGGATTGAGTGCCACTTTGCTAGCCATAGTTAAACCGCAGATTTAAGCTAGGCCTTAACTTAAGGCCACTTTTGTGAATACCGGCCTATGAATCTATAATGATTCCAATCTAGAAGACGCATTTGGCCTGTCGCCTCTGATGAGTGTGTTAAATTATGTACCTCCGAATGCAAACATTTCAACCCACGCATGCAATGTGACGTCCTGCTACCAGTGCCGTCATGCAAACACGGTTCCCCTGATGATTGAGTGAGACGTTGGATCAATACCCGCCTGGGATTGTATTTCCAATTCATGTCTTTAATCTACTCTGTTGCCAAGGACACTGCTTGAGGGCCCGGTAAATTAGAATAAGGGGGTACATTCTGTACGTACATCTCTGTTCCTCAAATTGGCAATACCTAATTATATTTTGCTTTCACTTCTGCATGTAAATTGTAGGCCTACAACATGTACACCCTTTTAACTATATTTTCATCAACAGAATCTAAACATTTTTCAACACTGCCAATTCAGAAATTCTAAGGATTACTCACATTCAAACAATTCTTGATGAAAGTAATATACAGGGTGTTTCCGAAAAAAGGAAACCCAACTTTGATCAACAATAATTTCAAAAATATTCCAATGGTGATTATGAAATTTATATCACTGTAAAGTGCAACTCGTTGCCATTCTAATGATACCTCGCTCACCTCACCAATGTCACGCATCACTAAACCCCATTGTTTTGAAAAGGTCTTGTAAAATTGTGCGTGGTTCACTTTCATGCACCTTGAGATGGTTTGTGTGAATGTGCCTGGAAAGGAAACCCAACTTTGATCATCAATAACTTCAAGAATATTTCAGTGGTGATTAAGAATTTAATATCACTGGAAAGTACAACTCATTACCATTCTAATGATACCTCTCTCAGCTCACCAATATCATGCATCACTGAACCCCATTGTTTTGAAAATTGTCTTGCAAAATTGTGATAGGTTCTCTTTCATGCTCCTTGAGATGAGTTGCTTCAAAGATTCCTAACAAATCTAAGTAAAGTATTCCAGTGACTTGAAATAAATGAGTTTGATAAATGGGTTGGAAATTTTTACTTATTTAGTCCTTTAATCTTACCATCCAGGTAATTTCAACATGTTACTGGTCACGACAACCCAGAGAACCTTCAGTTCCCCATGGATAATGTAAGAAGCATGACAGTGCATCAATCACAATTTTGCAAGATATTTTCAGAACAATGGGGTTCAGTGATGCGTGACATTGGTGAGCTGAAAGAGATATCAATACAATGATAATGAGTGGCACTTTCAAGTAATATCAAAGTCATAATCACTACTGTCATGTTTTTAAAATGATTGATGATGAAAGTTGGGTTCCCTTTTTAGGCATTGCAGCAACCCATCTCAATGAGCGTGAAAGTGAACCACTCACAATTTTGCAAGACATTTTCAAAACAATGAGGTTCAGTGATGCGTGACATTGGTGAGCTGAGCGGGGTATCATTAAAATGGTGATGAGTTGCACTTTCCAGTGATATAAATTTTATAATCACCATGGTAATATTTTTTTAATTATTGATGATCAAAATTGGGTTTCCTTTTTTCTGGGTCACCCTGTATAGGCTAATTTGTACACAAATAAAGACTCTAATGTGTGAGTGATAATTATATTTGAAATTCATAAAGATTCTGATGTAAGATGTGTGAAAGGGTTAAAAAAAATAGATGTAATTGTGAATCATGATTTTACAAACTAAATACCAAATGACCCTATAAATGTACAGCGCTGTATTGTACAAAAAATGTACGTACATGTACATGTACATTGTAGGCCTACATTGGACAACATGTCAGATCATTTGTTTGTTTTCCAAATATCTCCCTTCAATCATGTATTTCAACCCAGCTGTTTCCAACCAATCAAACGGACTTGGCTTGAGGCATACAAAAAACAACCATTCCATCCAATATATCCCTATAGAAACCCTCATAATAATAACTGGCAAATATTCATAACAGGATTATCTACGAGATTATATTTCTCAATGAACTATACTCGACCGAAAAGCAGGGTGAGTCATCCGGGGAAAATTTCATTGTTGATTTGTTTTGTAGGAATTCCTCTGCATTGTAGACGTAGCGTGTATGTACATGTACATTTTTGTACATTGTGCAAGTAATAGTATTAATACAGGATTATTGCATATTATTATATTCTTCAGTCAAAATCGTTGTATACAAGAATCATTCGGTACATGCATTTACAATGTATTTCTGTGAGATCATCTAAATGTGGGTCTACAAGTATGATGTATGGTAACTAAAGGTGGATGGAGATGGAGATCTATTGTTTTTTGTTTTTGTTTTTGTTTTTTTTTTTTGGGGGGGAGGGGGCATTCTTTCCTGTTTTCACAATAATTATATAATAAAGCTGAAATAGCTTACTCAGTTACTGATAGAACATTGATGTATTAAAATAATGTATCTTTTCCCATACTACAGGAGTTACTATGTACATACATCAAAGCTCAACATTAGCATGTGCTCCGTTGCCCGGGGCAACCAGATTTGATTATGGGGCAACCAAATTTAGAAGAAATGATTAAAGTGGTTGCCCGAGTTGGGCAACTACAATTTTGCACAAGACTAATGTAAGGGCCTACATGACGAACTAGGTTACAATATTAGTTCATTGTAAATCACATTTTATACAAAGTTTCAGACATAAGAATCAAATCTTAAATGTTGTTATTGTTTTTTATACGTGTATTTTGGCAGGGCAACTAGATTTTTTATTCGGGCAACCATTTCAGAGGAAAATCAAATATTTGGTTGCCTTGCAGGGCAAATCCTAAAAAATGTTATAGTGTTGAGCGTTGCATACATGTACAAAATTGATACATGTAAAAATAAAGGATTACATACTCGGTAAATATTGATTGGTTTGAAAGCCCCTAAAATTGATAAAGTTCGACAGGATTGATGCCAACACGGAAACTTAAAAAAAGAATGGAATGTACCCCATTTGAAAAAAAGGTTTAGTCTAGACTATAAATATTTGTTCATGGTCTTTACATGTTTATTATGTCCCTCTGCTAATACAATTCAGGGATATTATTTTCAATTTACAACACAATTGACTTGCTCAAGGGCATTATAAAATTAAACAGAATGTCAATTTTAATGTATGGTACATATAGCTGAATGATCCAAGGTTATAAAAATGAGCAATCATTATTAAATCAACATGCAGACGTGTACAAATGTGCATGTACTACAATGTAGCCGGAACGCTGTTCACAGTAACACCGCATTTGAATTGCACTCAGAGGTCTGCATGAGGTTTAGCCTGAATGCGATCCAGCAGACTGGACTTGGGCACATACAAGGACAGGTTTTTGTGGGATCATGTTGCTATTGTTAGAACCAGCAACCATGACAACTTCACTGGTACGACATCACACAACAGTACTCACTACGCTGCATCTAATAAGTTACATGTACTTGTAAGGCCTATATAATTCATAAATGAAAGAAAAAGAAGTGATATATTTTCAACAAAGTTCATCTCATTTGACATCTATACATCCATACATGGGTGTTGTTTTGTGTGTGGGGGGGGGGGCATTTTTTATTATTAAAATACGCCTATCATATTACACAACATTTCTCTAACAATATCATCTGATGTTGAGGGCAATTGAACATTGTGTAACAAGGCATCTCATGAAAGTATGATCTGGGGGGGGGGTGTTTCACAAAGAAGACTAAGTCGCAGTGTGTGAACAGAGCATATCTCATGAAAGTATGATCAGGAATACTATAACAATAAAAGGGTTAGAGTATATGGGGGGGGTGTGTGGTTCCCTTCAGTCATCTTATGTGTCAGAGTATTTGAAGCAGTGTGTGAACAGAGCAATCTCATGAAAATATGATCAAGAATATAGTCAAACTTACGAGTGTTGCATATTCCAGGGTTTCCACAATCTTAAATCTAATCCACTGTGTAAGGTATTTGAAGCAGTGTGTGAACAGAGCATATCTCATAAAAGTATGATCAGGAATACTATAGGCCTAAACATAATGTGTAGAGTATGCGGGTGGGGGGGGGGGGGGGGGGGGAGTGGGTTCCCTTCAGTTATCCTATGTGTCAGAGTATTTGAAGCAGTGTGTGAACAGAGCATATCTCATGAAATGTATGATCAGGAATACCAGAACACATGAATTGTTAAGTGCACCAGGGGATTTTCCCTGCAGCTTTTTAATCTTACAAACCATATTCTCTAAATTTAGCTTGGAAATGGTTATAAAACAATGCAGGCATCCTACTTTCAGATCGAGAATTATAAACCATATTTGCCCTTTGTTTTCTCGAGTCAGGCTGCAATGTACTACCTTTATAGTCTTTCATCGCAAGACATGATGGAATGATATTTTTGAATAAATTCTGATTATGCGATCGGAGAGCGTCCAGGGTGTATGAAGCACCCAAGGTGTGACATCATAATGGCATGTGCTCGTACCAGCTGCGCGATCATCAAAATCTACAATAATTCCTTTACACCATACCTCACGATTACAATGTAACAATATTTGTTTACATTTTCACTGATACTTACTGTTTACGGCTACCCATTCATTGATATCCTCGCCGTCCGGTAAACTAACGGCCTGCCGCAAGTTACCGCTGCCGAGCGTCGCTTCAGCATGTTTCATTAACTCATACTGGTGAAATCCTTCTGGAATGTGCTTTTTTGGGCGGAACGTCTTGGCGCCCCTCGAGCTACTGCAGATTTCAGAAATAAAAAGAGAAAACCAGACAGAATATGTGTTAATTGTTAGGAGCTTTAAGGAAATTATCATTGTTTTTACAGAATGAAAATGGCGATGATGATGACCGGTGTAGCCAAGGGAAATGTTCTTCCTGATTTCATGGAATTGCGTAGATGTACCAGTAAACACTTTGTTTTGTATTGCAAATTGAAAAGCCTACCCCGTGCAAAACAAAATATTTGGAGGGTTGTTCTTTGTTTCCAACTAGAAATGGCTGGCCAACAACCCACCCGACCGCATGCCGATTCTCATAACCATTCAACCTTCTTTTAGTATTGGTATAATGTGATAATTTCTCTATAATTTGCTTGTTTTATCTCATTACTACCTTCAATTTCAATCTCTGTTTGCGTTTCTAGCATCACTTTAAACTCGGGCGGAGCCCCTTTCAGAAGCAACACAATCTTGACTATACTGCATAAAAACTAAACTTGATAATTAAAAAATCATTATTCTTGAGCACACTCGAGGGGTTTCCCTCATTAAAACCAAAACCAGATGAAATTGAGAGCATAAATTGGTTTTGATTACTGGGTAGATTTAGGGCAGTTTTTCTTCAGGGACAGCATTAAAGCACAGCGTGGTATTGGGAGAGAAAGAGCTGTTGCTTATTACAACAGGCTGTGAGCTGTAACCCTAGAATGAGATGTACAAGTTTACTACAATGCACATTGTACATTTTACAAGACTCTGTATGGAGTTTTAAAAGTTCAACAACACTAAAGAATGAACTTCACTTCACCCCGTCCTTGTTTTGTTACTCACCACCCCTCTGCTTTATAATTTTCTTGGTAAATTCATACTTCATACGTATGCACTTCATTGTTTGTTTGGAAAGTAATTTCTAGCACAGCCCAACTCACCTATTAAAGTTATTGTTTTCACTTCAATAAAATCACAAATAGAATTTGTTTTCACTGTTTAGACTGACTGGTGTCTGTCACACTTTTGAATGGTTAGAATTCACAAGCACCTATTTTTAATTTCCCCTCAATTTATGCCATCTTCTGCTTCTTTTCCCAAGTCGTATGAATGAGTGCTGCTCTATTTCTGCTCTATTTTAAAACTTCAGTCTGGTGAAAGACCACCTTCTTTTAGGATTTAGAACTACATAGGCCTACATGTACATGTATATGTGTAGTCTTGTTCTGCCCGAATTTGTGACTGAAGGTTCATAATCACCAATATGAAAGCTTATAAAGTCTATTCAAGATACATTGTGTGTACAAGAAACCAGAATAATGGCATTGGGCCAAAAAAGAACAGAAGAATTGTACCATTTTCTATCAATAAATCATGTGTGTGCTACAGCTGTGTGTGTTCTCTAAAACCAGCCCATTTTTATCCATAAAATATTAATAAAGACCCTTATTCATAACTCCATCCAATGATAGACCTCCCATTGTATCGCATATGACACAAACATGTCTCACAAGCTTCCGCTGGAAGTCTTTAGCACTGAGGCCCTCAAAAAAAAATTCAAAGGATCTTCACATGTATGTCACAAGATTCAACATGGAGATTTGTTGTATGGAGCTGCATGTGCAACCTTTTTTAGATTTTTTTAATTATCATTTTTTAAATTGTTTATTGACATGTCTAAAATAAATCATTTGGGCAGGAAGCTCCAAGGGTAACATGTATAAGCTTCTACATGTATGTTACACCTCTGAGTGCTAAACTAGGTTTAAAAGTTCTTGTCCTTCTTTGTTTACAATATCTTTTTGAAGAGTATAAATTGCAATAAAAGTAACCCAATCCAATTGCTTTTTATTTCTACTTTCCATTCACTCTTGGTGTTATTTTGATTTAGAGTTTCGCAACGAAAACCAGTCTACATGATATTAAGCAGGAAATAAAATGCTGTTAAATGTGTACTGTACATTAATTTTTTTCTTCAAAGTATGTTAATCAATGAATGGTTTTCAATTGATGCATTTAGTGATTATTGTAAGAGTTTGAAATAAGATTTCTTCAGGTTACCCTATCATGCATCCAATGCAGGAAAACAAATTCTTGATTTCATTACACACACAAAAAAAATGGAGGTCTCCTTTTTCTCATTTGTACATTCTAGCTCAACAATCAACATTCTCATCATCCACGAGTTCGCATCTCCCCTTCAAAACAGTGGTATTAGATATGATCCCTGAGGCAGTCCAGATAATTTTACCGACATTTGAACTTGAAACGAAAATAATCTATTTCAATGCGGCCCCATTTCCTGCATGTTTCCATTCATACCTTGTTATGTTCAGAGATCGTCGGTGTCTAGATCATGTCTGGTACATGTACATGGATGTACCGGATATCAAAGTGTCTTAGGATGTATTCATTGTCCATTTTCAAATTTAAACGCCAACATGAATCATGATACAAAACGCAATTACAAAACACAGAACACAAACGCGATCAGAAGGCACACCTTTCAGTGTCGAAAATTTAAAGCTGATTATACTTCCATTGTCTTTAAATTCCCCGCTCTCAAAAACAAACATCTGCACTCTTTTTTTTTCACTTGCACCGGAAACTTCCACTGCGAGAGCACATTTAAAGACTTTTGAAAACTCAGTTGTGTTCAGTGTCGCATTTCGTTGCATTCGCGATGCTCAAGGTCATAAAATTGAAGCTGATCGTGATTCAAAACGCATCTTTTTCGGCATTTAAACTTTCCTCCGAATAGAGATCTGAAAGAGGTATACTTTTACGACCGGGAATGGGGACAATGAACACCCTCTTTGTTTCTCTTTATATCAGCGTTTTGTAATTGCGTTTTGTATCGTGATTCATGTTGGCGTTTAAAATTTGAAAATGGACAATGAACACACCCTTGGAAGAATACTAGATGGAAATGAGGTTTGTATCACCGATATCCTTGTTATTTATAATTTTCTACGATTTTTTTTCTTCAAAATGGCATCATCCCATGACTATGTAGCCTATATTATGTATATTAAAAAAAAAATCATTAAAAAATGATACATGTGCATGTACAATGTGCAACATGCAAGAAATACAAAATCAATATATTGTCATTATCAGCCTTTGGCCTTTACACTGCAATATTAAAACTGTACACAATAAAAATATAGCATTTATACAGGATGAAGTCAACAAAGTTCATTTATCTAATCTCTGTGAATGGGCAACAAGGGTATTTTGGCATTTTTTTAATTAAGTGGAACATGAACTACATGTACATGTATGTTAAAGTTGAAACACTGCCATTAGAATTTTAGAATTTTAACAATTTTAATTTTCAAGCACGTTGCCAATTCAAGGATTTTAATGATTATGTTCTCTTTCCTTGGGTTTCAACACTAAAAACACACACAGGTTGCAGTTTTCTTTTTTTATTCTTGGTTCTAATATAATTTCTGAGCACTGAATCAAAAGTTCTTGAGTAAAACCACAAAATATTGGGTAAATGTCCTCAATGGGTTGATTATTACAATGTATATACTCTAACAATTCAATTGTTCAATTATTCACTGAAAGCGGCTAATCCATTCATAATCCTATAAACTGCTATTTAGCAGGTCAGTAACCCTTCAGTAACACCCTATAATCTGATATCATTGCCAGAGGCTAGAATACTTTGTCATATGGTACGGACCCACGCAAGAGATTCTTTTCTCACCAACATATTGACAATAAGAATTAATTTACACGCCTCACACACAACACTCTATGGTCTTTTTATTCTTTAAAGAGATTTAATACACAAAGACATCAGCATCTAGTTTTAATGAGTGCAAACTTGTTTTAGCATCTGATAACTGCTATAAGTGCACTTGGAGCAATAGAATGGTTATGTGCTTATACAAGGCTAAACTTAATGAAATCATCACCAAAATCGCGAAATTTTGCTCTCGCGAATTTCCCCAACTAGTCAAAAATCGCGAAAATATCTGTACGCGAAATCATTGGCTTATAGAGTACGTGTTTCAAGATCCCGATTTAAGTGCACACCAGTTTCTAATGAGCACTTCTACATACGTTGTAACTACACTTTACCCCCATAAGTAGTGGTGCTCGAGACCAAGCGAATTACCTCAAAATAAAAAATTCTTGTTCTATCAAAGACATGGACAGATGCACATTTTGTAGAAACATGCCCATGTTTGACATCAGGACTGGGAGAATTGCATTGGCATAACAAAATCTTGTCTGTGCTCATTAGAACAGGAGTGGACTGTACTGTCTTCCGATTTTGTGTATTTTGCCAGTGGCTAAAGATGACTCGGGCCTACAATCCACATAAAAAATCACCATCCCCAATACCTGGGCACTAATGATCTCATGGTACCCGTTGCTCCCACCGTGATCTCCTAATTAACGGTATAGCAATCAGGGTGCACTTGGATTCCTGGGATAGCCCGCAGATCACATGAGCAATCATCGCAATTCATCATCCCCCATCTACAGCAACATTCAATGTGAGGTCTAAAGATTAAACTCTGATCAAGATAAATAGTCTATGCACTGCTAATAGAGAGCCTGAAAGGCATTAATGCTATTAAAATGAAAGTATGGGAAATATTGCCCCTCTAGTCCTCAGAAGATACATACACAAGCCATTCCTTCCAATCTAATGTTTCACTATTACATTTCAAATTGTTGATCTTTTGAATTGGTGCATACACTTTTTTTCACATATTTCATACATGTAGTTTTTCTTGAACCACTGCCCGGTTGCATTAACAGTAACATTGCTATAAATGATAACTTTTGTGGAAACCTGGATTTGATTGGCTCTTAGAGTGTGTTCAATGTCCAATTTCAAATTTATACGCCAACATGAATCATGATACAAAACGCAATTACAAAACGCTGATATAAAGAAAAACAAAGAGGGTGTTCATTGTCCCCCATCCCCGGTCGTAAAAATAAACGTGTTTCAAATCTCAATTTAAATTTATACGCCGAAAATTTAAACGCCGAAAAAGATGCGTTTACAAACACAATCAGCTTCAATTTTACGACCTTGAGCATCGCGATTGCAACGAAATGCGACATTGAACAGGATTGAGTTTTCAAACGTGTTTAAATGTGCTCTCGCAATGGAAGCTTCCGGTGCAATTGAAAAAAGGAGAAGATATTTTTTTTCTGAGAGTGGGGAATTTAAAGACGATCGACGTATAAACTTGTTTAAATTTTGGACACTGAACGGTGCACCGTTGATCGCGTTTGTGTTTGAGTTTTGTGATTGCGTTTTGTATCATGATTCATGTTGGCGTATAAATTTGAAACTGGACATTGAACACACTCTTAGTACCATGGTAGTTACCATCGGTGGCCAGTTTTATGAAACAAGCCCACATGTTTACAAAAGTAAATACCGTTGACATTTCTTATTTCTTTTTCAGTTCATGTTTTCCTGATTAAAACCATGATTGTGTATAAGCCAATATTTTTATATCATATGTACAAACCTTTTTCATGATGTTGAAACTAATTAGGAAAAATCTTGAGGGCATAATTTCAGACTTTTTATTTTTTTTACTGACATAAATAGCTTTATAATGAAGAGGAAATTTTAGCAAGGATTGACTACTGACTATCATATTGTCTTGTCCTTATTCTATATCTTGATTGAATCTGTGAATTTAATTCAGAATAATTAGCCACAAGGATAGTGTTTCATTAAATTCCATGACCTGGTTACATGTTTAACCTACCATCATTCGACAATGCATAATTACTGTATGAGAACAATGCATTGGAGTGCATGATTGCATGCAGGCACATTAATTAAATGTGCACATACACGTAGAATACAGTCATGTAGATCTCTATCATGAGCAAATTTGTATTCCTCGCAGAGTTGGAGTGAAATTTAATTTTGACAAAGGATGAATATCATGGTAAATTGCAATCATTTCAACATACTTTTTGTAAATTGGGTAGCTAAACTCTTGTTTCAGCAGAAAAAAAAAAAAAAAGAAAATCAAAGATTCCAGACATTAAAAAGCAAGCATGGGACATTTGAATGAATGCCAATCGAATATTGCTTTTAATCATAATGGTCCCAGTTTTAACAGAATTCCTTAATAGATTCAGCAATAACTTATTATCAGAATCATTTTAATAGCCGACATATTTCTCTGTATAAATACCAGGTGATAATTTGGTTGGATTCTTTATCTGTTTCGATCCTGAACAAATATTGTCTGAAATAATAATTTACATTCCAATCAAATGATTATAATAATTCACATTGAATGGATGAAAATGGAAGGGTGTTTCCTCCCATATGTATGCATTTTACACTAAACACCCGGAGCCTGTATGCACGCATGGCTGTCACCATGACAACAGCACACAACAATCTCAGAGCGCATCCTTAGATTAGAGAATGTGTTTGTGTTTTCGCTTTCCTATCTGCTGAAAATTGTAAAATACTAAATTTACAATCATATCACTTGATACTATTAATATGTACAAATGTACATGTAGGCCTAGTATCTCTTTGGTTGTATTGTGGTGTAAATGTAGTATTCAAAATTGTATTTCAAAACACTTGGTAGAAAAATGAATGTTAAAAACAATGATCATGTGTGAGAAATTAGGAAAATGAAACTTCAAGGAAAAAGTTTCTCACTCATAAATTGAGACATTGAAGTCATCAATTTTAGAAACTTTGAACATATCAAAAATACCTGAATTGATTTGTTTTTGTTTCCTATATTGGTACATTTGTAAAAGTAAAATCCAAAATGTTTAATCTACATACATGTACATGTACCGGTACTATTTTTTCAAATGGTATTACCTATGTAGATTATCCTATCTGTAGTTTGTTGACATATGTATTCATAAACATAACCTTGAAGAGCAATTTTAAAAAATTGTCACGTTATCACTCATAATCCTGTGAATTACCATTTTTGTCAAGCTCCATTAGCTCTACGGTAAAATATTCAATTGTCATGTTAATTCGTCTACTAGGGTGGTTTGTGTTTATAATCTTTCACTACAAATGTATTTCAACCAGAAAAAAATGACAGTAGGAGGTGCTGCACTAGCTCGAGTTATTTCAAATAGCGCGCTATTTGTGATCTGATGAATTATCTCGATCAGAGCAGATCCGACTTTGTGGTCAAATAGCGCGCTAATTTGGAAGAAATCCAAACCTGAGTCATCGTAGGTTTTTTTGAAAAATCTCGAGCTGGTTTGCGGTTTTAGTATAAAATAGCACGCTATTTTGCACGGTGCTGCACTAGCTGGAGCTAATTGTGAAATCCTGCATCTGTGAGTGTAGAAGCTCGCGGTAGTTACCAGTTGCGCAATACACATCAGGCTTGTTTGTTCAAGGTCAGGTCTGGTCGTTAAAGCAAAATTTTAAAATAGCTTGAGCTAGTGCAGGACCGATTTCATTTTTCAGGCTTTTTTCCCGATCTACCAATTAGCGCGCTATTTTTTAGCTCGAGCTAGTGCAGCAGCACCTAATGACAACTCCAATCCAGCACCTAGCAAATGTTGTGTGACAGCACAGGAACCTGATGGGGCTTTCCAGCATGGCTCATTTAATAGCTTATAAATAGATGAAGAATTTCATCACGTCCGTCAATACATTGTCGATCCCCACCTTCACCACGATCACAAATAATTGATTGATGAGAAGGTGAATACAGAAAGAAAGACTACATTTTCTGGATAGTTAACATATGTTGTGTTTCACTGACACGAAGTTGGGCAATAGCCAGCTATTTTCAATCCCATAAATTACTTAGCGCAGAGAGTTTAAAGCTTTTCTCTTAAATAACGCGCTACATTTACATTTACGATGTGTTGGCTCAGTGGATAGAGCGTCTGCCTCATAATCGTGAGGTTGTGGGTTTGATTCACCGCCGCGTCATACCAAAAGACGTTAAAAAATTGGGAGTTGCTGCTACTCTGTTTGGCGTTCGACAAGAAAGGGATAGAGCAATGTCGATCTGGCGCTGCTCAGTGGCTGCATAATGAATTTCCGTTTCACCTTTCAGGACTTTGTTTCGGACAATAAAATTTGGACCCTTTATTTATAATTATTTCATTGTACATTGCGCACAATATCTGACCAAATCATCTTAGGATTATATTTCGACAATATCGAGCTAAATGTAGTTCGTGGTTCTGCTTCAGAAACCACAGCCTCAAGCTACATGTACCGTGGCGCAATCGGCCGTTAAGCTCGAGCTTGTAAACTTCACCCCAATCCAGTCTTTTTCTCTGATCCACCTCAAAGTGGGGGGATATTTAGCAATTTTGTTCTGATAAAGCACCGCCTGTTGTAGCCAATTACAAAAAAAAAAAAGAGTAAACATTTGTTAGAATGCAGCTTGCACGTTCATTACACATTTAGACACGTTATTTTCGAAGAATAAATTTGCTACAAAATGGTTTTATGCTTAATTAAAATTATGGTGTTGATAACAAATGCCTTCCATAAAAAAGAGCAATTTAATATGGAAAAGTCAGAGAATGAGCATGCTAAACTTATTTCTGTCACAATACATTTCTAGTCTGAGGTTATGTCAACCTACAATAGAGCTCATTAAAAGTTGATTCATGTGACTTTAAAAGTATCAACATACACATGTACATGTACATTGTAGATAGTACAATATACATGTACATCCATGGTATTTCTGGAAATATTTTAAATCTTTATCAAATTTAGAGGCCCCATTCTCCACAGCAAAAAGAGGATCCAGAAAGATACAAATAGAAGGGGGCAGCTATTATGAATGGGTTGTATATATGTTTTTCGGAAGGACGAAACTGAAAATCGACTTTAATACAATTTGAAAAGCTAACAGGTTTCAGGAGGATTATCGACATGGGTTTGCCATAACCCTGTCGGTAGAGCGCCTGTCTAGTAATCAGGAAGTCTACTTTTTTCATATTAATACAATTTTGTTACATATGTACATGTACATCATTAAAATTACTTGGTTCCTGTTATTATTTCCTGGGGTAAATTAAAAATAGGAATTTCCATGGACATCCTGTTTGCTGAGCTGCCATTGTAAAATCTAGTGACCAAATCCAAACTCATACTTCAGGCTATTAATGGGGGTGTGGCGCAACTTACCTGGTATAGCCAATGAGTCATTTTCTGTAATTGTACACGGCTTTTCTAGGGTTGCCCTATGAACGGACATTACATGAAGTATAGACAGGCCTACAAGTACAATGTATGTAGTTCAGAATACAATGTATATATACAATGTACATGTATGCCTCCGTAACGCTTGCAGTACATTTGAAGGAAACCAAAACCTTTAGAAGGAGAAAATAAATCTTATAGGGGAGTGCAAAATAAGAGGGGTAATTAAAAAAAAAAATTGATCAAAATTTGTTATAGGTATCATCTTGTTTGCAAAACTATTCTGTTTCTATTAGAGAAATCTCATAGCACATCACTCCAGGAAAGTCTAATTTTCATGCAGAAATTGTAGCAAATTTGATATTTTCTTCTAGTGTAGTAGATACAGTACTTCAACTTGATCTGCACATGGACTCTAAATCTAGTATTGTGATTTAATCAAGCATATGGATATTTAGCGAACAGTTTCAATGGTAACTTAGAGGATTATCTCCCTAATTCCACTTATCCTTTTTTGCTGGGCTTAAAATCAAAAGCAGTAACCATTCAAATGGATTGAATGATTCTTTTCAAACCAAGAAGCTGATAAAGCATTGCAATCAATTCCTTGGGAAAGAAGCAATTGAACATGCTGTTTTTGTATTGCACTGATTCAAGAATTTATTCTTTAAATTTTCAATCTTTATAAAGATCGAGATATACATCCAAATCCGGGCCTATGTCAAAAACCGAGGCAAAATGTTGATTTACCAGTGAATCATTCCGAGGACGTACACCAAGACCTTCTTGAACAGTAGTGATATGTATTTACCGGTATACATTTAAATACATGATGTACACACCTGTGTACAGTAGGCCTACATGTATGTAGATTCCCCAAAATAACACCCTACATGTATGTTTTAATACATAAATACAGAGGAGAATGAACACTTTGTAACACCAAACTTATGCACGTGCTGAATAGCCTACATTATCATATGATGCACCCCCCGTACACAGGGGTACCGTCGTAACCCGGGAGTATCATTTTCATGATCCTACGATCGGTACGTGAGTGATCACAACGCCTATTTTCCTTCTTTGATATAATCTTAAAGACAATAAAAGTAACAAAATTGGTTTACCGGTATTATAGTAATAACTCAAGAATTTAAATATGATTTTGGACAGTTTGATGACCCAAGGTACAGCGCTAAAAATAAAATAAATGATTCAACAAAATGGCGAATTTTATTTTTAGTTGGTACCCCAAGTTACCAAATACTGCATCAAATTAAAATGTAGATCTGCAATGTACACATGAAAAACATGTACAAGGAACCTGCTATTGAACCTACATGTACATGTACACATGTGACTCTGAGCTCAATACCTCAGAATCTGCAAGACACATCGACAAACATTCATGAGACATATCCATTATGAATGCTCTTCCTCTGGCGAGATAATCTTGCAATGCATAATTCATCTCAAATATCGACATTGGTGTTTGGAAATCATTTGGGGTTCCTGACCCCCATGAGTGGTTTAATTTTACAAAAGACAGGGGATCTCGACACACACCCCCTCCTCCTAGTCTGTATAATCAGACTCTATTGGACACTTACATGTACAGCTAAAAAATAATAATTTTCTATAAAATCAGGCGTAAACTAGGCCAACAAGTAATAATTCAAAATCGCATCACAAGCACCTTTAAAAACCAAAACAGACCAACAGGGACTCTAGGACGAAGTGGTGTTTAGTCTCAATTTTCAAACCCTCATTTACAAATTTTGTCTGACCAAAATGACTAAACTGTTGGCCTTCAATCTAAAAACACAATGAGTGAAATTGGTGGAAAATGATGGAAAAGACCCTGGAGTAATACAACGTTTTCCTCCCTTTTGAAAACACAGTCCCTCCCTATCTAATTTAAAGGGCGATTTACCCTTTCCACCCTTATATATTTATTTATATATTTTTTAGTGTACCATATGAACATGCATTTCAATCATGTACCCCTCCCCAATAAAAATCATCATGCTATTTGTGAAGCCTTTGTACTCCTCTGTTTACCTCTATTGTGTTCTATCTACGTCACAGTGCACCTACAAAATGACCAATCTATATTGGGGCATTGGTGCATGCGTACTTGTTTATTGAAGTTGGCTCTCAATAACCTGGCTAAATATGAGCTGACAAACGATAGGTAATGGCATTGCAAGCAGATAGAGACCCCATTGTCCAAACACTCATGTCCGAAAGGATTTTATTTCATTTCATGGCAATTTTTTTCGTTTTTATTGACCTAAGGTCTTAAGTCACCCTTTCAGTTGTTTTCTTCTTTATAGATCATTATAAATGGTGTTTTGGTGGTTATTTTCTAAAAACATGCCAGATTTTGTTTTGTTTTGTTTTACTGCCCCAATACAAGACCTAGGGTCACCTTTTAGCTTTTTTTAAAAATTAATGTTCAAAATTTCTAAAGAGCCATGTGAGCACTAAACATTGTATTTTTGTTGTTGTTTTGTTTAATTACATAAATTATAAGATCAACCATGTATAAAATCTAAATAACTTCACGATGTCCCTTCCACTATCTTTTTGCAAGCATTTGATTTAGTATTCAGAAATACTAACAACTCAGTGTTTTTCATGATTTCAATGATTTTTGAGAATATTTTTTTATGAAATCGGTTGATAAATTTCAATTTCATCAATAATAATATAAATTAATGGTGGTTTTGTGGTTATTATTTCCTGAAAACATCATTTAATTTTTTTCCCCTTACAATTCTGGGGATGATTATCCATACATGTACGTGGATCCATTGTGGTTTATGACCTACAAGGTTAAAAACCTGTATTAAATATTAAAGGTATTGGACAAAAACTTTTCACAAAAAACTTTTGATGAACTATTATCAGGATTGAACCATTCCATAAATCATTTTTAAGAGTCAGAGGATAACTTTACAAAGGCTATGATTATTCCTACCCCTTGCTGGGTTTTTGTTGTGGTAGTGATTATATGAAATTTTGCTGAAAATATCATCAAATTAATCATTTCACAATTTGGGGTAATAACAGCCAGATTAAAGAGAATTCAGGACATTTCAAAAGTGTGTTTGGAGTGATAGTATTCTTGGTGCCAAGTGGAGTTAGTAAAAGCTGAAAAACCTTTGAAATTGTTTGTCTTTTATGTTGAAACTTCTTCCCATTATTCTCTTAATAGCGTCTTTTCTGAATTTCAAAGTTGTAAAGTTCTTTGGCGTTCGTACGGCTTGAAAAAAAGAAGAAGCAAGTTTAGCAATTTCCGTATAGGAATGCATCAAATGACAATGGCCAAAATGGCTGTATCTTACATGCCGAACAGTTGTGTATTTTGAAAATCCGGTACAAACATTATCGTAATCCAGGCACAATGTATACTCACACAAAAACGAGTAGCAGACGTGGTATACAAATGCACATTTGATGAAATAAGTAAAATTCAATTGTTGTGGGTTCGCAGTTATTGTCAATAGCACTTGAGTGAAATGAAAGAAATACCCATTCATCACAATTGACATGTGAACTATTTTTATAAGGTGCAGTATGATATCCATTGAGAATGAAAAATTATGAATGACAATAATAAAATGCATCGTTTGAAGTGCACAGGGTCAAAGTTTGCATTAAGATCGGGCCTCGAAATATGAAAGCAACAGTCCAAGGTGTAAAGTTACAGTACATGTACATGTTCAGGTTATAGATGTAAGTCTACAGAATGAAGCTGAGTACCAGAAGTTTGTTCTAAATTATGTCAATTCAACAGAAGTTAGGATGGGGGAGGGGTAGGTAGAGGTAAATATTTCACTTGAAAATTTCAGTAGAAAAGAAACCAAACAGTAAAGTAAGTTTATTCATACAAGGGGGTTAAGTTTGAAAAAATGGAGAAAGAAGGATTGTGATGGATATCAGTTAGACCTACTTCTTTTAGCTGTTCTTAAAATAGGACAGCAACCTGCCTACACTGAACAAATCTGCATTGAAACAGGCACTTTACATTATATTTCAATGCATTATTCATAATCCATAATCCGTATCTTGTACCGGGCAATTCCATGAAAAATGAAACCCAAGGGTGAAAAAATGAAAATAGAGAAACAAATTTGTTTTAATCTGGAAAGTATTCAGGAAGGGTTATATCAACAAGATATAATAAAACAAATTGTTTCCCAAGTCGGAAAACATATTTTTTCAGCTGTTGAAAAAAGGTCTTTCTTCCAAAAAATTGCCATAAAATTCAGTGCGTTTTGCATATATTTGTTCTCAAGTAAAAATCTTACCATAAAATGACTTCTTTCAGATGATAATTTTTATGTTATAATAAAGCTCAGGACCCATTTATAAAACATCCAACAGGATTTTGGAAGGAATGAAATATTTTCTGAAAAATAGCCTTTTCAAACTTTTTGATTTCTACCGCGCTTGAAGTGTATATGTCCGTAACGTTATTAGATACATAAGTTTTATAGCACCCTGTGTTTTGGTCCATTTTGTTGCCAAATTCAAATGCAAGCTAAAATATGTTATCTCACAACATATCAAAGAGGTTTTTTATCAATTTTTCATAATTCATGGAAAAAAGCGTTACGACATTACATTATCATTGCGTTAGCGACATTACCACATTTGTAGCAAAGATGAGAATGCATACGATTGCAGGATATTGTTTTGATTTTTATACTCATATATGGAAATCCTATCAATAAATAGATGCTGGCCCTTAATAGTAACATTGAGTTTGTGACTTACAGGTGATTTTGAACATTTTTTTAGTCAATTATTATCTGTAAACACTGCATGCCATTCACTACAAGCTGTACTCAGAAGCAAATAGAGCAAGCTTGTGTGGACAACTTTAAAGTGACACTGATGGACAAGAGGAGGATGAGGAAAGGTGTTACCCACATGATGCATTACTTCTTTGACAACTGCTCCTCTATAGGATATATTTTGTTCATGTGGGGTTTGCAGACCAAACAAAATTTGCAAAGTACTTTGTCGCGACAAATAAGAATGATCCACTACTGTGATCGGGTTCACACAATGAAGTTTTGAAAAGACAAAGATTCACAAATTTCTTTTTATACAGTGAAGAGAGGAGTCATTTGGCGAAGCACGAGGGAAAATCATAGTATGTGGCTAGCCTGCTAGAGCTTTCTGTGCGGTGAGAATAACTATTTCTACCCAAAACTCGAACATGGACAGCAGAATTGAATAACGATCATGTCTGCAAAAGACTTTTGTGACACTGTGAAGACTCACATTAACATTACACTAAGTACCTTTGTAAAACAACAAATTGTGAACAAAGAGAACACTGGGAAAAGCTATCTTTCAAGATTCGCAAACTAAATCATAATGAATGTTACAAATACAAACAATTTACCACTTATTTTTCAATAAGAACATATATTAAAGTTATTTATTCGCGATAGAGTGTTAGACCTGCAGCTTTTGTGAGGACGATTCAAGGCTAGTGAAAAAAGTGGTAAGTGTCCGTGACACGGCTTCATTTAAACTACCATTCATTAGATGTTATGGAGTTAAGAATAGTTATTATACGACAGTAAAAAGATTTAAATGTTACATGTCATTTTATAGGATCATTATATCTCTAATTGTAGACATATAATAATCTTCTTTTTGCGATTCCATCAAATTAGCACAAAATTCAACAAGCTCTAATTTACAGTTGCCGATTAAGCAACACAAATAGTCCCTCAATATGGCCAACCAATGCCTGAAAAGTAAAATTCCAGTGAAAATTCTTCTCTGTCAACGTTTTAGAATGTGTGTATGTAATTACCATCCAGGTGAAAAGAATAACAAAATATTACATCTAACATCGTGACCCCTCTCCTATCTTACCATGAAAGTGGACAAATGCTTGCTAACTGTCCGTTAGAGACGCTTTACTAAGATATGTAATGTCCGTAACGCCAATTGGGCTCCTAGCGGGTACATGCCTCATTTGTTTCAATATTCAACTTTCATCCAATGAAACATTTCATTACCTTTAAATTTATGTGGAGATTGGAACTTACTTGTGTACCTAAACTCACAGACTTTCAATGAATGTAAAGAGTATGTAAAAAGTCTTGTCCAAAAAATGTAATGTCCGTAACGGTTACGATATATGGGAGAAACTACCACAACATGTACGGAAATGGATTGAAACTTGACAGTTTGTTAGTCTAGAGTTTTTGGTTTATGATTCCCATGTTATGAGTTCAGCAATAGAAGAGTTATGTTATCTTAATGACCTTTTGAAGTAGCAAAAATTGGTCTGAAATGTAATGTCCGTAACGCTGGAACTGCCCTACCAGTTACAGGCTGCTAATTTACTTGTATAAAAGATTTTCCAAATCTAAATTTAAAACCCAAAGGCCAAGGTTCCAAAATTCTTACAGGGACTCGAAGGCCCCTTCAATGTATTTGTACAAATCAATGCGTCTGAACCTCTATGAATACATGTGTAGGTCAGTTTAGAGCTAAGCATAATTTTGGGCATATCCAACCTTTGTGAATAAAATATTACAATTTGATTTGTAAAATGTAGGCCTACACGTACTTGGGGTTCAACTTCACAGTATTGCAGTCCAGTTTTACAGGTCGTACAGCTAAAAAGCTTCTCTAAAATTGAGTCAACTAAACCCATGACCCTATGTCAACGACCTCCTTATGAGGTTAGGATCTCAGTGTGTAAACACATTCTTTGAAATACTAGTACTTCTTCAATCATGGATGGACAAAATTGCCTGCTATTATGAAAAGAAACAACTCATGCGTACAGGAACTTCTGGCTAAACATAAAGTACACTGGTATACTGGGTAGCCACTATACAAATGTAAAATAACAACATAATTTTACCTATCTCACTTTTTTTAATTTTTTTTTAATGATCATCTACAACTGTACATTAAATAGGACATTCAAGTAGTAAATACTGACAGTACAGCAAGTACATGTACATTCTAGTACACTTTAATATTTTAACAGACTATATATCATGCAACAACAAAATACATTAAAACTTATAGTTGGATTACAATGATTAGTCAAATGTTAATGATTACATTATCTTGTGGGAACAAACATATCTGTAACATATATCCAAGGAATGTTTACTTTGAGCAGGGCGCGACAAACCCGCTTGCCCGCTTGCCCGGGGCCAGTGAAAACCATGGGCGGGCAAGCAAAATTTTATAACACTTGCCCGATCGGGCAAGCGGTGATTTTCAAAATAAAAATGTAAAAAGGGGACATAATCTCAGTACTGAGGTTGTAAAATCACAGTATTTCGAATAATCACAAATCGGGCGAAAAACAGAAACACATATCAAAAGATTACCATGATTTCTTGTTTAGTTAATCAACTAAAAAGAAGTAAATTTCTACGCAACGGACTCCGTTGCATGGAGGCTGCCATATTGATTGAAAACGTAAACAATTAGCGCTAATTCGCCGATAGATGGCGCTAGATTGCTGCAAAATTAAAACCCATCAGCGCGCGGAGATCGCTGTTGTTTTGTGCATGTGCAGGGCGAGGGCTGTTCTGGGATCCGAGGGGCGCGCGTTACGTTTACGTCCGTGTGCTGTGTGCGTCGTCGAGTCGAGTCTCGCGTGTTTTTGTTGATGACGGCGACTCGAGCGCGAGGAAGACGATCATAGCTCAAAGAAAGATACGGGATTTTTTTTCGGGAGAGAAAGACACTCAACCATCGACAACGGAAAAAAACACTGACAACGGACAAAAGACAAGCGGCTGCTCCGGCAATACCAGCGAGCTCGAATGCAGAGAAAAGGCCGCGAGCAGGCAACACTCGAAGGCCTACTCCAACAGCCGCGGCGACGAAAGGAAAGAGGAAAAAATATGAATTTGTGTTTAACATAAATACTGTCTTTAAATGTTTTTTATTGACTCGTAATTAGATTAGACCTCCTAGAGGATCTATATTTCCTACAAAAATAAAAAGTCATTAAAAACAAAGAACATAAAAAGAAAATTTGGGCAAGTGGTTTTTCCTCTCGGGCAAGCCAAAAAAAAATCCACTTGCCCAACAGGGCAAGTGATTTTTTTTTTTTTTGTAGAGGCCTGCTTTGAGTATCACTAGAACCTCCATGTTCATTCTCAAAGACTTTAGGCTACATGTATATTGCCAAATGTGTGCCAGAAAAACATGTATGCAGACCCATTTTCGCAATATAGCCCACCAAAGAGTGTCTAAAACATTTACAGTAATCAACACATTTTTATGATACATGATTTTTTTTTTAAAGCTAGATGTATACTGTTAAAGTTTTGTTAACCATGAATTAAAGCACAAAGTTGTTTTTTTTTAATACACAATTGAAAGGGATGTACTTCGAGTTTCTAGCAAACCCTGGCAGCTTTTTCTACAAGGGACTCAAGCAGGCCACAAACTTTTGAAATCTGAACAGGGACCATACATGTACAGACCATAAATCTAAATCCACGTATGCACTAAAAATGTACATTGGAGTCCAAAATTCATGCTATTAGTAGAGGACCAGCGTATAGACCCCGTGGGTATTTTTTGGGAACAAAGGTTTGAAAGTGATTTTGAGTTGCTTATAGGTCACTAATCAAAATTAGCTTGGTTAGTCCCCTGCTAACCCCCGGCAACTCTCGTAGGGGTCAAAATAAGGTCAAATTGGGGCCAATAGGGGGTCAAATTTTTAAAATGCTCATATAGTATCAAGAGACAGTGCAAATTGTTTGTCTCTTTCTACTGAACAAAAAAGTGTACAGGATCATATACCCATGACCTTCCAGTAAGAAGTTATGGCGGGAAAAGTCAAAGGTCAACGAACTTTCACATGAAGGCATATAAGGCCTATACAAGCTAAAATTGTTAGGAAAGACAAATTTTCGTGTTTTTTGTGTCTAGTAATATTTAGTATCGCTAAGAAAGTTAATTGAGACTATTTCTACAAAACAAAATCATGATCAGTGCATATAAGGGGTCAAACTAAGGTCATTTGGGGTCAAATGAGTAAATTTAGGATCAAAATATGGTAAAGAGTTAAAACGGCTCAATTTTGTGTGGTATTGTCCAGTTATGTATAAAAAGATGGTCAAAACTAATAGATTTACATTTCTATTCCAGAAACCACATTCAATAAATGTAAGGGGTCATGATATGGTCAAAAGGTCAATAGATCATTTAGGGTCAAAATGTTACATTGACCTATAGAGATACTGTGCTGCAATATGAACCTAGAACCGTTGAGGCATGAACTTCAAATTTAAAAGCAGTAAGTAACATCATAAGAAGAATGTCTAATTTGATCATATAGAAAGAAGATGAAAGGTCAAGGGTCACCTGGTCAACTTATGAAATTCCAGGTATTTACCACGTTATTGCATTATTTTAAGGAAAAGTTTGATCTTGATGATATTCATCAGATGCCAATCTCAGACAATTTTTAAGTGTACAGGATCATTATTACCTGACCTCCAAGTAAGAAGTTACGATGGGAAAAGTCAAAAGGTCAACAAACATTCACATGAAGGCATAATAGGCGTACACGAGCTAAAATTGCTCGGAAATTCTTGTGTCGTTTTGTATCTATTCATATCTATTTTGATTAAGAAAATTAATTGAGACTAGCTTTTCCAACATAAGAAAATCATATTCAGTAGATATAAGGGGTCATTTTTGTCATATTGTTAAGTTGTGTGTAAATGGATGATTAAAACTAACAGAGTTGTGTTTCTTATCCAAAACTACATTCAATAAATGTATTCAAAATGGTCATGGTATGGTCAAAGGGTAAATCGATCATTCAGGTCCAAATTTCACATTGCCGTAAACTGATGTGCACTCAGCTCGTATTGATTGTAGAAGTATTTGGAATATGAAATTCAATTTGATGATAATGTACCATATTATCCTATAGAAGGATGATCTATTTGAGTTTTAAGAGAATTTATATCAAAGGTCAAAGGTCACATATTCAAGTTATGATATTCCAACCTTCAACCTTTTATGATATCACGATTACCGGTATAAGGAGATGATCTGGCAGATAGGCAGATGATCTGATGAGATTTTGTAAAGGGTATGTCAAAAGTATGATATACATGACTATTCTGGAAGCTTTTAACGATCAGTGATGTTATCATTTATAATTATCAACATAATTGGTTAGGACAGATTGCACAAATTAAAGCTGAGGTCCAGTAAAAGTCTAAAACATAAATTTAGATTAAAGATCGGTGAATATATAGCCCAACAAAGCGCACTTCTTGTGCATTGATCAGACGCTCTCATGCAGTTAAAAAAAAAAAAATGTAATTTTAGACATGAACCTCTGGGAAACTTGAAATTTTACCAATACTCATATAATGATATTCTTTTCATGGTGACATCATCGTAGTTTCATATCTCAAAGAGTTTTTGTGATACTTCAATTATGGGGCAGGTATTTCGTTCTAGGTTTAACTCTTTGACCCTTGACCTTTGACCTTAAAGAAAATGTATGAAGTTGACATTAATCAAGCTTTTTCTAAAACTATTGTAATAATGAGGTAAATACCTGGAATTTCATAAGTTGACCTTGTGACCCTTGACCTTTCACCTACACTCTATAAGATCAAATTAGATTGTCTTCATATTATGGCACATACTACTTTTAAATTTGAAGTACATGGCTTAAAGGGTTCTAGTGTACATATTGCAGCACAAGATCTATAGGTCTGTGTAACATTTTGACCCGAAATGATCGATTGACCCTTTGACCATATGTGATACGTCTTGTCGAAATGAGAGAGAAGTCGCAGATCAAAGATCCGAGTAAATCGACAAACTAATAAAAAAGGTCAAAATTTTGAGGAAAAAAAATTTTTTTTGTTGATTTTCTGGTTCTACCAAGCTTCATCTTTGCTCTGTTAAAAAAATGAGTAAAAATGGTAACGGGAAAGTGGTAAAAAAGCAGTTTTTCGGCGAGGGTTTTTTTCGGTCATAATTTTTTTTTCCGGACATACAAGCGAACGTCCACGCTCATTTCCCCTCTCCGTTTAGCTCCGCCCTTAGCAACGCATGGCTTTGTCATGTGATGTGTGATTTCAACTGGATTTTTGTTTCGTTTTGTGAGCGAATAGCGAACTAACTCTCCTTAGCTGCATCAGAAATTTTGCGTGCGATGCCACAACCTGCTGTGAATAAAGCTGTTTCATCCGAGATAGCCGGAGCACGCAAACGAAAAGTCAAATCTACAATCGGTGGGGGAGAGGGGGGGGGTTATGTGGGGAAAAGCTACTTATTGCTTGACTTATAGCTATCCTGGATCCAAATGAATGTTAATTTCAGCATTTTATTTTAAAGGCCGCGATACTCTGTTGTCCTGATGGGAAATTAAAAACCTCCCTATTAACAAAATTTGGTTCCATCAGGGGAAACATAGAGCATACAAAGAGTAGGTGACGTGATAATACTTCTGATACAAGTACTTAGGTTAAAGTCTTCTGCAGTTTATTTTACAAAGTAACGTGTTTAAGAAAAGTAGCGTTTTACTAAAACACGACGAAACAAAATACGATTTACTCTTAAAATAATTCATTTGGTCATATTTAATTTAAGTGGACATTCAGCTGAAATTTCAATGTGGTGCTGTGCCTTGAAAATGCAAATTAGGATCTGAAATCAAACACAAAGGCTTCTTTACAATACAACCAATTATTTAAGTTCAAACATTAAGTGATCCAGTTTCTTACGCTGAATTAATTGAGCAAAACAGGAATTTACACGTATGGGACTATGGTGCTTTAAATGCTCTTATTCTTAATACTAGTCACTTTTGTCTGATTTTTTTTGCTTAAAGTAATTTTCATGATCTACTCTAACATGGCATAAAAAACACAGGTAATTTGGATCTAGTTATTTACATTGAAATGTTGAATTTAAGGCACTGGTCGTGTCACTCACGTTTTGGATGTCGTGTCACTCACGACATATAGAAGTGGACCATTTTCAAAGAGAAGGGAATTATTGATAAGGACAATAAATGTCAGAGAGGTACACTATTCATGTACATATACCAGCACTTATGGTACTCTTAGAGCATCTACTTGGGCACAAATCCAACCATAACCAATAATGGTCAGAAACCCATGTCTTTTTTTGTCGTGTCACTCACGCACTGTTTTTTAATCATAATTTCCAGTACTAATTGTAAAATTCAAATCCAACTGGTAATGACACATGCCACTCCTACATATATACATAATATGGTAGTCATGATCCATTCATAACCTACAAGTGCGAAGATATGTGGCCTTCTAATAGTCCAAATGTCGTGTCACTACACGATTAAATATGACCATTTCTAAAAATTATAATATCTTCTTATTACTGGTAACAAGTTTGATCAATAAAAGACGAGATCGAGCAAAATCATATTTTCATTGTCTTAAGCTAACCTAGCCACTCATAAAACGTGATCAGAGAAATTCTAAATACATTCGTGAGGCGCAAATATTTATTAAAACATTTTTGGAGGCTTATCTCTATCATATACTTATTCAAAGAATATAAACAAAATGCATAAGCCCCTGTACAAGAATAATTTAGTCTATAGACCATTTATTATGTTCGAAATTTCCAACAGAGTTCAGATCAAAATGACTCGCTTTATAATGAGTAAGAGTATAGCGCGATTGACATTCAAAGAACGCACACGCAAACATCGGAATAAAACCCCCAAAAGGGTTTTTAAATAGTTTTGTTTCTAACTAATTTAGCGCCAGGATTGGTAAACACTTTTCTTAAAAGAGCGGACTTTTTCTTAAACAATTAGAAAGAGCATGACGTTTTTATTTATTGACGAAGATATAAAACAACTAACCAATTAGTTTCTTTTTTTGAGAAGATTGGAATTGTTATTTAGACAACATCGCTTGCTGCGTTTGCCTCGATCATGCGTGTACGGGTACGAGTATTGTTCTCTGTATATTCTGAATGCAGCCTCCTCAATTGGTCAATCGTTTCACCTTTGTAACAAGTGGTTGCTAGGGCATTTCGGTGAGTAGACGGTGACAAAATGTCTTATTTTTCTGGCTCAGAGTCAAATGGAAGTCAAACTTCGCAGACGTTTTCTCTTGATTTATTTCCAAGAGCACAATTCTCCTCGCGTTCAGAGGCTAATATCTCCACTTCTATTTACTCTTTACAGTCGGGTTATATATCAAATTCAAGGCAATGAATCAGGATCAATAATATCAAATAAAAGGATTTCAAAAATCGCGATTAGTCTCTCCTTTCGACGTGACGCATCACATATCATGACCCTACATTTATTAAATGTGTTCTGGAATAGAAATGTAAATCTATTAGTTTTGACCATCTTTTTATACATAACTGGACAATACCACACAAAATTGAGCCGTTTTAACTCTTTACCATATTTTGATCCTAAATTTACTCATTTGACCCCAAATGACCTTAGTTTGACCCCTTATATGAACTGATCATGATTTTGTTTTGTAGAAATAGTCTCAATTAACTTTCTTAGCGATACTAAATATTACTAGACACAAAAAACACGAAAATTTCTCTTTCCTAACAATTTTAGCTTGTATAGGCCTTATATGCCTTCATGTGAAAGTTCGTTGACCTTTGACTTTTCCCGCCATAACTTCTTACTGGAAGGTCATGGGTATATGATCCTGTACACTTTTTTGTTCAGTAGAAAGAGACAAACAATTTGCACTGTCTCTTGATACTATATGAGCATTTTAAAAATTTGACCCCCTATTGGCCCCAATTTGACCTTATTTTGACCCCTACGAGAGTTGCCGGGGGTTAGCAGGGGACTAACCAAGCTAATTTTGATTAGTGACCTATAAGCAACTCAAAATCACTTTCAAACCTTTGTTCCCAAAAAATACCCACGGGGTCTATACGCTGGTCCTCTACTATATCTCATTGTCTGTGAGTAAACATGGACTGTACTCAACATCTTTTTTGTTTCACTTTGTCACAAAGTATCAGAGTGACTCATTAAGACAAATATAGTAAAAACCCTTAACCACTTGACTGTGACAAATACATTGATTTATATCGTTTTTCATTTGGTTGGCCTACATAATGCACTTATGTTGCAGTTCTTGAAGTTTTGCAACACTTCAAATTGACATGTAAGATGGGAATTTTTTAAATGTATTTTGTAATTCACATTAATACAAGATACAAGATAGTTTATAGTCCAAATCATGGAAATTTGCCTTTCATCGGTATACATACATGTGGTCATATTCAAATGTGAGTGACACGACATTTGGACTGATAGAAGGGCGCATATCTTTGCACTTGTAGGTTATGAATGGATCATGACTAACATATTATGTATAATGTAGGAGTGGAATGTGTCATTACCAGTTGGATTTGAATTTTACAATAGGTCCTGGAAATTATGATTAAAAAACAGTGCGTGAGTGACACAACAGAAAAAAGACATGGGTTTCTGACCATCATTGGTTATGGTTGGATTTTGTGCCCAAGTAGAATCTCTAATACCACTTTTCCAGACTGCCTATCTTACCCCGTACTATCCTTAACCCCATACTATCCTAAAACCCGTACTATCTTTTTTTGCTTTCAGACTGTTCTTAACCCCATACTATTTGCTAGCCGGGTAAGAAATTCAATGCTTTTCACACTGGGTATCCTTAACCCCAACTATATGCCTGGATTCATGAATATTAATGATTCATTCTCTTTCTTTATGTTCTTCATTGTTTTTCCCTCTCTCTCCTCATGTTATTCTATATTTCTATCTTCCTTTTGTATTCATTGTTTTCTCTTTTTGCTTGTGTAGTTATTCCTGTTTTTTTTCCTTATGTTATTCCTTGTTTTTTTCTCTTTTCCTTATGTTATTCATTATATTATCTCTCTTTCCTTATGTATTCATTGTTTTTTTCTATCTTTCCTTATCTTATTCATTATTTATCTCTCTTCCTAATGTTATTCATTGTTTTATCCTTTTTATTATGTATTCATTGTTTTTCTCTTTTTCCTCATGTTATCATTGTTTTTTTATCTTTTTCTTTGTTATTCGTTTATTTTTCTCTTTTCCTTATGTAATTCATTGTTTATCGCTCTTCCTAATTGTTATTCATTGTTTTATCTCTCTTTATTATGTTATTCATTGTTTTCTCTTTTTCCTCATGTTATTCATTGTTTTTATCTATTTTTCTTTGTTTATTTGTTGTTTTTTCTTTTTCTTATGTAATTCATGTTTTTTCTCTTTTTCCTAATGTTATTCATTGTTTTTTTCTTTTTCCTAATGTTATTCATTGGTTTTTTCTCTTTTCCTTATGTTTTCATTGTTTTTCTCTTTACTTGTGTTATCAAGTTTACGAATAATTATGCATATTCATGACCACATTTTCACTGATTGGCTAATGCTTAGCCCCGCTTTTCCTTAGCACGGTTTGGTTTACAGACTGCAACTCTTAGCACCACAATTGCCCGGCTAATCCGCAATTACCCGGCTAACCCTGCTTTTATAGCAGGGCCAGATAGTACCGTACTATTTACCGTGCTAGCCTACTTTGGTAAATACGTAGTCTGAACCGAAGCGTGCTAAGCTTAACCCAAGGAATAGGTGGTACTAAGGCCCCCCCTTAGCCCTACCTATTTCCTGGGGTTAAGGATTTTAACTATAGTCTGAAAAGCATATAAGGGTACCATAAGTGATTGGTATATATGAACAGTGTACCTCTCTGACATTTATTGTGTTTATCAATCATTCCCTCTCTGTGGGAAATGGTCCACCTCTATGTGTCGTGAGTGACACGACATCCAAAATGTGAGTGACACGACCAGTGCCTTAAATTCAACATTTCAAATAAATAATTAAATCCAAATTACCTGTATTTATAATATGCCATGTTAGAGTAGTCCATGAAAATTACTTGAAGCAAAAAAAAATCTGACAAAAGTGATTGGTATTAGAATAAGAGGCATTTAGAGCACCATACATGTAGTCCCATACGCACAAATTCCTGTTTGCTCAATAATGTTTGAGCTTAAATAATTGTTTGTATTGTAATAATAATTATAATAATTATACTTGCTTATATAGCGCCTAACACTTACTTTATCAGAAGTCTCTAAGCGCTCTACAATTATGCAGCATAATTACCCTGGCTTTAGCAGTGCAGCTTTTACGCGCGCTGCGTTTCAAGGAATAAATATTCCTACCAGGTCCCCATTTACCTCACCTGGGTCGAGTGCAGCAAATTGTGGATGAATTTCTTGCCGAAGGAAATTAACGCCGGGTTGGGATTCGAACCTGCGACCCTCTGATTGAAAGGCGAGAGTCAGAACCACTATACCACGACGCTTCCTTTGTGTTGATTTCAAATCCTAATTTGCATTTTCAAAGGCACAGTGCCACATTAAAATTTCAGCTAAATGTCCCACTTTATATAGTCTGAATATGACCATGTGTCATTTGATAGACCAATTTTATTTTATGCATACTTTTTCCTGGTGACATAGTAACAAGGTATTCAATGCAGCAAACAGTTTGCTAACATTAGTCGTTGCTATGTTGGGCAATCCTCAGGCAAGCTTTCAGGTTGTCAAGAACAACCTTTGTTAACAAAAAGTATGCATAAAATTTGAATATGTTAGTAAACTGGTCTAGTGAATGTAGGCTTTATTTTTCAAAGGTTGCAGTCCAAGGTAAAAAATTTATAAAGAATATAATTTTTGTCAACTTTGAAGACGAAAAGGTGAGAACTATATCATGGTTGTCAATGGGTACACTACCAGTATGTACATCATGTGTATCACAAATTATTAATAATGATCCTGATTATAAGTCTCAATTTACAGAGTTGGTCTTTTTTCCTTTCTTTCTTGAAAACCATTTCATTCAGTTATTCCTAGGATAATTCATTGCTGAAAAGGCACTGTTTGTAAAACATACATGATTGTATCACAGTAAACTCATAATCATATTGGAAACTCTGTGCAGTGCCAGAGTGCAAATTCAATTATGAAATTGACCATGCATCAGTGTAAGTGGTGCACTGCAGATGATATTACATTGAATGAATGAATATATTTATTCAAAACCAAGCAAACATTTACAGGAGTTTTAAATAACAACATGAGTGGTTATGACTAGTCTACATGTATGAGATGGAAAATTCCATTTTTCAAGCTTGCATAGTTTCTCACACAATGTAGCTAGTAGCAGCAATGCCATTTGTTAACATCTTTTTTTGGTATGACTAATCTCATCTCTCATACATACGCTCTGAAGCTTAGGAATTTATAATCATTCTGCCAAATAGTCATTCTCTCACTGAACGCCAAAAAACCAAGAAACAACAATAATGCTTTTCACAAATGTCAGTTTTACTTTTAGTTTACATTTTGCAACACAAAAATCAGTGAACTGACTCAGTGACTTTCTTTTTTTCAGTCACTGTCAGTGTCAGTGTCACTGTCCAACGACAATGTTCTTCTTAATTCTTTTCAATTAATTGATCATAAGAATAAAAGAATTACATTACATTAATGAATTTTAAAATAATAATTTGTATTGAAATCAAGATCAAGACAAGAGTACCGACAGACATAGACCTACTCTTCGGGCGCAAAGCCAAATTTAGCGGAGCCCGATCGACACGGCCACAAAACTGCATAAGTTTATCGAGAAATATAACGTCGTGATCGACGAGTTTACTTACAAAAAATTCATTTTTCCGGCCACGATGATATATTTGTATGAGCAAGACGAGAAGCAAAATTTCTAATCAGCATAAAAAGCCAAACGAGGGCACTTTTCCTCCTCCCAGTCTACATCCCTTGCAATCTGAAGTAGATTTGTAAACTTGTTTCTGTCGCAAAATAAATCCACTCGCCGAATGGGTACGGTAATAATGCATTGCCTGCATGTAGCTAGTAGTGCACTGTACATGTGTATTGGAATGTACGTAGTACGTACGTGCGTGCGTGTGGCAGTTCACTGAAAATATCGACTAGATTTTATTCGATATTTTTTTATTTTTTTTATTTTTTTAATAGCTTTCTTTTGGTAAACCAGTCAAAGTTTTGACTATTGTCACCAACGTATTATTTTTTTTCTTGGTAAATGGCTAAGAGGTAAATCACCCATGATTAGGTAACTACCTCTCTCTAGCAGCTCCTAGTTACTCTTTCTTTCTCCAGTAAGTCTATTTTGTAATAAGATTTTTAGCACTGAGGGGGGGGGGCGGGGGGGACAAAATTTGGGCACCACAAGCAAAATTAATTACCGCCCCCATATTTGGCCTATATATACCACGCATGGCGTGTCGATATCTGGGGGATGGGGGATGCATCCCCCCCCCCCAATAACTTTGGGGGAGGGGATGGTGTGTACAGATCGAGAAAATAAAAAGTATCATATTCCGTTCATATAAATCTAGTTTATTTGAATACAAAAACTTTATGATATATGATAAATATGCTACTAGCTACTTTGCAGTCTAAAATCACAAGTTCTTCTATCATTTTAAAATCCAAAATTTTCTAATTCGGTCGTTAATTTTACTTGCATATAAGCCTATAATAATAGAACAGCTAAACCATAACTACATAATGCACAATACACAGCGTCTTCATAGCAGGGGATGCTTCGATATTCCCAATTTAAATAAGTTAAGACCCATTCAAATCGACCTCAAACATGATTTATTGAGGGACATTGATCCAGGGATGCGTAGCGGGGACAAGTGCCCCCAATAGTAAACTGAGGGCAAGAGTATTCACCCCCTCAATAATCCATGATGATTTTATATAAATGCATGAACTAAATAATGAATTGATCAAATTAAAGAGTCTTAAACACTTAAGTTGCCTTTTCATTGATGATGGTAAAATTTCAGGGACTCAGACAAGTGTTAATACACTTCCCCTGTTCTCCCGGGGCTAACTCTTTTCAAGTTAAAGAACTCCTCCGGGCTGGAGTTTGTATTTAGTAAAATCTAAAAAGCACACCACTGAAAATTTCATCAAAATCGGATAAAAAATAGCAATTTTCTTAGGTTTTGATTTTGTTTGGAAACAGTTCTTGCCATATTCAAACTGGCAAACTGATGATGTCTCAGTCCCCCTACTTTCTTTGTATTTTATTGTATGAAATACCAATTATCCAGATTTTCTGCCCCAAGGACCTGAAAACAGGGAATTATCCTTGTGGAATGTTCAAGGTCACAAGTGCTTTTAATATCAGTATGAGGGATAGATTTTTTGTATGTAAACGCAATATATGAAAAAAAATAGATAAATAGGATTTCATATAATAAAAATACACAAGAAGTAGGGGGACTGTGACATCTTCAGATTGCTTATTTGAATATTCAAATATTCAAATGAGACAATGACACAATGCCAAAAACTGTTTTACGAAAAAAATAAATAAATAAATACCTAAAAAATGCATAACTTTGTTATTTTTCATCCGTTTTGATGAAATTTTCTGTGTTGTGCTTGTTAAATTTTACTTTACTTTACAAAACTTTTTAATTTTAGCCCGGAGATAATCGTTACTGGTGAATTAAAGCAAAAATCACTTCACGATCACATATTAACTATACAAATACTCCTTCGGGATCATTTTGATATTTTGAATTATACAGCGCGTCCCAATGAAACCTAAACACTAATGAAATGGCTACCTAATTAAAAATCATATGGTTCTTAGGGGAAAGGTTTATACATTTAGAAAGCTGATCAGCTATATCATTATGACACTAATCTTCAATGAGCAATAC
Source organism: Paracentrotus lividus (assembly GCA_940671915.1). NCBI lineage: Eukaryota > Metazoa > Echinodermata > Echinoidea > Camarodonta > Echinidae > Paracentrotus > Paracentrotus lividus. The sequence continues at coordinate 39,505,467 of CALNVZ010003433.1, forward strand.
CTTTTTTTTGTCAAGGACACAATGCTGTATAGCTAGTAATTCCCTATTCACCATCTGCTGATGAGTAGCCATTATGAAAAAAATATCATTTTTTGTTTTCATTATTAAAGTTTTGTTTTTTTAATTTCAGTTTACTATTTTTATTTATTTATTTATTTTTTAAATCTTGAAGTTTGCTTTCCAAGCGGGCCTAATTGCATAATTTATCGACTAATACCTACTTGAAAAATGAGCATCTGATACAGAGGCGGTGGAACCGGGGGCAGGAGGGCACTGTGCCCCCCCCCCCACTTTTTTCATCCACCGTAAAAGTGCCCCTTTAGATAACCAAAAATTGCCCTTTTTCTTAGTTAATAAACTGCCAATTTTATACTAAAAAGGGGCACTTTTAATATTAAAAATTGCCCCATGTTACTCCATATGTCTTTTAAAGCCCTAAATTTTCGTCTGGCGCTTCGCGCTCACGGATACTAAATAATGCACAATAAACTCCAATTTTGAGTTTGTAATTTTAAACTCGCGCTTTACGCTCGAGGAAACTTAATTGTTTTATGCCATCTGTCCATCTCAGCTTCTGTCTGCCTCGTCTCCGACTACCTGCAATGCAACCTTGCATAATTATTTGTTCAATGTTTTCATCCTGTCGTCTACATATATGACAAAAATATTGTAGGGTACTATAACAAAGTTTAAAAAAAAATGTCGTATGGAAAAAAAAAAAAAAAAAAAAAGAAGTTCGCCCCGAACCATCTGCAACAAAGAAAACTCATTTCAATTTATAACTTACGGGTACCATACTATGATGCTCAGTTATTAATGGCAAAATTCAGTTGTATACGCGTACGTACGTGCGCGTCAATCAAACCGGAAATAGAAATGGCTTCTTTCAACCGTCCCTCGACCTCCAGCTCGAATATTTCTGGATCAGGAAGGCCCTGGATGGCGACGTCGAGTCCAAGAAAAGCACTGTTTCGATCACCAGCTGCTACAGAAGAAACACAGTCTGCTGGTAAGATACGATCATGTTGTATTCCTAAATTACAGTAACATTTTAGGCCCAGTGTTTTTTGTACATGTCCCACGTACTGCTATTTATGTGGTAGATGTTTGTGCAAAGTGATGAACACAATGACCGAGTCACATATAGCTGCAAACCAACATCAGTCAGTACTGAAAAATGGCTGTCTGTCGCCCTCTTTGTTACTAAGGAAACTTCTCAATAATAATTAGCGAAACCAGCTTTAAACCTACCTCAAAATAAATTAAGATAATCATTAGTTTCATTACAATTTAATTCTTCCATTAGATATTTATAATTTTGTTTAGTAGAATTTTTATACCCTTTTATGGATATGCCACTTGACTTGGCTGGAGCTGCTCAAGACACTTTTCTGCATTGACTTTCCATTGGATGAAAACTGCTGCAGTATGGTACTTCCCAGTGCAAGGTCAATTATGAATTGACCATTCATAAGTGTAAGTGTGACCGAGTCAGTCACAACACAACTCACACTGAACACAAATTAGGCCTGTTTGATCTTTCTAATTGTGAGATGATTACGTTATTGGTTTAATGAAACAATAAATGGTCTCCATTTCTGCACCGAGAGGTGCTCTTTCAATATGAATATGATGATGAATTTGGGATTTAAAACATTGAAAATGTTTGAAAATAAAGAACAGATTTGTGGGAAAAATTTGAGGAAAAAAATGAATTGAATGGAATTGAATATATTTATCGGCCATTTGAAAATTCTTTCTAACATCAGATTCACAAATAATAGAACATACATTACAATTACAGTATAATATTCAAGTTCAGAAATAAAGAAAAAGCGACCCATGGTTTTTACAATGTTACAATTTTTTGGTTCTGTCGAAATGGGCAAACAACAAGCTCTTTTTTTTTTGC
>CALNVZ010003433.1:39507401-39518567 GCA_940671915.1 Paracentrotus lividus
GGGCATTACCAGAATAAAGGCTTGAACTTTGACCTTTTTCCCCCTCCTGTGTAGATGTACAGTTTGATAAGATGGAGGTTGAGCAGCTGACGGAGAACTGTGTCAAAAATCTGCAGAAAGGTGAGTGTGCCAGGCAACAATGTTTCTCAAATTTTTGAATTTTGGATTGCGATTCATTTGTTTTTATTATGGAAAAGATGCACACACAAACAAAAAGAGAGAAAAAAGGTTATATTTAACCCTTTGTGTGCCATGGGTGCCTTTTTGCACATGTGTGGGATTGCCAGATATTGATCACAGACAATAAATAGGATGTGGTTTGGGTGGACACCTAACGAAAATGAAGCCTTGTTTTTTCTTTTTTCTTTTTTTTTACTCGGGAACAAGCCAGAAATATAGGTTGAAATGTGCTTATCAATATCTCTTCTCTATAATATTCTCTATAACATTCTGTGCTACAAATCTTCAAAGACATTGAGCAACTGGACGAACAACAACTGGGTATAACAATTATAAGGATTTCACTGTACATTACAATATATTTTTTTTAACCCTTTTGCGAAAAGTAAATAGTATTTTACTGGAATCTAGAAAATCTGAAGATTTTTTTTGTAAAGTAAGACTAAATCTCTTTGAAATTTGATGTAGTACAAGAGTTCATACATCATTGGAAGGCTAGTAATGTAATGTAACTATAATTTTGAACAGGCTTGTTGATATTCAATAGTGTTTTTATACCTTGCTTGTGTCTTGCAGAGGTCAACGAACAAAGACTGAATGACCTCCGGAAGAAGATGGTTTGGCTCTCCGAGACGGACTGGAAATACAAGAGACCAGAAGAGCTGATTGGCCTGGAGAAATGACATTTATTTAAGGATGTCATTGACAATAGCATTGAAGGTGTCATTGAGTTGATAGAAGGTCATGGCATTTCTTTGAAATGGTGAGGAATGCACTGGATCAAGATATACCGGACGGTGCCAGAAATGTAGATGGAGTGTCTTGATGAAACATAAGGAGTAATTGTCTGTTTGAGGAATGGAGAGAAGAGACCTTCTTTCACAATGTCCTTGAAAATGTCATTGATGGTGTCATTGAGATGATAGAAAGTCATCATCTTTCTTCATGGGGTTTCCGAATTCACTCACGCCATGCGCATTGGGCACCTGACGTCCTCCCGAATTCACTCACATCATGCGTATTGGGCACCTGACGTCCTCCCGAATTCACTCACGCCATGCGTATTGGGCACCTGACGTCATCATGTTGACGAAATGTAACAAATGAAATCGGAAAGCTTTCCAGCAGCGAGTTGACGTGGTGAGGTGATGCGTTGAAATACACCTGCAGTCATTGTCACCACATTCTTGTACAACCAAAAAGTACCTATTGTGCAAACAATGTATTTCTTTGCAGTGTGGGTCTCACATCAACCACATGTTTGCATTTTTGTGTCTACAAGAAAAGGTGTAACAGGCCTATGACATGGGTGGTGACCCAACCGACGTAAGTCCAAATTGGTGTAGACTGACTCAGGTGAGGAAATATTAACCATTTTTTGAAAATTCCTATGAAGTGTGTGTAAACATTGATTCTTATTGTGTATTTTACTTGTCTTCTCAGTAAGCAATTAAAGGTAGTGTCAGCCTTTTGCAGGCAAAAATATTACATTTCTAGTTTTTGAGAGGATATAGTAGTATATCAATGACTATATCTTCCCACAATATAATATTATTAAGCTCAATTGTGTATATTTGTCATTATATTGCGATTATCAAAATTCATTCCTATTTTTTCGAACCTCGAAAAATATACCGCACGGTGCGAACCGTTGACCGTTAGCTCAGAGAATAATGCACGCTGATGTGCCGTGTGTATATTGCTGTGTGTGCTCCGTGCTGCACGCACTGTATTATCAACGATGTTGACGGAGAGCTGGTCAAGATTGGCATTCAGATTTTTGTTTCATATTACTGATCTAGGCAACCTATGACTGTAAGATTGAATAGACAGTATAGGTTGATCATATTCTAAAGTTATGCCAAGTTGCATTAGTTTTCGCAATTTGTGAAAAAGGCTGACACTACCTTTAAATGCTTGAAGATAAGCGACAAAATTATGACTGTACGTGTATGTCCTACATGTATCCTACAATGTAGGTACAAATGCATTGACTCATTGCTCCCAGATATCAAACACCTCACTGAGCCAACGTGTGATTTGTTTTAAAGCTGAAAAACAAAATGAACTTTAAATATGAAAGATTAGCATGTTAATATAAGTTTTAAAAAGGCAAATTTATTTTTCTATGAAATGTGCAAGTTCCATTTTGTATGAGTTTATACAATGAGTCTACTCCTGTTACAACAGGAGCAGATACGAAATTGCAGGGAGAGTATCACGTCCCCAATTTCAAACATGTGTCTACACAGTCATGTATATGCCAAAGTGGTCAGTAAAAGGAGGATTTCTAATAAGTCTCAAGGTATTTGGTGCATATCCAGGAGGAGGGGGGGGGGGGGGGGGGGGGGGGGGGGTACAAAAATCTGAAATTCCAATATTGGCCCCCCCCCCCTTGAAAACCTATTTATCATGGAAGTGGACTGTACATGAACAGAATGCAGTGGAAATTTGTTTTAACAAGGTCCTTCAGTCCATAGAAGTTACCTTGTTATATCGGGAATCTCATTACATCAAGGTAAAAAAAAAAAGAAAGAAATCAAAGAGCTGGGACCAGAAAAATTACTTAGTTATATCAGGGGCCCGTAACACAATCAATTGCAATTTTGAAAGAACTACTATGACTGGTTGCTGGTCAGTCTTTTGAACCAAAAGCGTGTGTAAAAACAATCTTGATTGGCTTTTGCCATTTTGCGATTGATTGCAAACCTTTGTGTTACGGGGCCCAGATCTTGTTAGAATGAGTTTCCGCTGTATTTACATAAATTTTATGTTTATTTTGAAAAGTGCAATGAATGAATAAAAATGATTTTTCCTTATTTCTTTTTAATGAATGGATCTGAGATGGACACAATAAATGATGAATGATAAGCAAAATTAGTCCGGCAGATTTGTGTTATTGATGCGTTAATGATTAGAATGCAGTGAAAGACCTATTCTTAAAGTGTTAGTTCATTATCGACGAAGTAAGTAATTGTGAGTATGAGAGAGAGGAGAGGTAGAGGGAGAGAGAGAGAGATAGAGATAGAGAGGGGAGGAAAGGTAAGAGGGAAAGGGAGAAAGAGGAAGGGTAAGGTAAAAGAAAGAGAGGGGGGGGGGAGGGGGTTGGGAGGTAGATATCAAGGAATTTATTCTTGTTTTGGGTTCTTGTGCTATATACAGTGTGTTCCTATAAAAAAAAGGTAATCGAAGTTCAAAGGTCAGTCATTTCAAAAGTATATGGGTTGTTCTTGTAATTTGTTTCCTAAAATACTAAGTAACTCATCAGCTTCAATTTGAGACATTGCTTACGTCCAAATTGTCAAGGCTCACAGAGTTAGGGTCCTTTGAAGGTGATAGGTACAAAACCCATTTTTCCAAGTTTTCGTTTGTACGGTACGAAACCAACTTTTTATAAATTTTTGGTTTCATCGTTTTGGGGTTGTTTTTTTTCACACAAAGTTTCAATGAAATGCAATCTCATTTGCCAAAGGACCTATCTCACTGGCAATGAGATGGGTTCGCAATTATGAGTCTCTTGAGTCGTGGAGATGTCGTGGTGACGTCTCCTGAGACTTCAGGGCGTCGTGGGAAAATCGAACAAAATTCAAACACGTTCAATTTTTTAGTAGACTTCTTTAAGACGCGAGCAAGTAACCGTTCGATTTCTTTTAATCGTAACGTCTCTCCGACGTCGTTGATACTTAAGGCACGTTGGCAACCCCGCAAAGACATCACAGGGACGTGCTCGCGTCTTAAAGAAGTTTACTAAAAGATTAACATGTTTAACATTTGTTTGATTTTTCTCGCGACTTTCTGCAGACTCAGGAGACGTCGCGGCGACCTCTCCGAGATTCCAGAGACTCATAATCAAGAACCCATCTCATTGCCAGTGAGATTGGTCCTTTGACAGATGAGACTGCATTTCATTGAAACTTTGTGTGAAAAAACAAAAAAAAAAAAACTAAAACGATGAAACCAAAAACTCATGAAAAGTTGGTTTCATACCCTACAAACCCAAAACTCGGAAAAAGTGGGTTTTGTCCCTATCACCTTCAAAGGGCCCTAACTCCGTGACCCATGGCAGTTTGGAAGCAATATTTCAAATTAAAGCTGATGAGTTACCTGGTATTTTAGTAAATAAATCATAAGAATTAACCATGTCTTTATTAAATGACTGACCTTTGAACTTCGAATAACCTTTTTTAGGAACACACTGTACATACATGTAACAGGTGTTTATGTCATTTATAACACACCCCTGGTACCCATTTACCTTTTTGCGTCGAGTGTGGCAAATGCCCGATCCTCTTCTTTCACTCCTCTCTTTCACTTCCTTTCTTTGTTTTTGTTTGTTTGTTGTTTTCTGGGACGCATGATATAATTATTAAAATACATGTGAATGAATAAGACCTCCTAAATAAAAGCCAAGATTGTAAACAATCAAAGTGAAATAGCGCCATCTCACATGCATACGTTTACAACGAGAATGCAGAATGGCCCCCCAAATATAACCTTTCCCTCTTCATATCTTGATATTTTGATTATTAGACAATTCATCAACTATACTAGAATAAAGAGAAGTCGCTTTTTATTATTTTGTTTTCTAATTACGCTTCTTTTAATGATTACTTTCATATATTGAGGGTATTAAGATTTTTCTATTGCCGCCTCCCTTTTTATTTCAAACTAAAATGGATTATTCCTACAGCATGTATGTATGATGGGTTTGTCTCTAATATGATATTATAGGCCAAGATGTTTTACCAGAATTTTCGAACGACTTTCTAAACTCAGGTCCGGATCCAGGGCGGAAGTGGGGGGGGGCAGGGGGGGGGGGGAGGGAAGGGAGGGGGGGGGGGGGTGACGACCCGCCCCAAGAAAAAAGGGAAATAAGGGCCATTACGAAGTTCATCATATTTTTGCCATAGCCCTATAGCAAAAATATAATGACCTTCTTCATGTTCTTGATGGCCGAAGCCAAACAAAATTTCACGCCTCCGTCTCCCCCCCCCAGCCGGCCGTGTTCGTGAACATTTTTTTACTGTATCAAATATCTGAAATTCCCATTTTGCCGCCCCCCCCCCTTCATGAAATCCTGGATCCGCCATCTAGACTACATAATTTACCCAACTTTAAAACAGCCCAAGGGTTTTCCAAAAACCTCTGTCATTGATAAGAAAAGTTTGTATGGTTAGCCAGTTTAAAGATTCATAATATTTTCTGTTCATTTCAGCCTCTGTATTCCCGAAGACCCCTCGCTTGTGAAAGTACATTAGCGCCCTCATTTGTTCGTATTCTGTTTATCCCCTAATCGGTGAATATTTTTTTTCTTTTCTTTTCAGGTTGAATCATACCGTGGAAAATTCTAAATTTACACGTTTAGATAGGACTATATAAAATGAGAAAAATCAACATGATTACTCCCTGCACCCCACATACAATAAAATACTTTTTTTGTGTGTGTGCATCGAGGATGATCCATCCAGCTTAATTTTGAGCTCCATGTCATATTTCAATTGATATTCATTAATTTCAACAACATAATCATGATAATGTTTGGATTATAAAGCGCAATTCCCATTGTATACAAAAGGCTGTTCTCCCCCCCCCCCCCCCCCCCCTCCGAAAAAAATACAAAAAATACGAAAAAAAACCTAAACAAAACAAAACGGGAACATAAAAGCTATAGATGGGTTTTTAAATTCGATTTAAAGAAATTAAGACACATTTCGGATGAATGATAGGCCCTATCCTTCAAAGTGAGATAATAGTTAAATATAATTATACGTATACACATTCTGTTGTTGTATTTATAAATATTTAAACCGAATTATAAGGTTGATAAATTAATAATTTGATTTAGATTCAATTATTGTCTACAAAATTTGGTTGTGATATTACATCATTATACTCGAGAAAGTATCTGAAATCAGAATAAGAAAATGCACATATGAATATGGAATGTTCGAGTAGCAAAAATACCTATTAGTTAAAGAAAAATTATACAGTGAAAGAATTGAGGCAAGTGAAAGTGCATTTTGGGGATGTTATGATTATGCGTATCATGGCTTGGCCATATAATGTCCATGTAACCGCCCTATTTATCCACTTTCTGTAAGAAGGAGAAAAATCACAAACATCTTGTTATACATTTAAGTGATTGTTTCCGTTTTGTAACCAGCCACAAACATGATAAACCTATAATTCTCAAGACGAAATCACGACTGCATCGCCCAGCCCGAACCTCCCCGTCTCCAAGTGTCCATCAGCGGAGCCACAGCCAACAAATGAATGGCTCGTCGGTCATTCAAATCTCAGCGGCTTCTAGACTCAGATGTCTGTTAGCGGCTGCAGTAAATCACCGAAGCCGCGGCGGCCCCTTAGCGGGGCGGGCTCGGCATTGTTTGCTGCCAGATGTTCGATGGTTGGACCATGTTTACGGATTGACGGCTGTTGACTGCATGCATGCGATATTATGGTGTGTTTTTTGTGTGGTGCTATATGTCAGATTTAGGCCACACATCGCTGATGGTTAGGAGATCATAAATCAGAGATGAAATACTGGATTAGGAGGTTGATGAGATATAACCTGTTTTCTCAAGTTTTCCCCTGTCCCAGTTTCTATCCTTCCCTCCTCATTTTCTCCCAAAACTGCAGAGCAGAATGTATATATATATATATATATATATATATATATGGGATTTTCGATTTAAAAACAAAAAACAATAATAAACAAACAAACAAACAAAACAAACAACAAACAAACAAAACGCAAAAACAAATAGCCTAAGAATTTAACAAAAACATAATAGTCCTTTTAAAAAAAATCTACAATACATGTTCACACGTTATAAATCTTATGCATGACTTTTCCCTAAAAATAGCTGGCAAAAGAAAGAATGAAGTCTCCATTTTTTTAAATTATTTATTTATTTATTTATTTATTTATTTTTGCTGGAGGGGGTTGATAGGGTCCATGATACAGGACTATTATACCCTTCAATGTCAACGCTTCTCTGACTTTGTCTAATCTCTCTGAACTCGAAACTTCTTCTTCCGACAATTATTATCATCATCAACCATGTCAACAGCATATTCTATTTCTATCAAGCATGATTTTATTATTGTTAAAATTTCTTTATCATTATAGGCACTCTAAATTACCACAAAAAAATTTTTAAAGCCAAATTTTTTTATTAACTGTTTTAGAAATGTTTTAACTGTTTTGATTTATTGTTTTATAGCAGTATTTAGTACTGTGTTCAAGGTAAAATACAACAAAGGCCTTATGGAAAATACTGTTTTCACCAATTATTTTGCCTTACCTTAAAGGGGAAGGAAACCCTAGGAATTCATTAAATTGTACAAAAACAGGAAAATCAAAGAAGCTGATCAATGAAAATTTGAGAAAAAATGAATGAATAATAATAAAGTTATGAGCACTTGAATGTTGTGATCACTACTGCTATGGGGATCCTCACATTGGCAACGGGCCCAAGATGTGTGATGTCATACATGAACAACTTCCCCATTACTTTTGTACATATTTCACTCAAATTGTCTTTTTTTATTAATTCCGTTAAAAGGTCTGAGATTCTTTTCATGGGAGGACATGTAGGCTAATACAAGTTCACAAAATATGATCATGTGTGAAGAGTCTGTACTACCACTATACTGAGGAAAAAGAAGAATTTTTGGTATTTTTTTTAATGTCATATGGGAGAGTTGTTCATGTGTGACATCACACATCTTGGGCCTGTTGCCAGTGTGAGGATCTCCATAGCGTTAGTGATCACAACATTCAAATGCACATAACTTTCCTATTATTTATTCAATTGTTCTCAAACTTTCTTTAATCTGTTTCTTTGATTTTTTTTTGTTTCATACAATTCAACTGAATCCTAGGGTTTCATTCTCCTTTAATCATTATTGTAGAAATGTGAAAATACTTTTTTCTCATCACCAAAATACTGTTGTTTTGGTTGTTTTTAAAACCCCAAATTACTGAACTACTATTTAAAAGGCTATAATAAAAATAGGTCAGTGGAATTGTGATGCTATAGCTAAATAGTCAAAAACTTCTGCTATATTTTAGGCATATACCTTTAAAATGCCAGCGGATAGTGACCCTACAGGTTGGCTTTATCTCCCTGTACCAAACTCGCCCACAGGCTAGCTCGCGTTTCGACCCCACCTCATCAACGCAGTCTCGAGTTCGCTTCCGATTTCCGCGCCGATTCCGAAAAACATTCTCCATTTCGTTTTCTGAAATCATTCTTTCATGATTTTCCCCTATCGCTCGATAATCATGGTTTGTGGCATTGGAATATTGTGAGGGAGTGATCTAATAATGCCATAATCAGCCGTATATTACGTTATTTCTTTATATATAATATGTTGCAAATACATCTTATTTTTGTATGCCATTTTATTTTGTGGTATATTTTCTTCTTCTTCTCCTCCTCCTCATCCTCCTCCTCCTTCTTTTTTCTATAATCCTTCTTTTTATATCATCGATCATAATACTGTAAAGCAGACTGAGGTTCCCCCTTAGCATTGATTTAACTTATAATATTTTCTATTGTTCATCCTTCTTTCACTCTGTCATGCGCAGTTGATTATATACATATATAGAAACTGCGCATCATAAATTTCCAATTATTATCATTATTATCATGTCTGTACCTTTTATTATTCCTTTGTCTCCCGTTATACTTCCCACTTCTCTTTAGATTCTCCTTTTGCTTTTCGACTTCATGTTAAAGCTCCTTCCATGTAAGCCTGCTATCCTGCCTATATACTTAGTATTAAAATTTGAAAAATCACACACAAAAAATGCTTTATTCTTGATCAAGTTTTTTTTAAAATAAGACCGAGACCACGGTTCAGCTGATGCAAGGTATAAAGCATTATAATAATTAAAATCCCAGTATATACACTTGCTCCGCTCGAGTCCATTGTAAACTGGATATACGTCTTGTCAATGTAGCATAAGTCATTGTCAGTGTTGTCATGGGGTGGGGCTCCAATACAGTCCTGTGTTCTATAATCTGCAAATAGCCTAGTATGGTTGATATAGGCCTACACTTTCTTAAACTTGACACTATCATATCAATCTCAAAGATGTTGACTCTATATCTGACAATGCCTTGAGCTTTATCTAAAAAATAGAGCAGGGATCATTTTAACCCACCTTTGACGTAACGCAACACACCTAGTTTCAACTCTGTCGCTATACAACAGTTACATGATTCGAAACATAAAAAGCGCCCTATTTTGACACAAATTCTGCAGATAACATAAATATTCCAACATGGTAATACATGAAATAAATAGGTATATCTTTGACTCAACATTGAGACCTGGCGAGGTTTTGAAACTGATTTTGATCTATTGTTAGTGTGTCAATATTGTTCTATATAATTATTCCCAATGGTCTATCTCTCTTGAATCGATTTACCCTTATATTCGGTTAAGGCAACGTATTTCCGGGTCCTGTCAAAGCTAGGGATTATGGGGGAAATTACGGTACTGATTCATGTAACCCGAGAATAATGAGAAAAACCTTTTCGAGTGCGAGAGTTTCATGAAATCAAAGAAGAATGGGGCACTTCTTTCTTTTTATATATCGCGTGTACGTCACTTAGTTGCGGTGCATAGCACCCATAGAAACCAACGTGTCGGACCGAGTCTTCATTTGATCTCTTGCCTGTCACCTATAATTAAGGTCTTTTTGTTTTACTCCAAAACCTCATTTTTGGAGACGGCGACAAGCTGAAGTCTGTGACCTATTTGTTTAATGAACCTTTGGTGAATATAAAGAACGGGATCTGCTGATGGGAACAAGAAGGCATTAATTCACCATAAAATCAAATTTAGAGAAAACGACTGAAAAGGGGCGGCTGCCCCCAGAACTGTTAACATGGCCCATGCTGGGTGAAAGCCCCTTATCCCCCATCCTAAAAGCAATTTCCGTCGACTGGATTTTGGTCTGAAAGAACGAACGAAGTAGAAGAAGAAGAAGAGGAAGAAGTAGTAGTAGAAGAAGAAGAAGAAGAAGAAGAAGAAGAAGAAGAAGAAAAAAAGAAGAAAAAAGAGAAGAAAGAAAAAAATTTGGGTAGGCCTACCCCCTCATCTTGGATCCGCACTTGTTAGTTAGGTATTTTAATAATAGTCATGATAGTAACCTATTTGGTTCCCCAGAAAATGAAAAGAAAGAAATGAAATGAATAATCATAAATATAGGCCTCCATAATAAATTCAAATCCGAAATGGTTTTCAATTATTCATCAAAAGTAGAACAGGATTTTAGACAGAAATTTCACCGATGTGTAACCTCTTTCCAATTATCATAGATTTTAAACATGTTAAAAAAATTAATGACAGATGCCATGGCCATTGGAGCTATTTACATGAATGTGGCGCAGTATAAATATCAATCTGAACTCGAAGAAAACTATTTGATGTGTTTATAATTATAAATACATAGTGATAGATGATACGTTATTCCTCTATTCGCATTCTTTACAGTTAGGCAAATGTGTATATTTCGGTCGATTTATTTCTGTGCAATCTAAACTGCAACAAGCACCTTTCATGGAGAGAGAGAGAGAGAGAGAGAGAGTAAAATTTGTTGCAGTGAATTCATGTACTGCATCCCTGTAACGATTACTATGAATATAATAACAAGTCATTAACGGTAAAGTCATATTTTCAGCATAAAATATTATGGCAAGACTTGATTGTGATGATGTGACACGAAGCTGAAGTTAACGACACATTTTCAAGAACTCTATTTCTATGGTGGCTGTAAATCATTGACGAGATGGCGGGCGGTATCTTTTACGGTCGTTTCTCCTTCGTAAATGTCGCAATTTCGGCGGGAGTTATGAGGCCATATATTTTCATATCGACGTTGATAAAATGGAATGTCTCGGCGTCATATTGCAAGAAGTCATATACCGACAAATGCGGAGAAAATTACGAGATATTTCTGCCTTTTCT
>CALNVZ010003433.1:39518592-39533378 GCA_940671915.1 Paracentrotus lividus
TCTTCAGAATTATTACGGGGGGGGGTCATGGTTGAAGGCAATGCGAGTGTTACTGTTGATCAGAGTGTGTTTTTTCCGGGTGAAATACGTGAACATTAGCTAAATGAGACAGAGAGAAACTGTCTGGCAAGAGACTAATAAATAAGGGACATTATGGAGCCTTGGTACCTTTTATGGAACGAATGTCATCGGGGAAGATGGTACGTGGAGAATAACCAGAGTGACAGCTCGGATAGGCATATAGGAGAGATAATGAAAGAAGTGAGGATAGAAGATGATGAGAGAAATAAGGGAAAGAGAGATGAACAAAATGAAAAAGAGAAAATAGGAAGGGGAAAGAAGCGGAAAAGGTAAGAGGGAGTGAAAGAGAGAAAGAAAGAGAGAGAGAGAGAGAGAGAGAGAGAGAGAGAGAGGAGAGAGACGAGAGAGAGGGGTAACGGTAAGAAAGAAAGTTAAGAGCGAGAGAAGGAATGTAAGAGGATATATATATATATATATATATATATATATATAAAGAGAGAGAGAGATAGAGAAGAGAGAGGAGAGAGAGAGAAGAGAGAGAGAGAGAGAGAGAGAGAGAAGGGAGGGAGAGGGGGATCGTGTCAGAACGATATAAAGACATATAGTTACGTAAATAAAATTTAAAGAAAGACCAAGCAGAGTGAGTTATTATTTAAAGGCAGATAGTGAATGAGAGAAAGAGGACATGAAAAGATGCAGGAATAGGCAGGCCTATATAAAAGAATTGCACAACAGTATACATAAGTTTTAAAAAAAATAAGTGTCAATAGATAACATGGATTGAGCGGATGTTTGAAAGTACTTATCATGTTTATGGAAAGATATTTTGCTAGATATTTTAGACAAAATGATCTTGATATCCAAATACTCATAAAGAACTTTCTTATTGTATAGTTCAATTTGTTGTTGTTGTAAACTGTACTTATCTTATTCTTTTATTTTCTTACTTGGTTTTCCTGTCTTACTTGTTCAAAGGGTTTCATTTTCCTGAGTTGTAAATGGTATTTCAACTTAACACTCCTCTTTCACTACACTGCTGAAGCGCTTTATACAATGTTTTTGGGGCAGTTTCACTGGTTTATATTCCACTTGGTCTAACAGCAGATGGTCCATTTCTCTGATGGTCTAATCCCACATGGGCTAAACCCATTTGGTCTACTAACAATTTGGTCTAATGTCCCATTGGCCTAATACAATACTTGGTCTAATTCTCACTTTGCCAAATTATCACTTGGTCTAATATCCAAACAAAGAATTCACAAGTGGTTTTAGACCAAATGGACATTAGACGAAATGGTAAACAGGTTAAGTGGCAGTGAGACCAAAAAGTTAAATTGACAAAATGAATGTAGACGAGACCATGTGGGTGAGACCAAACGGATACTAGTCAAAGTGGTTTAGACCAATGGCAATTTACCGTTTGGCAAAGCTGCTGCCACGCGCGCATTATTAGAATTATTTGAATATTATGAAGAGCCAAGGAGGCTCAACTCATCTCATTTTTTATTTGAAATATGCAGATGTGAATAGACGTTATCATTATCAACATACATTTTGAATGCAAAGGATGTTTCTTGGACATTTATTTATTTATTTATTCATAATTTTATTTATTTATTTTTAAGATTATTGAAATACATGTACAATCACACTTCAGGAAAATATATGGTATCATATTGGTTCTTCATAATTTCGCCTTTCGTAAGAATTGTGTTAACTTTATGTCCTGCTTGATGAAACTACCCCAGACAGTGGCAGGTACAGGATTTGTAAATAGTGGGTGACGCAAGGTCCGATATGGGGGGGGGGGGGAGCCCCGAATTTTATAACATGTATAGTCAATGAGCGGTTTTTTAAAATCATAGGGGGGGGTGTCCCTTGCACCTCCGCCTAGATCCGCCACTGCCCCTATATTCGATCTTTATTGAACTGCTTCGTAATGACTTTAGTCACGCCTAATTATCCCTTTTCCTATGTAAGCGCCGGTGGTACAAGTTCATTTGGAAATAAAAACCATCCCGAAATGAAAAAAAAGAAGAAAATATATATATATATTTGAAAGGTTGATCATAAATAGAAAGAAATGGGAGTTATGTGTTCTGTGAGTTAATGGAACCATTAGAATTTCAATTCATTACAATCAGTTCCTGATGCTAAAGCTCGAAAGA
Source organism: Paracentrotus lividus (assembly GCA_940671915.1). Classification (NCBI taxonomy): domain Eukaryota; kingdom Metazoa; phylum Echinodermata; class Echinoidea; order Camarodonta; family Echinidae; genus Paracentrotus; species Paracentrotus lividus. The sequence continues at coordinate 39,520,782 of CALNVZ010003433.1, forward strand.
CATTTATCAATTTCTGGTTAAGATCGTTTGACTCGCAGTATAGTCTGTGTCAAATAAAATGGTACAGTCGGGGAAAAAAATAATTTAGGTGTGAAATCTTTTCAAATAATGTGTGTATGTTGGTACCAAATTAAAGCCAGAAAATTTTCCTTGCTGATGCACTTTGTTCTGCTAATTTGCTTTCGTTAAAAAAAAGTTATGCTAGATTTTGTGCGACGAGGAACAAATCGAAAATACGCACGTCTATTGTTCCATATAGCGAAACCTACACAAAAGCACGGACGTCGTGCGAAAATGGATTTTTCTTGACCGTAGAAAACTGGTCATATCTCAAAAATTACAGCACCAAATGTGATGAAAAAATTGCAGAAGAAATTCCGATTATCCTGCTTTATAAAAATGCCAAACAATACCAAGTTCTAATTAATATTCATAATATAAAAAAATGTTTTCTGACTGTACCATTTTTTTAAACACAGACTGTATACATTGATGCACATGGTAAATTAATTGATGAATTAGCACTTGGTCTACAATCGGCGATTTGTCTAATGCCCACCTGATCACACTCACATGGTCTGGGGAGCATTTCATGAAACAAATATTTACTGACAACTGTTATAAGCTACTGAAATGCTTGCATCTTGATTGGCTGAGAGCAAATTTGTCGGAGAAAACGTCCGACAAGTCATTTCATGAAACGCCCCCCCTAATCCCCTTTCGTCTCCAATCAGTTCGTCTACTAACCATTCGATAAATTTCCAGTTAAACCATTTACCATTTTTTGCGTTATCAGTTACAAGTATACCCATTTCGTCTAATAACCTCTTGGTCTAACACCACTTTGTTCTATGTATAGATGATTGGTATTGACTCAAATTTTCATTAGACAAATGAGGAAACATAAGATGACGAAGGGGCTATTACAAAGACATCTGTCATGAGACTAATAAGTGACAATTAGTCCATTATAAGCTCCACGTATACTAACTACAATATACACTCGTTATAACGAGGCCCTGGGACCATAGACGTTACCTTGTTATATCGGGAATCTCGTTATATCAGGGTAAAAACAAAACACAAAACAACAAAACAAAAAAATACACAGAGCTGGTATCAGCAAAATTAACCTTCGTTATACTAGGAACCTCGTTATATCAGATCTACGTATAACGAGTCTCACCTACCATAATGGGCATAATCACAACGACGCTATTTATTGTTGGTGTCGTTTCCGGGGCTCGAACCTAAAACATGTACATCTAGTCAAGTATCATAACCCACTGGCTATCAAACTATGGTAATTCAAAAGTACAGTTGTATTCCCTTCTTAGAGATTAAGATTATAGATTAGATTAAGATTACTTTATTGATTTTCTTTCATGTATTCAAAGTTAACAAAATAAATAAACAAATAATTAACAACATCAGTATGTAACATAGAATATTTTGTTCAAAAGTAACAGAGAAAACAATTATAAAGAAAATTCAGGAAACCAGCAAGAAGCAAAGCTTGTAAGGCGCTGGTCCCTTTAATATAAAATAGAATACAAAGTAAGCAATTTTTTTTTTTTTTTACTGAAACAATTATGAAATAATTCATAATTGAATAAATCTTAATTGAATAATTCTTGCCCCATCCCAACACGGATAAAAACTGACTAACAGCGCACGCACTGTTAACCAGTTACCATCATGCCGGATGAGGCAAGAAAAATAATTTACAATTATTATACAAAAGAAAGGAAAAACAACAAACTTAAGAGACAAAAAATACCCGTAAATCATTGACGAGATGGCGGGCGGTATCTTTTACGGTCGTTTCTCCTTCGTAAATGTCGCAATTTCGGCGGGAGTTATGAGGCCATATATTTTCATATCGACGTTGATAAAATGGAATGTCTCGGCGTCATATTGCAAGAAGTCATATACCGACAAATGCGGAGAAAATTACGAGATATTTCTGCCTTTTCTCAGATATTACGGGGGGGGGGTCATGGTTGAAGGCAATGCGAGTGTTACTGTTGATCAGAGTGTGTTTTTTCCGGGTGAAATACGTGAACATTAGCTAAATGAGACAGAGAGAAACTGTCTGGCAAGAGACTAATAAATAAGGGGACATTATGGAGCCTTGGTACCTTTTATGGAACGAATGTCATCGGGGAAGATGGTACGTGGAGATAAACCAGAGTGACAGCTCGGATAGGCATGATAGGAGAGATAATGAAAGAAGTGAGGATAGAAGATGATGAGAGAAATAAGGGAAAGAGAGATGAACAAAATGAAAAAGAGAAATAGGAAGGGGAAAGAAGGGAAAAGGTAAGAGGGAGTGAAAGAGAGAAAGAAAGAGAGAGAGAGAGAGAGAGAGAGAGAGAGAGAGAGAGAGAGAGAGACGAGAAGGAGGGAAGAGGGTAACGGTAAGAAAGAAAGTTAAGAGCGAGAGAAGGAATGTAAGAGGATATATATATATATATATATATATATATATATAAAGAGAGAGAGAGATATGAGAGAGAGAGAGGAGAGAGATGAGACGAGAAGACGAGAGAGAGATGAGAGAGAGAGGGAGGGAGAGGGGGGATCGTGTCAGAACGATATAAAGACATATAGTTACGTAAATAAAATTTAAAGAAAGAGCCAAGCAGAGTGAGGTTATTATTTAAAGGCAGATAGTGAATGAGAGAAAGAGGACATGAAAAGATGCAGGAATAGGCAGGCCTATATAAAAGAATTGCACAACAGTATACATAAGTTTTAAAAAAAATAAGTGTCAATAGATAACATGGATTGAGCGGATGTTTAGGAAAGTACTTATCATGTTTATGGAAAGATATTTTGCTAGATATTTTAGACAAAATGATCTTGATATCCAAATACTCATAAAGAACTTTCTTATTGTATAGTTCAATTTGTTGTTGTTGTAAACTGTCACTTATCTTATTCTTTTATTTTCTTACTTGGTTTTCCTGTCTTACTTGTTCAAAGGGTTTCATTTTCCTGAGTTTGTAAATGGTATTTCAACTTAACACTCCTCTTTCACTACACTGCTGAAGCGCTTTATACAATGTTTTTGGGGCAGTTTCACTGGTTTATATCCACTTGGTCTAACAGCAGATGGTCCATTTCTCTGATGGTCTAATCCCACATGGGCTAAACCCATTTGGTCTACTAACAATTTGGTCTAATGTCCCATTGGCCTAATACATACTTGGTCTAATTCTCACTTTGCCAAATTATCACTTGGTCTAATATCCAAACAAGAATTCACCAAGTGGTTTTAGACCAAATGGACATTAGACGAAATGGTAAACAGGTTAAGTGGCAGTGAGACCAAAAGTTAAATTGACAAAATGAATGTAGACGAGACCATGTGGGGTGAGACCAAACGGATACTAGTCAAAGTGGGTTTAGACCAATTGGCAATTTACCGTTTGGCAAAGCTGTGCCACGCGCATTATTAAGAATTATTTGAATATTATGAAGAGCCAAGGAGGCTCAACTCATCTCATTTTTTATTTTGAAATATGCAGATGTGAATAGACGTTATCATTATCAACATACATTTTGAATGCAAAGGATGTTTCTTGGACATTTATTTATTTATTTATTCATAATTTTATTTATTTATTTTTAAGATTATTGAAATACATGTACAATCACACTTCAGGAAAATATATGGTATCATATTTGGTTCTTCATAATTTCGCCTTTCGTAAGAATTGTGTTTAACTTTATGTCCTGCTTGATGAAACTACCCCAGACAGTGGCAGGTACAGGATTTGTAAATAGTGGGTGACGCAAGGTCCGATATGGGGGGGGGGGGGAGCCCCCGAATTTTAACATGTATAGTCAATGAGCGGTTTTTAAAATCATAGGGGGGGGGTGTCCCTTGCACCTCCGCCTAGATCCGCCACTGCCCCTATATTCGATCTTAATTGAACTGCTTTCGTAATGACTTTAGTCACGCCTAATTATCCCTTTTCCTATGTAAGCGCCGGTGGTACAAGTTCATTTGGAAATAAAAACCATCCCGAAATGAAAAAAAAGAAGAAAATATATATATATATTTGAAAGGTTGATCATAAATAGAAGGAAATGGGAGTAATTGTGTTCTGTGAGTTAATGGAACCATTAGAATTTCAATTCATTACAATCAGTTCCTGATGCTAAAGCTCGAAAGACATTTATCAATTTCTGGTTAAGATCGTTTGACTCGCAGTATAGTCTGTGTCAAATAAAATGGTACAGTCGGGGAAAAAAATAATTTAGGTGTGAAATCTTTTCAAATAATGTGTGTATGTGGTACCAAATTAAAGCCAGAAAATTTTCCTTGCTGATGCACTTTGTTCTGTATAATTTGCTTTCGTTAAAAAAAAGTTATGCTAGATTTTGTGCGACGAGGAACAAATCGAAATTACGCACGTCTATTGTTCCATAATGCGAAACCTACACAAAAGCACGGACGTCGTGCGAAAATGGATTTTTCTTGACCGTAGAAAACTGGTCATATCTCAAAAATTACAGCACCAAATGTGATGAAAAAAATTGCAGAAGAAATTCCGATTATCCTGCTTTATAAAAATGCCAAACAATACCAAGTTCTAATTAATATTCATAATATAAAAAAATGTTTTCTGACTGTACCATTTTTTTAAACACAGACTGTATACATGATGCACATGGTAAATTAATTGATGAATTAGCACTTGGTCTACAATCGGCGATTTGTCTAATGCCCACCTGATCACACTCACATGGTCTGGGGAGCATTTCATGAAACAAATATTTACTGACAACTGTTATAAGCTACTGAAATGCTTGCATCTGATTGGCTGAGAGCAAATTTGTCGGAGAAAACGTCCGACAAGTCATTTCATGAAACGCCCCCCCCCTAATCCCCTTTCGTCTCCAATCAGTTCGTCTACTAACCATTCGATAAATTTCCAGTTAAACCATTTACCATTTTGTCGTTATCAGTTACAGTATACCCATTTCGTCTAATAACCTCTTGGTCTAACACCACTTTGTCTATGTATAGATGATTTGGTATTGACTCAAATTTTCATTAGACGAAATGAGGAAACATAAGATGACGAAGGGGCTATTACAAAGACATCTGGTCATGAGACTAATAAGTGACAATTAGTCCTTATTATAGGACCACGTCATAACTAAACTACAATATACACTCGTTATAACGAGGTCCTTGGGACCATAGACGTTACCTTGTTATATCGGGAATCTCGTTATATCAGGGTAAAAACAAAACAAAACAAAACAAAACAAAAAATACACAGAGCTGGTATCAGCAAAATTACCTCGTTATACTAGGAACCTCGTTATATCAGATCTACGTATAACGAGTCTCCACTCTACCATAATGGGCATAATCAACCGACCGCTATTTATTGTTGGTGTCGTTCCGGGGCTCGAACCTAAAACATGTACATCTAGTCAAGTATCATAACCACTCGGCTATCAAACTATGGTAATTCAAAAGTACAGTTGTATTCCCTTCTTAGAGATTAAGATTAGATTAGATTAAGATTACTTTATTGATTTTCTTTCATGTATTCAAAAGTTAACAAAATAAATAATCAAATAATTAACAACATCAGTATGTAACATCGGATATATTTTGTTCAAAAGTAACAGAGAAAACAATTATAAGAAAATTCAGGAACCAGCAAGAAGCAAAGCTTGTAAGGCGCTGGTCCCTTTAATATAAAATAGAATACAAAAGTAAGCAATTTTTTTTTTTTTTTTACTGAAACATATTCATGAAATAATTCATAATTGAATAAATCTTAATTGAATAATTCTTGCCCCATCCCAACACGGATAAAAACTGACTAACAGCGCACGCACTGTTAACCAGTTACCATCATGCGGGATGAGGCAAGAAAAATAATTTACAATTATTATACAAAAAGAGGAAAAACAACAAACTTAGAGAGACCAAAAATACCCGGGAGGGGACTAGGGTGGGGAAGGGGGGGGGGTGTCGAAGATTTAGATAATGATTTTTTTTTATTTAGTGTGGCATGAAAAGTAAAGTTTGTCTTAGGTGTTATTTGATCCTTGGTGATATCCGTCTTGTCATTAGAGAAACAGAGTGATATTAGTGGTTATTTGATGATACAATAATAATTTAAGTTGTGTTTAAATAAAAATATGCTTCTTATCTCCGCATGTCTCTGGGTAGAGATTCCAAAATTTAGGGGCAGTAAATATAAAAGTGTTTTGTGTGAGCATCGTACGCGTTCTTGGTAAGATGGTAATGGTTAATTTGCCTGGTAGGATACTGATGTTATAGGATAATGGTATACAGAAAACATTTCGAGTGCTTCACTCTGTGTATTCGCAAAACCTCATTTTTGAAAATGAGAAGAAATAGTTCCCGCTAACAAAGAACGACATTTGCCCATTTGCTTCGTTCGGTGCTTTCATATATGCCCCAGGGCTGTGGGCATATAAGGTAATCTTTGTAAGATTCATATAAAAGAAAATCCACTGTTCGACATTTACCTGGGCTAGTGTCATTGCACTGTACACCCGAAACATATTTCATTTTATTTGTACATCAGTCATCATAAGACAAGAAAATGGAATAACAGCAATTTGGGATGGGATGTAAAGCGAGGAAGAGAAGAAAGGAAGAAAATTGACATTATTGTCAACAAAACAAGCGAAGGATATGTTTTCTCCCAACTATAAAATTATTTTCTCGACTTCAAAATGTTTGAAGGACGAAGCGAAGCGGGCGATTCTTTTTATCCCCTCAAAATGAATTCTTTTCTTTTCGTATGATGGGATTAGACGGACTTATACGGGGCCGCTTTTCAAACCATCTCTCTGAGTCCATGTAGTCCCTTTTTATATCTGACAGCATATTTCACATTAACAAAGGGCGGACGGAGAAGCGTAAACTGAAAATGAATGTCGGTCTGAAAAACGATGTCTAATTATCCAACCCATTTCCCCCACAATCCTTTTATTCTTACGCGTCTTAAATCTCGCTAAAAGTAGAGAAATGGTGAAATAATGATGTGATTTATGACAGAAATCGCTCTCTTTGTTTTGACTTAGTTATTTCACCATTTGGTCAGAAATTGGAACCCTTAGTCAACATGACTATTCACCTAACTAAGCAGAAAATACAAAGGTATTTGTGTGTGTGTCGGCCCCCTATATAATATACCCAACAATCAATGATAATAGGAGACATGGGAGTGAGAGAGTGTAGCGATCGAACGGAAAGCTGATTTTTTTTTTTTAATTTAATTGCCTACCTATATATTTGCACGATGGCAAAACTGATAATTATTTCCAACACTATCATTATGCAAGGAGGAGAAGCAAGACAAAAAAAAAAATAACTATTATGAATCGTAACTTGCAAGGGAGCGTAGCGACCAAGCTAGAATTATCTTGAATTTTTAAATTTTGCAATAATAAGAAACTCTCTTTAGGCTGCAGAATTATTACAAGCAATATTTGTTTTCTTCTCCTGGGATCTTTTGAGTAGGGGAGACCGGGGATGGAAGTTACACGGGTCAGTTGTTACAGTTCTCAGTGTGCTAGGTTGGAACAAGAGAGTTCGTGCTAACTGGCATCTATATACAGCCTACACATAGCTGTGATGAACTGCCGGTCGTGAGGTTTCTCCGTTGTTTTATTAAAAAGTAAATCAACAAAAACCATTTTTTACAGTTCCAAGTGAATTTTTGACAAAAATTTAAATTTGTAATAGTTCTTACAACTGAAGGCACATGATGATAGTCTGGTATTGTGGATATAGTACATGTATGTCACTAATATACCCCTGAGCCATGCCCTGTAATTCTGCCTAATGGCTTTGCTACAGTTGATTTTATGTGTAAAATCACCCATGGGGTAGGTTGTTACAACAACCTACCCCATGTCGATGTAACAACCTACCCCAATTACATTACACATGTAAAGTAATTTTGCTTCAATTTTCTGGTGTTAATATTTTCATATTTCTATTATTACTTTAGTCCATTCTAGAGCTCTACTTGATCTACTGTTAACGATACCAAGAAACTGGAAAGTTGAAATTAAAGTATTTTATAAGACAGGGCCGGCGGAGACGGGGGGGCCTGGGGGGGCCGGGCCCCCCCCCACTTTTTTGCCAAAAATTTTAATATTTTCTAAGGGGAAAAAAAGGGAAAAAAAGAAGAAGAAGAACGGGAAGGAGAGGCAAAATGTGTTTAAAATACATTACCTTCGGGTTCATTGGAAGCCATTTTTTTTCCTGCTCGCGCATCGCGCTCGCAAGGTTCTCTCAATAAGGCACATTGACTGATCCCTTATGTCCCATATTAGTAAAGTTATGTAAATTTTTCTACTCGCATTTGGCCCTCGCAATTTATTTTTGTTATAATTGAGGTGATCTTGACCCATAGAAGAATTAAAACAAAAAGAAATAAGATGGAAAATGTACGTAAAATATACGGTGTCGTAAGCCAAAATTTTCAGCTCGCGCTTCGCGCTCGCAAATTCCTCACAGAAAGACCGATTCCTGACGTCGCAAAGTGAAGTGATGGATGTTAATCTAATTTTAAAATCTAGAATACACTACCTTCATTTAATTATAAGTCAATTTTTTCGGCTCGCGCTTCGCGCTCGCAAACTTTTTTTTAAAAAGCTCATTGACTGATCCCTGGCATCCCAAATAATGTTTTCTGCTCGCGTTTCGCGCTCGCAATTTATTTTTGTTAAAATCGTTACCCAGCTAGTAACAGAATTCAAACAAAAATACATAAGAGTAGGCCTAAAGGGGGAAATGTGCGTAAAACATACGGCCTTATTTGTGTCATTATAAGCCAAAATTTTCAGCTCGCGCTTCGCGCTCGCAAATTTCTCTCAGAAAGACTATTTCCTGACGTCGCAAAGTGAAGTGGTGGATGTCAATTTTCAAAATTTTACAAATTTAGAATACACTACCTTCAGTTAATTATAAGTCAAAATTTTCGGCTCGTGCTCGCAAATTTCTCTTAGACGGTATAACAATTTTCAAAATTTGTTGAGAACACACTACCTTCAACCTCAGGTCAGTATAAGCCAAAATTTTCGGCTCGCGCTTCGCGCTTGCAAATTTCTCTAGAAAAGTTTATTATACTAGGCTGCATGACCCCTCACTTCTCGCTCGAATATGGTCTGCTCAAATTTCTCTCAGAAAGACTGACTCCTGACATTGTAAAGTGAAGTGATGGGATGTAAATTTTCAAATTATGCCTAGAATACACTATAGGGGAGACCGGGTATGGACGTTACAAAATTCACATTTTGGGCCAGATAATTCTAATGAAAGAACTCACGCACTCCATATTGGGTCTGTAGTTAGCCAATTGGCTAAAATCTGAGGCATATAAAACTTGAAAACATGTAAACACTAATTAACTACAGCTTAATTAGTGAAGACGATTTTTGTAACAACCTACCCCATATACGGGGTAGGTTGTTACACCATACGGGGTCAATTGTTACAATATGTAAACATACGGGGTAAGTTGACAATGTGTAAATCTCTTATACCATACTTTAATTTCAACTTTCCAGTTTCTTGACATCGTTAACAGTAGATCAAGTAGAGCTCTAGAATAGACAAAAGTAATAATAGAAAAATAAAAATATTAACACCTGAAAATTGAGACAAAATGTAATTTTACATATGTAATGTAATTGGGGTAAGTTGTTACATCAACATGGGGTAGGTTGTTGTAACAACCTACCCCATGGGTGATTTTACACACAGAAATCAACTGTAGCACAGTCATTAGGCAGAATTACAGGGCATGGCTAGGGGGTATATTAGTGACATACATGTACTATATTTACAATACCAGACTATCATCATGTGCCTTCAGTTGTAAGAACTATTACAAATTTAAATTTTTGTCAAAAATTTACTTTGAACTGTAAAAAATGGGTTTTGTTGATTTACTTTTTAATAAAACAACGGAGAAACCTCAAGACCGGCAGTTCATCACAGCTATGTGTAGGCTATATAATAGATGCCAGTTAGCACATCCTCTCTTGTTCCATCTTAGCACACTGAGAACTGTAACAACTGACCCGTGTAACTTCCATACCCGGTCTCCCCTACCTTCGGTCCGTTAAGCCAACATTTTCGGCTCGCGCTTCGCGCTCTCAAAGTTTTCTAAACAAAAAGCTACATTGAGTAATCCCTGGCATCCCAAACAAGTAATGTTATATAATTTTTTCTGCGTTTCGCGCTCGCAATTTATTGTTATTAAAATGAAGGTGATCGTTATCTAGTAAAAGAATTCAAACAAAATACATAAGAGTAGAGGGGGAAACGTGCGTAAAATATACCGTCTTTGCATCATTGTAAGCCAAAAATTTCACCTCGCGCTTCGCGCTCGCAAATGTGTCTCCGATGGGATGACAATTATCAAAATGTGTACAGAATTCACTACCTTCATGTAATTATAAGCCAAAATTTTCGTCTCGCGCTATGCGCTCGCAAATGTGTCTCAGATGGGATGACAATTATTATGTACAGAATACACTTACCTTTAGGTAATTATAAGCCAAAATTTTCGGCTCGTGCTACGCTCTCGCAAATGTGTCTCAGATGGGATGACAATTATCAAAATGTGTACAGAATTTGCTACCTTCATGTAATTATAAGCCAAAATTTTCGGCTCGCGCTACGCGCTCGTAAATGTGTCTCAGATGGGATGACAATTATCAAAATGTGTAGAGAATACACTACCTTCAGGTAATTATAAGCCAAAATTTTCGGCTCGCGCTACGCGCTCGCAAATGTGTCTCAGATGGGATGACAATTATCAAAATGTGTACAGAATTCGCTACCTTCATGTAATTATAAGCCAAAATTTTAGGCTCGCGCTACGCGCTCGTAAATGTGTCTCAGATGGGATGACAATTATGTACAGAATACACTACCTTCAGCCTTCAGGTAATTATAAGCCAAAATTTTCGGCTCGCGCTACGCGCTCGCAAATGTGTCTCAGATGGGATGACAATAATCAAAATATGTACACAATTCCCCAACTTCAGGTAATTATAAGCCAAAATTTTCGGCTCGCGCTACGTACGCGCTCGGAAATTTCTCTAAAAAGTTCATTATACTGACCCCTGACTTCGCGCTTGAATGTGATCTGCTCATTCAAAAAGCAAAGGTGCACTTTTCACATTTCGAACCCCCCCCCCACGTAAAAATCCTTATTATTCGGGCCTAATATGTTCATATTAATTTTTCTAAAACTTGTGCCCCCTCACTTTTGAAAACGCTCCGCCGGCCCTGTAAGAGATTTACACATTGTCAACTTATCCCGTATGTTTACATATTGTAACAATTTACCCCGTATGGTGTAACAACCTACCCCGTATACGGGGTAGGTTGTTACAAAAAAACGTCTTCATTAATTAAGCTGTAGATAATTAGTGTTTATATGTTTTCAAGTTTTATGTGCCTCAGGTTTTAGCCAACATAATAGGCTAACTACAGACCCAAAATGGAGTGTGTGAGTACTTTCATTAGAATTATCTGGCCCAAAATGTGAATTTTGTAACGTCCATCCCCGGTCTCCCCTAAGAATAGGTTTTGCCCCTTGAGCAAATTATTTACGCGTATGCGGCATCCGGTTTTTGTCTACAATGCGAGGGAGCATAGCAACAGAGCGAAAACACCTTTACATTGAACAATGTTCATGCTGTTGGAAGTTCTATTTAAGAATGTTTAAAGCTGGTGTATAGTTTCGGGAGAACGAAAAATTAATTTTGATTCAATTAAGATAAATTATAAACGATTTAATCCAAGAACTATAATAAAGCAAATTATAGTACTTGAAATCTCGTTTTAGTGTCTTTATTTCATAATATAAGGATAAAAAAGATAAGTCGGGGACCCGTCTCAGGTTAGCGCTCACGTGGAAAACCAATGGGGATTCTCTTGTGTGGGTGTTACACACAGATCGTTCGCACTAATTCACGCCGTAACCTCCGGCGTGCGAACCTGTCAGCAGAGGTCTAAACGGCAGTTAAATTTCGCTTTATTCAAACAATTTCAATGAAATTCATCGGAAATAATGAAAGGAATGTCACAAGATCTCTCACACATATCTTTTAGTGCAATGTGGACAACATGTAACTACATTTGATCGGTTTTGTGCCAATTATTTTTTTGTTACCAAAACTATACACCAGGTTTAACATATTTGGAAATATATAGAAATATATGTAAATATAAGCTCAATACAAATGGAAACATTACCTAAATTTACGGTACCTTGCCACTACGTCCAATGCCATTTGGTCCCATAGCCATGTCGTCTAATGCCAATCGGTCCAATGCCATTTGGTACAAAATCCTTTTGGTCCAATAGCCATTTGGTCCAATCGCCAGTTGGTCCAATTGCCATTTGGTCCAATGCCCATTTGGTCCAATACCAATTTGGTAGAATGTAATAACAGGTGCGCATGCCCTATATTCGGCTCTTGCCTCTCATACACCCCACCCCACATTGTTCGTCCCTTTTGTGAACCCTATTGACTTTCCTTATTAATTTTCTACTCAGA
>CALNVZ010003433.1:39533407-39544035 GCA_940671915.1 Paracentrotus lividus
AAGCAAAAAAATAATTTAAGTGAAAAAACATGGAATAAATGTCAATTTGTATCTAAATACGGTTAGTTGGCCTCTCATTGCACTTTTCTCTCTGATTATTAATCACCCTTCTTTCATCTTGTTTCCTAATTCGATTGCTTTCATTATCATGATGATCCACTTCTCAAACTAATCACTATACCTTGTCAACTCGGCAACCTGGCAACAACAAGACCGAAAAATAAAGGAGCCACTTTTGTAGTGGTTGTCGAAACGACTTATTTCATTCTCTCGGTGCTTTACAACCATGCCGCGCGAACAACGTCTATTCTTTTCACTATGTTATCTCGCTGAAGTCTTTACAGTATTTTAATGATACGCCCAAGGTCAAAATAAGCTTATTTTTGTAGGTTAATTTACCCGTGCACTTTCTTTCTTTCTGCGATTACGAGCTTTGCCTAATAGCGTCATTTCCGACAGAAAACTCAAGCGTCTGTTCTGTGCCTGGCCCCGGGGCTACGCCGTGCCGGAGAATGAAGGCCTCGTTCGCGTAATTTCCCGCACATTATGATGATGAATGTCCCCGTGTAATGCGAGTTGCAATTTTCTCCTTTTAGCTTTGATGTTTGCCGCTTTGATGCCCTGCGTCATTGTAACACATGGATGTGCACCAAAACACGCTGCTAACTTCCACAAGTTACAACCCGTGTAGGTCATTAAGAAGTAAATGAAGCTAGCTAGATGGATGTGCGTTCTGTCATCTCTGACAACAGCTTCAACCAATCTTTTGATGGATGGGACTGATTTGGTATTATGCTAGAAAGCACTAAGGACCCGACATATTTTGGTTCAGGAAAGATGTAATCGCCTTTGTACTATCATCATCCAAAAGGTCATTTTCTGTTCACTTATAATATCTGCTTTCGTATCTCGAAAGTCGGTTGGTAATCTATATCCTGTACGGATTTTTGCATATAGGTTTGGCACGAATACTCACCTACCTATGTCTACCGTATAGTTTACATAACAAATGATGCAAAACGTACAACAAAATTGTACGTTCATCAAATGAAATACACGAACAAAATTGTTCAATATACGAGAATAAAAGGCTGAGAAAACGGGGGTGTCTATAATTTTATATTAAAAAGGTAAACTCGACTAGAGTAAGCCTATATCGGTTCCTTTCATAATTGTTAGCATTATAGTACCTTGAATCGAATACCCATGGTATAGATATTAAACCTAAAACAGGGAATTATTATAATTTAACATTAAAAAAGATTGCAGACTTCTAGAAGATTTTAAAGTTTACGTTGTCAAGAGCTCCTTGATAAACCTATAGGCATGATAGGGGAAAATACATTATTATGCGCTTTGGCAGATACGCCCTAAATCTAAAATAATAATGAGTACTTGATGACAAAATGAACCCTTTGGCTTTAATTTTGTACCCCATACACACATTATTTGAAAAGATTTCACACCTAAATTATTTTCCCCCGAATGTACCATTTTTTTTTAAAACACAGACTGTAGTGGAACATGAAGATCTATAGAAGCGGAGTCCTGTGTATTACGAACAGAAAATTGAAAACCAACAAAATGTAATTCCATGAAGTTGGGGCAAAAAGTGTGACATTGCAGCATCACTTAATATTCTATTTTAAGTCATAAATTATATCGTTTGTAGGCTTATTACTTATATTGACACCATTATTTTACTGGAGATTTTAGGCCATTCACACTCAGTTATGAAACATTTTGATATTACATTTAATTTTCTTATTTTTTCATCAAATGTCCCACTGCCCCAAAACATCAAAAGTGATTTCGTCCCCCCATCTTCTGACTAAAAAATCAATCAAGACAATACATTTACAAGTTTACAATCAAATTAAAAAAGTAAATCAATTTAACAGTAATGAATACAATATACTCAAATTATTGTTAATTGTTTGTTTTCAAACGCTTTTTTAAGTAGGTTGTTTATCAACTGCTGTTAAAATACTGAAAAACAAACAAAATTTACATTCCTTCTTTTCTCGGGATATTAACTCTAAAAGATATTAATGGTCAATAAGACCCATTCTTGGTTCATTGGTGCCATACGTCATTTCGGGTGCCATCACCAGGCATCTGATATGACGATAATTGACCCGAAAATGGGTCATAGCCTCAATGACCCCAGAATGGGATCATTTTAACCCTTCATTTTATTTTAGGAATGACAGTGTAAAAGTGCTGCATACCCCTGCTGGAAAGAACACACTCATTCACATTGTGAACACAGTGTGAAAACATAGTTCACACTGTGAAATTAATTTCACAATGTGAAAATGCCCCAATTTAACATTGTGGAGCACCACAATGTGGAAAACTACACATTGTTCACAATGTGAAAATTGATTTCCATAGAATCCAATAATTCAATTTCAGACAATCTGATATACCAGTATAATGGATAGCCCAGGGATGTGGAGATGATGATGGAACATTCAGGTGGAATCGCTCAGAAACCTGTTTACTTCTCTTAAAAATTGGTTAGGATGTTGTTTGTTCTTCTCCCGTATGTATACTATGGTACCTGGCATAGGTTCAATATGGCATGTAGGGGTAGGCAAACGCAGAAAATAGTTCAGTAAACAGTATACTACAATGAAAAGAAGGCAGAGAGAAAACATTTGTCATGTATTGTCTAAGTACATGATATTATAAGTTAGTGTTATAAACATGTTAATTTCAGTATATTTGAACATATTGTATGAAAAAATCTGCACTATTATTTCATTATCATTATTGGCATGGAAAATGATATTGGTACTAAACTTAATCATTACAATTTACCACTACAAATAAATACAGTGACAAGAAAATTAATGAATCTATAACATTATATGTAATAAACAGGCAATAAATCTCACGGAGGCCCATCACGGCATAGCCGTGGATGCCATGTCCTGGCCGTGGTGCAAGGAAACAGATTAATCACGGCAAATCTGGCCTTGCCTTTTTTCAAGCTGGCCTTAATGCCCTCTCATGAAATTTTTGCCCTTTCCTGAAGGACTGACTCTAATACCTACAATAAAAGGGAAATAATATGTCACTATTTTGTCACTTAAAGTCTCAGATCTGTCAGTATGTAAACAGAATGTGGTTTTTACATGATATACAGGCAAACAGAATTTTCATCTGCAAATCCTTTTGGAAAGGAAGTTGTCTGTTTTCCCATACAGAAAAGGCAATATTTAAACAAGAAAATCATCACCTGCTGACTGGTGGTGCATCTTGGACTTCTTCTTTTCCCCCTATATTTTGTCATGTTTAAGGCTGTTGCATTGTTCATGATTGCTTTTATTATTAAATGTGATCTATTGTTTCACTTTGTTGCCTGGAATAAATAAATTAAAATGGTTAATAAATTTAGGGGGAAAAAGTGGCCTTCGATGCCCTTTTCAATTAAGAAAAAGTGGCTTCGATGCCCTTATGAAAAAAAATGGGCCGTCGATTGGGGCCCTTTTTGGGAAAAAGGTTGGAAAACCCCAAAAAGTGCCCTAATTTGGAGAAAAAAATGGCCTGCCCAAAAGTTAACAAATTAAGGCCTGAAAAAATATGTTTTAAGTATTTATGTGAAATTAATCATATTTTTGTACAGTTCATTGTACTGTACAATGTAGAAAAAGAACAAACAAAAATTAACCCCAAACAAACAAAACAAAACAAAAACACATTAGCTGCTTAGGACACAATACAGTACATTGATCAAGAAACTATAATCTAGGAAGAAAACTCTGGAAACTAAACCTAATGTTATCACTTTCCTGTATATAACAGCCACTTTACACAATGAAACTAATATTGGTGGGTCTATGTTTGAATATTCAAGCAATGATAAGCAACTATTAAAATTTCCATTACTGTACCCTTTCCTTCATAACAGGATCTGAATATGTCTTGTAAAAATTTCTATGACATGCCACATGGGGGACAATGCATGCATGAGAAATAAGGGCAAATTTAAAAAACAATTAGTCAAAATTGGTAGTACCGTAAGGCCTTTACATTGCAACATTAACAAAGGGAACTGAACACTCAAGTCTGGTGCTGCCATTCTGAAGTTTCTCCCCATTCCTCATGATAGTAAACAAACTAAATATTATTTAGATATTAATTACTATCCTCTCACAGAGTAGATTACTTTCCAGATTGATTTTTGAGAAATAAAAACCATATACTTTTGTGGGTAAAACTGTAATTAACCAATTATAGAAAAGAAAAAAAAAAAAAACTGGGGACCAATTGAACTAAAGTTGTACATTTACCAGTGGCAGATCTAAGACTTAAAAAAATTGAAAAGATGGGTGGGGGGGGAGGAGACACATCCTAAAATTTTTCGTATTTTAACATACAGTCAATGAGTGGTATTCAAAGTATTGGGTGTCTCCTAAAGCCCCACCACTTCCTTTACATATGAGACTGGTTTGCATACTCACTCATCAGATGATGTCTGTGTGTAGCCATGACAGAGAGGTAGCCTACAGCTTGATGCTAAGGATAGCATGGATAACTGATACAATCTGTTTAAAAAATCATAATAGGTAGATATAATTATAAACTCAGAAACAAACCAAAATAGTGATCATCATGTCAAATATGAGACATTGGCCAAGGAAAGAGTCAAGGAAATCAGTAAATAACGATTTTTGAATACAAACACATGTACTTTCCATTATCGTTTTCACTTAATTTTTTTTTAACAATAACAGAGTATCAACGAAATAAAATTGACCAAGTAAGAAAATAGAAAATCATTAAGAGAAAAAAAGTAGACATTTTATTTTTTTTGATTCCTTGATCCTTGGCTGAGTTGATGCGACCTGTGTCTCATTTTGATATGAATTGATTGCAAATTAAAGTGCATAGAGATATATCTATTACTGAGATATAAATACTTCGACTTAATCCAGATAACAAATCATATTAAATTCATTATTAAAACAAAAACATTAATCAATCAAGTCAATATTCAATTGATTGACTGAGGCATAGTTACAGATGGTCATATTAAGGAAAACATTATTTGATGAGCGTTTTTGATGAGATTGACCTTAAATACCAATATTGGTGATTAAGAAATAATACAAAAAAATGTACATGTACATACTAGCACAAAACCAATCATGCAATGTTGTTTTTTCGAACAGTGAAAGCAGGGTCCGATTCTTTCACAAACCATGATTTAAAACAGGATTTTTATGGGCATTATCTTTAAACGGATGGGCTTCAGCTTTTTGCACATCTTTAGATATTCTTCATTGAAACTTACAGGGTAAAAAAGATTATACCATTAGATCATGGTTGAATATTAAAGTCATGGGCTTTTAAGGATAAATTAAAGAAAAACCCATCCTTACTAATTGAATTAGATTTGCTGATGTAAGAGTTAAAAACACAATACTACAATACATAGTGTGTGTGTGGTGTGTTGTACATTGTACTGACTTGAAAGCGTAGGAATCTCGGTGAAAAGTTCGAAAATAGAGAATATTAAACTATTCAAAAGACCATTTCATTTCATTCGCAGCTCACTTGTCTAGCTTTAATTATCAGCATGTGGTCGTAACATTTGTTATGGAGAATCAATGTGCCACAGTTTTCAATAGCATTTAAAAGGCTGAAACCATCTTTAAGCCTAATAGGCTAAACTAAAAAGGTGGTAACAATAATAAAAATGTTCAGAATCAGAGAAACTTTTAATCTGTTGGACCGTGATTGGACCGACTCCGGAAGAAGCAACGAACATAGTAAAAGGCCCTTAGATTCCTTTGTACCAAGCCCTAAAAGGCAAAAAAAAAAGTATGGACCTATTCTGCTAAATGGATTTTAACGCATAACAAATCGTCTTCTTTTGGAATGTCAAAAATTTTATTTTCCTTATTTTTAAGGTAAATTTTCATATTTTTTTCCGTTTTTTTTTTTTTCTCAAAGATAATAAAAAATGGAGGCGTTAAACAATTTTAAGATACTTTTTTTTTTTTTTTTTTTGCTTCCATTGTAAATATTTTCGTCCAGTAATTATTTTTTTTGATAATCTAAAAATTCATTTTTTTTGCTGAGTACAAATTATATGCATAAGCAATCCAAGTATTAATTCAAACCTGGTAATGTATATTGGAAAAATAAATAAATATGGTTAAGTCTTATTTACAGAATTGCTCTAATCTCAGTGTTATTAAGGTCATGATTATATGTGTTGGGAGAATAGTATAGTATTTTGTTTTGCTTCCAGAGCAGATAATAATGTATATGAATAAAATACCTCGAGAGTTAACCTCTTGATGTACAAAGAGGATTCTTGATTATAATATGGCCAGTTACTCAAACACCTGAGTTTGAGAACAAATGTTTTTAAATATATCAATTGACAGTCCAGATCTCAATTAGAGTCTCACAGGCCACAATGCAGCATACAGCGGTTTGTGTGCAGAGATGTTGCGTGGTTCCGTCAGCAGACTGAGCCACAGAATTCATCACGCATGAAGAATACCAACAGTGCTGGTTGGGCATGCCTCGAGTTTGGGGTGAGATAGGAGTGGCCTTACTTGATGAACATCTCCCTGCTCATGCAAATATTACATATCATGGTAAAGACATGCATGGAAACTGGTATATCCTTTTGCATTATACTGTTATGTCTTTAGAACACTATGAGGACAGTGAGCAAGGTTTTTCAAACTAAAGAGTTTCTCACTACAATTACGTTGGCAGTTAGTTATGAAACCAGTATCATGTAGTGTTAGGTCAGTGTAGGGCATTGATTGATAACTTTGTGTCTGTAGAATCAGGGGGGTCGTTTCACGAAACATGGAAGGTTGTATTATCTTTCACAACCACGTTAAGTTAGCTCAATCTTTACTAAGTCTGCATGGTATTTTACACAATACGCTCTTCCAAAGCTAGTACAATTTGTCAATTATCCAGATATTTCGGAGAGGTGATTTCATCGAGGATAGCCTAAATCACGGTTTCGTTGATTATCTAGACATTTGTGGTTTAGCAACAATCTTCAATTTATTAGAAATTGAAGTGATTAAAATCGGTCAATAAACAGTTTGAAAGCTCATAAAATTATGTATTAATTTATTATAAATGAATTAAAACGCACATGTTTTCTTACTGCATGTATTTACAAGGTTGTCAACTCATGAAATTATAGACCGTCAGAACTGAGAATGGGTACCCCCGGTATGCGTTATTTCATAGTTTCGTTAAATCAGACTATAAAAAAGTACGCTAGCTGAATATGGAGCTTAGATTTGAGGTTTTTTTCCTAATTTTCTGTTTGCTCACAAGAAGAATTAATAGTTTGTATTGTAATTAAAGAAATCTATCAATATTATTTTTGGGACTAATAGAGTCGATTTTAATCCAACGATAGCTCTGCGTGTCTCTTTATTTTAGTTGATGGTCAAGCGATATATGCTTTTGCAATTTATCAATATTATTCCTGTTGGATAATTTACGAGTAAATATTTCTTATGGGAGTTATAAAATCATTAAATTTTGTTAACAACCATTATTTTATGATTATTAGCAAATCCTGAGTGTTGGCACGTGTTGATATAGAATCAAAATGAGAAAATCGAGATTGGTGGCGGCAGATGCTAGGATTCGCTCAAACGATCGTTGCCCTATTAATTGAGTTTTGATGACGTATCAGCGCTCTCCAAAGATATGAAGGTCCGGATCTGTCGATATAGTATTTAGTAGGTTTGTTGTGTCCTGATCCTTTGTCAGAGAGGGCGCCGCTTGTGGACCCGTTCGTGGACTAAGTTGGTTCGAACTATTCGATTTAGTCAGAAAGTTTAGTACTTATGACGGTTTCGTGAACGCCCCCCAGGAACCGGGTGTCCTAGGATCATCGGATTCCCGAATGTCCTAGGTAATCGGATCTGGGTCATTGTCCTCCGTGGGGTCATTCGGCGACGACGGTGTCCTAGGGTCATCCGACCCAGGTGTCCTAGGGTATTCAGCGACCCGGGGTGTCCTTAGGCATGCGCAGATCGGTGTTCTAGGGTCATCGCGAACCCGGGATCCTAGTGGGTTATCGCGATTCCAACAGGTGTCCTCAGGGTTCATCGCGATCGGTGTCCTCAGGGTCATCGCGAACTTATGGTGTACCTAGAGGTCATCGGCACCGGATGTCCTTAGAGGTTCATCGCGGGCGGTGTCTATAGGGTCATTGCGTGATCAAACAGGAAATCCATCAATGTCGTATGGGTCATCGCGATCCCGGATGTCTAGCGGATCGCGCCAAGGTGTTCTAGGAGTTCATCGCTCGATCCTGTGTCTAGTTCAATCAGCAGATCGTGTTAGGGTCATCGGAACCCAGGGGTCATCAGGTTGTTAGGTCGTGTCAATAGGCTGGATATATTGGTGTAGAAAGACATCGAACAGTGTGTCAGTATGATCATTCACAACAGTAAGATTCTAACAATTGCAGAACTAAGATTCATATCTGTCAATACACATAGCTATAGTAAACAGCCAAAAGTTACAAGTATAAGGAAAACCCAGTGTCTAAATTCGTTACCCACCCTCCCACAAGCTAACTGCTCTAGAGAATAAAGCCCCACACATACATGCTTTGAAATTATCCCTGCTGACCGGATAGGTATATCATATTGCAATCACTTTCTTACAGAGGAGTTCAGATGACAGAAAGGTAATATAGCGCAAGCACCTTATACTGCCTAAATTCATCGAATCTATGGTAAGAGACTATGAAAACCAACAAAAAGTAACAATTCGCAATGAACATCGGTCATAGCGTTTGCAGCTGCTTCAAGGATGATCAGTGGATCGCAGCATCACTTAAATTCTTTATGTTACCCATAACAATCTAAATCGTTCATCGGGTAGATGGCGGTTAGCTAAACTAATAGAGCTGGTCATAACCCATACTCCAATTATTAGTGGAGACTGATAGAGCTAGTGCATTCAACTTCAGTTATGAATCGTATAATTTTAGGAGTATTACATTAACTATATGTCTAGCATCAAGTCCAGCTTGCTCCAGGATGCTATTCGCAGTTCAATATGTACAAATGATTAATTATAGTTCCGCTCCCAGGCTATACATCTAACAGGTAAGAAGCAATCAGTATTGGAAGCATTACTATGGATTGGTCAAACGGCAGGTGATCAATGTTGACATGGAATAGATAATCTATGGTCATAATATAGAGCATATATCTATTATCTAACTGTAAACTCCATCATATCCTCTTCTCTTGCCGTTCATCGGTATATGCCCAAGACCCATTTCGGAGTCTCATGCGATCGGTCCGCTCTCGCAATGGCATGGATACTCAAGTTCGTGGCGTACAATCAGACTGAGGGCAACATTTCCAATTGTGCTATAATGAATTACACATTAGCTCTGTCTTTTGCAATTGCGGAAGTCATGTGATAGCTAATTGCTTCACTATTGGTGAATGACAGGTGTAAAAAGTGCTGCTATACCCCTTGCTGGGAAGAACACATTCTCGTAGACAAGTCTCGTTGGATAGGAACAATAGCTGGTGACAGAAGTCAAGCACGGGGCAAGGTAAAGAAGATTACGACGCAAGAGGTGAAAGCCCATGACCAGGAGAAGGCACCGAACAGGAGAGGTTGGAAGAATACACTTGTCACAAGGATTAACGTGGAGAGTAATGACAGACAGCTCACCAACGTCGTGACAAAATCGCGTGCAACCAGGAAACGCCCCAATTAGTTACATATAAGTGTGCGAGAAGAAACATCATCTTGAAGAAGAAAACCACAAGAAGAAACAACCAGGGAATAACACAATGAATTTAGAAATAGGAGTGAGTCTCTAGGGACTAGGACTGAAGGTAGGGGCTGGAATATCTTCCATTCCACAAAAAGAGTGTGCGCGGCATCGTGGCGGTCCAGATGTGAGGAGATCATACGCCCTCGGACTGCAAGGCGCTGTTCTAGCCGTGTTCAAAACCCAGACCCCTGATCGCGCAACACCGGGCGATCGCGCGAACAAAAGGAAAGTTAGAGTCGTGAACAAAGAGAGCGGGAGCGAAGAGGAAGCGAAAGACAAAACAAACCCCAAACACCGACAAAACAACCAATCAAACCGAAAAAAACCAACACAGAAAAACAACCCAGAAAAACCACAAAAAAAATAGCACAAAACCCGAAAAAAAAAAAAGAAAAGACAAAAACACAGTATCACAAAACGCAGCACACATACAAACAGAAAAAGAAAACAAGAAAAAAAAACAAAAAAAAAACAAAAAAGAAAAAGAAATAAAAAAAAAAACAAGAAACAAAAAAAAAACGAAAAACAAAAAAACAAACAAAATACAGAAAGAAAAAACAAAACGAAAGACACAGGAAATGAGAAGAAAAGAAAAAAGAAAATACACCGAGGAGAGGAAATTGCGCCCGGAAAGGAGGAGCAAGAAAAGGAAGATGAACCATACTCACAAAGAGAAGATGGACCCAACCGAAGAGAGACGAGAGAGCAACTTCTCCGAAAGCGAGTTAGCCAAGAAAGGAAAAACGGTGAGCAAGAGAGTACAACTAAAAGAAAGAGGAGCAAAGAGAGAGTGGAGAGAGAGAGAGAGGAG
>CALNVZ010003433.1:39544060-39560536 GCA_940671915.1 Paracentrotus lividus
AGGGGGGGGGGAGAGAAAGAGAGAGAGAGATGGATAAGGAAGAGTGATCGGTTACATCAATCTTTTTGGAGGGAGTTCAGTACACTGTACTTTCTTGAGACGGGCAAAAAAGACACAAACTCGATCAATAATCGTTGCAAATCAAATATGACGTTATGCAAAATACTATATTTTTTATGGAACTGTGTATCATCACAAAATGGCTGCTCTAGGGAAGTAAACGTGATCTTCATAGAAATGTTATCAAGACATATATATATACACAAAATGATCATCATATAGATTGGTATATTAAAAAAAAGAAAAAAAAGAAAAGAAAAGAAAAAGGATAATAAGGATAACTACTGCAAACTGTACGATTGGTATGACAAAAATTATTCTTGTCCAACCTTCCCAGGAACACGTTGGAACCACAACACAGACATTATTTTAGGCCTACTTGGTTGGCTTCAAGGATACTTACAACACCCCTCAAATCGGGTAGTTTTTTAAAGGAAATAATGACATTAAAAAATATGAAAAATCAGCGAAGATTTGAATAAGATCAGACAGGGAATAATTTTTTCACTGATTCTCTAGTCTTGTATTCTGTCTTAGCTTTGACTTAAAAAATAATATACTTGACATGAGAATTTTGGATTCCCATGAAGTAATCGGGTCTAAAATATATATTTGGACATGGTAATAAAGAACAATAGCCTACAAGGGATGAAGCAAACTCCATTTAGATTGATTTTTTTTTTCCAAACAAGAAATAATGATATTCTTACCGCTGATTTCGATGCAAATGATAATTCATTGTTAAAGACTAAGATAAAAACAATGCTGTGATTCTATATAGGAACAATAACAGATTTCTCCCTTTTCCCCATGAACTTGTAACGTGCGCGCATAATGTCAAAATCTGGTACTCACAAAAACGCATTATTTACGTGTGGGACCAACATTTGACGTCATCATACGAAAGTCGTGAGTGGGATTCAAACCTCGGTTCCATGTTTATCAGTCTGTGGGCATTTTAGAGAAAATAACCGAAATAAGTTTAATTGCTTACATTGTGGAAAAAGAAAATCACCCGACAAGCTGATGCGGCTCGGACCAAGGTTCGAATCCCAGTCAGGTCTTTCGGATGGTGACGTCACGGAATGGTCCCATACGTAAATAATGCGTCAGTGTGACATTATGCGTCGCTGGGACATTACCGGTCGTTACACGCCCCACCCACTCTTTCTACCCACAGAGGACTACTGCTCGCCTGTGGCGCAGAGATGCAGCCAGGTATAACTACAGCTGTGTACATAACGAGCTTTGTCGAGAAGAATTCAGCTTTGTGTAGTATCACCAAAAGTGTCGAATTCAAAGGATTAGTGCGCGCGGGTGCGAGAGGGCGGGTGTATGTGTGTGAAGGGGGCGGCATACATTATTAAAGAGATACATAAGTAATGGGGACGGCAAAGAGATTCTGCTGAATATCGCTGAAAGCAGTTTCATGTTACTCTGCATGCATAAAGACATGTGTGTGAAAAATTGTGTGACATTCCTTTCATGAATTCTGGCGTAATTTAATGTTTTTGTCCGAGAGGTAGGTTGCGCCGGTAAAACTCAGCGAGAGGCTCAGCGCTCCCACACCGAAAAGCTCGTCGTGATCACGCACACCGTTGCGTTTATCTTTTAAAAATGTGATTTTTGTGCGCTGGCAGTTGAAGTAAAATAAACGTGTACCCACGTCATTTGAGTGAAGGCTTGTTCTTGCGACATTTCAACCTGTTCTTGATCAAATTTTCCTCAATTAACCGGTGAATACTATATTCAAAATTAGTAATCTAAGACTGTGATATGTACTCAAGTTTATTCCAGCTGACAAAGCGGTTGAATACCTAAAGCGCCATCTCTCCTAAAAATGATTTATCCATTTAAATATACCAGTGCATACAATACTATCAAACCTGTAATAATTTGTGTTCGGAGGGGAGAGTGCCCCTTGCATTCCATGCCTCATCAATCGACTTGACACCTTGGAAGTGGGGGGGGGGGGGGGGCGGGGTCGCGGGGGGAGGGGGGGGGCGGGCCAGGTGGGGGCGGGGGGGAGGGGGGTGGAAAAACATTCTGAGCTGTCGTATAAAACTTAGTGGTCATCTAATTAGACTTGCCGACCGAATCGTAATAATGTCATAAACGTGGTCGGGGAGGATAAATTGTCTTGCTTCATGATATGATATTATGAGTGATGTGTTAGTGGAAAGGGTCCATTCGCCATGAGGGGGAAAAATGACATCATTATTGGAGGGACATTTTTAACCCCGTTTCAGATCGAATTTACATTACCAATAATGATATAAACACTGTATGGCAAAGGTAGTTTTAAATAATATCACTGTCAGTATCTTGGTTAGGCATTTTTGTATGACTATTAAAAAAAAATCGATCTTGTTATTAAGAAATGTTGTTGTCTTTTTAAAATTTAATTATTTTTGTTTCAATGTAACTCCCAAGGTGTTAGACAGGATGCTCGATCTTCATTATGAATAAATACAAAATCCGATCTATAACACAATTGGAGTTACAGTGAAAATTCTTTCACAGGAAATCCTCACATGAAAGCTATTCATATAGCTAATGTGTTATACAACTTTATCAGAGAATACGTACTACAGATTTTATAGTGCATACAGCAGAGGTGAAACGAGAGATGGAGATGGGGGGGGGGGGGTAAAGGTTAAGAGGAAGATGTAATATACCATGTGTTGTTGATGGAGGGGGTAACACAAATTAGCGTTCCATCAAAGGCAAGAGACTAGAATATTTTTGATGGATATGTTTTTCGTCTAAACAGAGAGAAACCCGAAGCCAATACGTTGAGCTGAATAACCCCAAAGTACGATGGACATCAAGATTAATCACCTACCCCCCTGCGCACCAAATGGATTGTGCCATGCATCAGTGCTTTTAACATATCTCATTTTCCATTCTTCCCCGTCCCTCATTTTTTTATCCCATCATTTTGTCCCTGTCGATTACTGCATCATAAATGCCCCCGGACCGGTATAGCAATCCATCCCCGGTGACAATAACAACAACAACACATCCAAGGTATCATGAACAAAAAGATCCTTCAAATTGGAAGCTTTCACACGAGACAAAATCTTCGTAAAATTAGTTGCTTTTGACAAAACCGGCTTCCTCCCTAGAGATTTTGTTTTCACTGTTATGAAGTCATGAGTTAGAATAGGCAGGTAACTAACGTAACTCTATAGATGTCGTAATGCGATTTGTTTGAATATACATAATATTTGGCGAATGATACATTTCACTTGATCAGCTTACTACTAAAGAGATTTAGAGTACCCATAAAACTGCCTAAATTAAATAATAGACTTACACAGAAACTAATTACCACTCGTTTGAACCCCCCCAAATAAAAACAACAACAAACAAAAACAAAAACAAAAACAAAAACAAAAACAAAAACAAAAAACAAAATAAACCAAACAACATATCCACATACTTATATCTATAGTGAGTCTACATCTTCGTTAGATCTCGTATACAGCGCAGTTTGGCTGCACCATTTTCGATTTATTGGTGTGATATTGTAATTTCTCATTAACACATATAACAAGTGGTAATTAAAAAATAGATAAATCAATAAATGAATAAACAAATAAATACATACATAAATAAAATGAATGAATAGATAAATGAATGAATAATCTATATCGAGGTATTTGGTTTAACCCTTCTGGAAGCGTACCATTTTTTTCCCCTTTCATTCATAATAGCCTGTAGTGGCATCTAACAAAATAAATAAAAACGTACAGGCTACCTTTTGTGGACTTCTTTTGTTCAATACTTTTGTGTAACTGGCTACCTAATGACACAAACATGCTTATGTGTAAAAATAAAATGCATTGTTACTGTACACATAATGTAGGCTTTAATAAAATATTTTAAACTGTAGGTATAATATTTTTATTGCAACGCACCCGTCCTTTATACATGTACAGTAAATGTGTATTTTCATTTCCAATTTATTCATAAGAATTTTCCTACTCACCTCGATACTCTATGTCCATTTTGTTTCAAGTTTTGATTTGATTTAATTTGATTTGTTAGGTATAGTATCATATAAGAATAATACAGTGAATAAATGTCATAAATTAGTATGGACAGTGCCCTGTTACACAAAGACCTACGATCGATAAAAAGTTACGACCGAATTTTCTCGGTAGCCTCTATTTGAACGCAGAGACATTCATAGATTAGGATTAGGATATGAATAAGATAAGGATTAGGGCTAGGGTTGGGATTAAGATCATCATTCTTTAGAGCACCCTGTCCATGATGAGGCTACCGAGAAAAAAAAATCAATCGTATCTTTTTATCAATGGTAAGTCTTTGTGTTACAAGACACTGGTCTCATGAAAGCCGGTAAAGGCTTCCAAACGTCCTTACGATTAAAAGAGTTTCCTGTTAATACAATATTTTCATGTTAATTATTGTATTCTGTACCTTGCTTTGCATGATTGTTACGTTCTTGTATTTAAAGGTAGTAGTAGATATATAGATTCCATTCTATATATCCTGTGTATTATAAGAAAAGTGTAATAATAGGAACATGATGATGGTGTGAACGCTTCCTTGGTGGACTGTATGGATGCAAATGGGATTTGACAGCTAGCGCGACCCTACAAGTGCAACATCAAAGGCAACGCGCCTCATTTAGGCAAAATTCGGCTGCCAGTTTGCCGACTGCTTCCCGCTGGCCAGTCATTGCTCATCATAAATAGTCGACAGTTTCAGCCTTATTCATTTTGCTTGGATGTTGGTGGTACAGAGTGTCTCATAAGACAAAGGTTTGTCAGCTATAGGTCTAGATTATCTAAACAATATTACACTACTACTATCATATTACTACTATACTACTACTACTACTATACTACTACTATTTCTACTACTACTACTACTACTACTACTACTACTACTACTACTACTACTACTACTACTACTACTACTACGAATACTACTACGAATACTATTTATACTACTACTAATTACTACTACTACTAGGCCTAATACTACTACTACTACTGCTACTACTTATACTAATACTATAGGCCCTATTGTGGCTATTTTGTTACATTGAAGGTGAATTGCTTATATGATTATGATTCTGTTTTCTATTTATATACATTTTTTTGTTACATAACAATGATGGGTCAGTTAATTCTTGGAAACCAAACAATACTTATAAAATCTTATATAATGGTGGAATGAGTAGGAGTGGTCAACATTGAAAATGTGTATAATTTGGAATTGTAACATGAAGAAAAACTAAAAAAACAAACAAACAAACAAACAAACAAACAAAAAAAAAAAAAAAAAAAAAAAAAAAAAAAAAAAAAAAAAAAAAAAAAAAAAAAAAAAAAAAAAAAAAAAAAAAAAAAAAAGAGAGAACATTCGATAAATAAAATGCTTCCAGTGGATAAAACGAGAAATAGGACGTAAAAATATACTTTGAAGTAATAAAACACTTAAGGACGTTGCACAGTTATGTTTCTGCGCATCTTGACCGCGCATCCTGGGCGCGCATTATTTTCTACGTCACAATGGGAAAAATATTCAGCGCTCACGGGCGATCCAGCGTTCAAAGAGTTAAAAGAAATGAACTTTATAAATATAGTATTTATTCCTTCTTTTTGTTCATTATTTACCTACTTGCAGAGATATGTAAAGCATTTATGTTGGTGCATGTTCGTTGTTATTCTAGAGATTGCGATGGATATGAAATTGGTTGTTAAATGTTTGTGAGCAGGATTTTGAATAAGTAGAAAATTAATAGAGTTTTCACATTTTGCGTATTTTGGCACTTTTCAGTGGTTTCAAGTAGACTCGCCATTATTACAACGCCGAATTTTGAAACGAGCACATTGACCCCCATATTTTAATGTTCCTACTCTTTTAGTTTATATTCCTCTACAACTTGGCACAATTTTGATGAAATGACGATTGGATTTTGAATTGTTCGAGAGCTATGATTTTGAAATCAAGTGTAAATTATAGGTTGGATTCTCATATTTGTTTGACGTTTTCGGCGCTATTTGTGTGTTTTAAGCCAATTTGCATACTATTCGGGCTCCGATAGCTTAAAAACGGAGCCTATGGACCCCTTTTTTAATGTTTATACCCGTTGAATATGTATTTCTCTACAACTTTGTAAATTTTTAGAAAATGACTATGGATTTTAATGTTCGGAGAGCGTAATTTTTGTATCAAGTGGTAATTTAGAGTGGATTTTCACGCTTTTTGGATGTTTTCGGCGCGTTTTTGTGAATTTTCAAGACTAATCGCGGCGAGTATTTCGGGCGGCCGATAGTTCAGAAAACTGAGTACATGGACCCCCCCTTTTTTAAAGTTTCTTACATATTATGATGAATCCCTCTACAACTTGCAAAATTTGATGAGACTGTCATTTTTTAAAAAAAGTGCACCCTTAAAAATACTTTTTTATTTTCTTGTAGATTCCAAGCCTCTAAGATATGGTTTTTGCCATTTTACGCACCATTTTTGCCACAGAGGGCGCGTGCTGGCCTCAAAAATAAGTTACAAATGTGCCAGTTTAAACAATGTCTCCATCTTTGGTATAAACTTTTGTAACAAATCAGGAAGGTTTTGATAAAGTTTGATACGGTTTTTTGACAAAGTAATGACGATTTTTACTTGTTTGTTGCACTCGCGAGGTCTAACAGAGGCCAATTTCTTAAATTACGCGTACTTTTACAGGCCATCCAAATATGGCAACTTCAAAGTTCCTTTAGCAAAAATCAAGCACATGAACCTATATTATTTTTTGCATTTTGCCATACATAGATACCAAAGTAACTCTGTGCAAAATTTGGTGAACTTGTCATGGTTTTGGTTTCAACTGTGCAACGTCCTTAATAGCTCAAGTAAGGCGTTATATAACCTGGGTCGTTTCACAAAGTCGATCGTAACTTTAATGAAGGACTTGATGAAACTTTCCCAGGTTTTTATCATTATCATGTTGAGATAAAGTTTATACGCAGTGATGGACCGACTAGTAATGGCTTGCGATTGAATATCAATTAAGAGACACAATAATATATACAGCATAAATGTTAGTTCCACTTCGTCGGTTTCAATGAAAATATGCAAAGTCACATGATAATGTTCTTAATTGTATATAACTTTCAGGAAAATACCAGATCTCGTAGATCACTCTCGCGGAAAGAACGAATACATGTTAGAGTATCAGTAAAGGCAAGCACATCTAAATCTAATATAGGATCAATTATGAAGAAATACGTCAGGGATAGTAAAAAGATTTAGACTAACTCGTCATGACAATACCATCAAAATACATTATACAAAATCCGTAAGTCAGTGAAGAGATGCGTGAAGTAAAATGACCGCCGACGTAAACAATAATGTTCATAGATATTTTTTCTGACGATTGTGTGGGAGAGATTTATCCAGAAAAGGTCTGTAACACCTTTTTAAAAAAAGAAGAAGAAGAAGAAAAAAAAAATCAATACTGATAAATGTGAAATCGTCACATTTATGTTATGAAAAGAGGGAACATAATTATGGTATTCTAACTTCATAAGGATAAATTCATGTTTGATGCTATCAAATTAATTCCAAGTGATTGTAAAAGTATTTATGGACAATTGCAAAAATCTGTGCTGAACATAGACTCTATCATATGCTGTCAGTGCATGTAATAATGTGTCTAGAGGAAACCCTGAAAATATTATTTCCTAACCCTCATTATGCCTCAAAAAGGTTAAAAAGTACAAGTGACCGCAAATACCAGACTTTTCCCTCCATAGACAGCAGTACAGTGTTAACTTAATCGTACCCAGGTACGCTTATGACTATGTTGATATCCAGTCATCAATATCTCGGCAATTATACGACCGATTATTTTTAGAATTTCAGACGATTCCAATTTGACCTAAAGTTTTGCAATTATAATTACAGATATAGCAGGAAGAGTTTTTTTTAAAGATCCTGAAAAGAGTTAGACAATCCCTTTACATAAGTTCGAATGAAAAAGTAATCCACAAAAGCTTGCCCCGTGTTGCTTGAACAAAAATTCGCATCTGGAGACAAGAACCGCTCATATCAAAAGAAGGGAATTTTATTTATTTATTTATTTATTTATTTATTTCTCATTTCTCAACAATATAACAAAGCATACTGTAAAAGCAATCATTTTCAATGAAATACATTGAATACATGAATACATGCTTTCATTTAGCACAAATATTTGAGATTTAAGGGTGCTATCTCACTTCGCGGAGACGTCTCCGCGACAGAATAAAAAAAAATCGTCTCCGCGACGGATTAAAAGTATTTAGAGGGTCTCCGCGACAATTTATTTTTAAAAAATCCGTCTCCAATTCAGAGAGACGTCTCGGAGACGTCTCTAATACTTTTTATCCGTCGCGGAGACGTCTCCGCGAAGTGAGATAGCACCCTAAAGCAATTGACAATACAATACATATAGAAGGCAATTAATTCATAAAAGATATTAGATATCAAAAAATTTTTTTAGAGAAATGAGAGGAAATCGGCCTAGAAGCAAAGCTTGTTAAAGGTGGCTGATTTCCCGCATGTTTAGGAGCAGCTGATTCAGAAAAGAATTGAAAATTTCTTACTAAATGATGAGGCCCCCTGTACACGTAAACTCATCCATCTTCTAACACTGTTTCATCGCCTTGTTGTGCAGGCCCGCTTTATCTTACTAAAATCGACCATCAATTTTGATTTGGGTTTTTACCTCGTAAAAGTACAGACGTAGGATGTGTACTTTTTTTAACTTTGGTCCCGCCGGTTTCTAAAATGAGAACAATGTCTTTTATTTTCAAAGTCAAGGAGTCCTAAATAAAAAGGGCAATTTTACATTTTTAGTTCATAAAAATGCGATTTGGGGGCTTTTGCACCATAAATGCTTTGTATGTTTGTTGTTGATAGTTCGTATGTTTTTTTCTTTTTTATAAAGCTATATCTTCAAAATTTCAATTTCATTCAAATTTTGTACAATAATTACCAGAATGTACTCTTTAAAGCCAGTACGAACTAGCAGCCTTGTATAGCACCACCTCAAGTCCTCAACTATTCAATTCTGCCCTGATTCCTAACCCATAATGCAACATTCTGAGCAGTGTAGTCTTATAATACAGACCCAATTCAATGATAACACACTAACTGACTACTCAATACATTCATATCCCAAAATAGTTTTATCAAGTTACAGAACAAGTACTTTTCCCCTCAAAACAATTTAGTTTCCTTCATGCAATTAATATTAAAGGCTATTTCAGCCAATCCAATATTGATAGTTATCTCAAAAGGTATACTTTTAGACTAGCTTTTTTATTTATAACACAAAGTCAATGGGAGTGTTGGTCAGTTCGCTCTCGCTTTAAGACAAATGGAAAAGTATAGGCCAACATGATTGTGTTTTGTCATCAACGATTTTTTTGTTGTTGTGCCTACATAAATGACAATTAGTTAAATCTGATGTTGTATTACATAATTATTTATATTTGAAGAATATAGTACAATGATACACCAGTAGCGGACGCAGACCGGAGTCACACAATGAACTTACCGGGCCCATGCGTAAACATAATAGAGCTGCTTTTGTCCCCAGACAATTTGGGCCCCCGACATGCATTCCATTCGATTTTCTTGGATCCGCGCCTGGATACGCGGTAAATCATTGTATATTGTTTGGACACCGTGTATGAGTAGACCTGCTGCCGTGTTGTCTTGGATCTGCTCGACCTACATGGATGCCAGCCCTCTCAAGCCCCGGACCTCCCCGGGACAAACCCGTCGCGCCACGCTGATTGAAGCTGACAAGTCCGTGACGCGCAAACCCACAACATCAAAGAGAACCCCCACTCCCCCGCCTTCAGCCCCTGCCATCCAACCCACTAACCCCTCCGGTCTCAGCATTTCATCTTCTCATAAGTCATCCCCATTCAAGTGTCTGCTATTTTTTCCAATGTGCCCTCCCTTCGCGGGACCTCCATGTATGATATTAAATTGCTTTTCGAAGAGCACACAAGCAAATTAATCTTGACACTTTCGGGACTGCCGCCATTTTGTGTTGTTCTCCTTTCGTCAACATCAAAGGCTGTCGTCTGCGTGATGCTATAGGAGGCGGGCGCTGCGCGGCAACCAGCCGAAATGTTGCCGTTTGAGACCCTTGTCGCCGAGGAAATAATGTCCGCTATGTTATCATTGTCCTATTCAATCTCGTTTCCATTAGTGTTGAACAGTAATGGGATTGTCTCTGATGATAATAGCAAGAGGACGCCATCTTTTATTATTAAAAATGGTAAACCTCGTCAGTGGGTGCTGTAAAATGGCGCCCTATATTGTGCGATCATCCTCTTTTTCAGCAAACCGCTTTAGATTAATGAAAACAACATTCTCTAATTTCTAACTAAATCTTTATTTTTTCGGTATTAAAACTGTTGTTCATAAAATCATTAAATTGGCGAGATAAACAACATCGGTATTATAACATTTTAAAACAAAAATTGAATTTGAAGAAAAGGGATTTTTACGATGAGGAGTTTCGGCGTCGCGGAATAATTTTTCAGACGGTGACAGAGAACTCAAAGTAAGTAACAAATGATTTGAGATGAACATGAAGTTTGATATTATTATTTTAATATGTATATTTTTTAAATCGGAAAACGGATCAAGGGGCACATAAAATTGACTGGATTGGAGATGAAGATATGGATTTTTTAATTATTGTATTCTTAGTGCAAATACAAAACCGATAACAAATGTATATTCATATGAAAACGTTGGGGCTTCTTTCTAGGAAAACCATTTTCACGCACCGATTGTCAATGGAAGGAATGCCCGAAAAACGGGAGTTTTGTTGAATATACTGGAATAAAAAAAAATCGAGAAGATCATTTACTTAGTTACACAGGTTTTATGAGGGTTAATGTATATAAAACAAGATAAAACCTTGGGAAGAATATTTTTTTACCCCTAACCCTCGCGTTTTGAGCTTTAAAATCTCCCATTTTAGTCATTTTTGGGTCGTTTTTCTGTGTGAAAATGATATTTTGGTCAAACAGCAGTCACTAAAAGCTTTCTGTAAAATTCAGCAGCGCATCGATTTCCTAGTTACGCTGAGTGAAGTAAATATATTAATTTCTCTTTCCAATGATTTTAACTTCTTTGTGATTGGTCAATATTTTCCCCCGCGTTTTTGATATCATAAAAAAAAATATGATAAAATACTTCGATCCTGACTGCACAGCTTGCACTCTCCTTTTACACGGTCTTTATTCAGGGCATTGTTATCGCGATATCGACGGTCAGACGTAGAGAGAGTCTATACCCAGTACACACATTTCCCGTAAGATTCTTTCTGGTCGTTAGTGCACTGTAGTGGAACTGTGCGTGTTTGGTATAAAATAACACTGTCCTTTTTGATTGTTCACGTTTTCATATGTAGGCCTAGGTCATTGTTCAATTTCAATTTTTGTTTTGTCTTGTCACCATAATCATCATTTCAGGAAAAGAAGAATAAAAAATTATTCTAAAAAAAAACAAAACTTATTGTGACATCCCACCTGCCGTTAGACGGGTTCGAATTGGGTTTGAGGTTAGTCGCGGAGACGTCTCGGAGCTAACGTCTAAGAGTCTTTGCGACGTATCATGAGTCTCGGCAATGTCTAATGAGTCGTGGGAAAATCAAACATATTCAATTATCCATAATTTTTTTTCAGTCGTGGAAACGTCTCGAAGACGTTCCTGGCGACGATTCCGAATCTCCGAGTCTTGAAGAACTCCCTGCGACGTGAGATAATAGCTTAATGTTAATGCGTTTGATCAGTAAAGTTTCGGCGCCAGAAACCAGTTTGATTCAAGCTGGAGCAGAGGCTCATTTACAATAAACAATCATATAAACCAATGCATGATAATGACAATAATTGTGATTGTGATAATTGTAATAGAAAGTATTTTTAAAGTGTCATCCAGTAACTTTCAATTTGTATACGTTTTTTTTACTAAACATAACACATGATAATGAAATAAAGAAATCAACAAAAATTTCACAAACTTGAGGAAGTTTAGAAAGGTGTACTCAAAAGCAAAATTTCACACGAAAGAATGGCATGAAGTAGGACTAAGGGAAACTTGTTATATGGTCCTAAACCCACTTTGACTACTGCCCGCGTTGTCCCACCCCACATCGTCTTATGTCATTTCGTCTACAACCTGTTCGTCTAACTACCTTTTGGTCCAATTGCCACTTTGTCTGTTTACCATTTTGTCTAATTCCCATTTCGTCTAATGTCCATTTCGTCTATTGTGCATTTAGTATCCACCGTCCACTTGGTCGATTCCCGTATAACAAACTGGTATGGACCAATATTCATTTTTGAAATAAGCATTGGTAACTAGACCAATGACGAATTAGACCCCTGCGGAAAATAAACCTGATTCTTCATTGACCAAATGGGGTTAACCCATGTGGTACAATACACTCAGAGATTTGACAAACTGCTTTCAGATCAAGTGGATATAAACTGAAACAATGTAACACCAAAACAAACCACCCACCACACGTACCAGAGCCGAGATTCACGCAGTCGGACCAAATCTGCGGCGACACCTCTCCAAACCAGTCCGCCCCGCTGCGCGCTCATTAGAAATTTCGTTATTCGAAAATTAGCCGCCGACGATGATGGTGATCGCGTCTGACGGGCGGAACGGCCCCATCGTAAAAGTTACACCGTGAAGTTGATACGATGCTGATTCCTAACCAGCTAGCATGCTGGGTATATGTGTGGGAGCAAGAGTTTGAGATCAACTATGATTTTCTACCAAAACCACCATCTCTCTCCTTTGTATGGTATCCGTACATTCTTTACTTCACAAAACAAAACAGACAAGACAAAACAAAACAAAATAAAACAAAACAAAACAAAACAAAACAAAGCAAAGCAGAGCAAAGCAAAGCAAAGCAAAGCAAAGCAAAGCAAAGCAAAGCAAAGCAAAGCAAATCAGAGCAGAGCAAAGCAGAGCAAAACAAAACAAACAAAATAAAATAAGGTAAGATAAGATAAGATAAGAAGAGATAAGATAAGATAAGATAAGATAAGATAAAATTGAATTAAATTAAAATAAAATAAAATAAAGCCGAAAACACGGAGCTTTATAGAAATTAGCGGCAAACTATGACGATTCCGTCTCACAAACATGAAAAAACATGCACAAGAGCACCTTCCTGACACTAATTTGTCCGATCAACAGCTTTAATTAATGAAGTTATTGCAAAGAAGTTAAATAATTTCAATAAAATTCAAAAGGGATGTGGAAAGTGGCTGGATAGTCCAAAGATAACGCAGTTTTTCGTATACACCGACCTTATTTCTTTTCTTTTTTTTCGGGAGGGGGTAAATATCCGGCCAGCCGAAGGTGCTCTCAGAGGAAATGGTGGTAGAGGAGGGCGGGGGAGGTAGGCAAAGGCATACTTTGGATGTTTAAAAGCAATAGTAGTTTCGTTCACACGACCAGCCTTAACTCCAAGTTAACTCCAAGTTATCCTCGAGAACTTAGTCCTGGAGGATAACTTGGAGTTAAGGCCCTTGTGAACGTACTCGGTGTTTATGTTCTCGAGGAGAAGTCGGGCTTTATGTTCTCGACAGATCTTAGGGTTAAGGCTCAAAACTCCAAGCGGTGAGTGGTCTCCGATCGCGTGTTAGACCGCGTGGACACGATTTTAACTTGGAGTTTCGTGTTCTCGAGGATAAGAGTGACCTCTTGTATAGGTTAAACTTCCGGTTCAGTAACTCACGAAATGAATAGCGCGTGCTACCTACAACTTGTACTTCCGGTCATCGAGCCTCTCGCTTATCCTCGAGGATAACTATCCTCGATGATAAGCACTCCGTGTGAGACCGACTCGAGAACAAGCCATCGGGGTTTAAATTCTTAGGGATACAATCCTCGAAAACTAAAACTCCGATGGTCCCGTGTGAACATTCCTTGCAATGTGAACACAACCAACCTCATTGGTAGACAAGATGTCAAGCTTGTCAAGAAGACGTGGGATGTCATTGATGTTACCCGCCCTGTTCAGATTGCTTGCAATGTGAACACACCCAACCTCATTGGTAGATGAGATGTCAAGCTTGTCAAGAAGATGACGTGGGATGTCATTGATGTTACCCGCCCTGTTCAGATTGCTCGCGGTGAAATGGGTTTAATATGAATTTATGATGAACGTACGGGTGTCAATTTACTTTGCAACCAGTCGTTTGGTAAACAGGCCAGCATTGATATAATATTAGCTTCAAACACAAACATGACAAACGTGTATTCTGTGACGCAATGAGAAATAGAATAAAGCGAGATTTTGATTTCAATTAAATTCATTTATTTTTAATTAAAATTCAAAATAACAAGACATGGAATTATCTACAATTATTTTTGAGGACCCAAAGAAAATTAAAACTTGTAAAAAATAAATTTATTTTAAACATGGAATAAAACTAATCAGAAACAAAACCCATAATTTGTTAGGTTTTTCTCTATATTACAAAAAAAAAAAAAAAAAAAAAAAAAAAAAAAAAAAAAAAAAAACATGATTTTTTTTTTTTTTTTACCTATTGAAGATTTCGAGGATGCATGATAAAAAATGTGTATTACACATATTTTTACGTGTGAAAATTAATGTTGTGAAGCATTAATGTCCATGCCACATCCATGTCATTAATTAATTAATTAATTAATTAATTAATTTGTTATTTTTTTTTTTCCTTGCCGTGGAACAAGACAGAGCTGCTTTTCCTTTATTGATGAACTGATCTACGAATGGCGATATGAGTTTCTTTGAACCCTTTTGCGGGGCAGATTTTCGTCCTTATTCTTTGTTTCTACATCTACATGTTAAAAAAAAAATAGAAAGAAAAAAGTCGCAGATATTGACTCGTTTGAATAACCACCATGTTCTATGTTTCACGGTGTCGTTGAACTCACAAAACGAAAATCAACCGACATTCTCTCTTTGATCGTTTCGCAATATTCATACTTACATACTTCAGAAAAATCTAGCAGCCATAAAAAAGTAAACAACATTCCAAGTAAATATGAAAGGGAGAAAGAGGAAAGCAAAAAGTAAATAAAATTTTGATCAGAGAAAAAACAAGAAAGGTCAAGAACGAGGCGTCTGAAAGTCGCGTACGAATTTTATCTTTTCCTCTCTGCTAACTTTCGCTCGAGGTATATTTTCCATGTCACCGCTGTCACAAAACCCTCATCATATTACCCGTTCTATATGCTCCATTGTTTCTCTTTCATCTTTAGCATGCAAATACCATTATAAAAATGTATACACTTCAAACATTGTCTCCTTTCAGATGCTCTACGATCGCACATGCCCCGCCCCTTTCCTTAAGAATGTTGACATACTGCGGCACGTAGGGCCGTACAACCGCGCAAGCAATGTTTGTATGTATGTATTGCTTTTGAGCGCGGAATTGCAATTTTTGCCTCTAGTAATATCAATAAATGCGTTATGACATGTCAAACATGAGCCGACTTTGACTTGGCCCGCCGACTGAAGTGGAAAGTAATGGCAAAATTTATGTATTTGTACTTTTTTTGGAGAGTTAACCTGCCGGGTCTCATATTGACTCGCTATCGTGCGTGTCATATTTGGGCGGGTAGCTGGTAAATAGCGTTTAGTGCCTGCGAGAAGGACGTTAACCAGAATGTAAGGAGTATTAGGACGTAACGACCTTTTGGCAGGTAGCTGTTGATATGGAAGATGTTTGTGACGTACGTGACGTTGGCATTGTACTTCAGATATTGAGGATGGACCTCGATGAAACTAGGGTGACAGGGGTCAACCGTTTTAAGGAGGAACTGAGGGGAGGGGGTATATAATGTAGTAGTGGCAATGGCGTATCCAGGGAGGGGGGGGGGGCAAGAGGCGCACGTCCCCTATGTTTGAAAACTACTCATTGACTGTACTGTACATGCTAAAATCTGGAAATTTGGGGCTGCGCCCCCTCCTTATACCTCTAATTTTTAGGCGAATATTCCTATCTTCAAATTCTGGACCCGCTACTTGATGGGTGTGACGTCAGGTGTCTATGATGATGGAAGATCGAAATGACTAAAAGAACATGTTTTTTATTTTTTTAAATTTTTTTTTCAAATCGTGAACTTTGCCAACAGAACTACCAAAATCTAGGTTCGAATCTCATTCACCTCTTTCCAATGCTGTCATCATGTTCATTGAACATCGGTCCCATACATAAGTCACACGTCTGTACCCATCGGTATTGTACTTTTGTAAAACAGCCATTTTTCAGATGTATTAATCGCTATTAGAAGGTGATAAACATTTTACATTGGAAATCCTCATATTGAATCACAAAACAATCAGTGGAAATGAAT
>CALNVZ010003433.1:39568108-39604656 GCA_940671915.1 Paracentrotus lividus
AGTAAATAAATATATAATAGATATAGAAATAATTAATCTAGATTTAATAATGATGATAATAATAATAATAATAATAATAATAATAATAATGATGATAATAATAATAATAATAATAATAATAATAATAATAATAATATTAATAATAATAATACAAAATATGCGAGCGCGAAGCGCGAGCGAAAATTTTTAGAGCTCCGTGGAAGAAAAAGGAGTGTGCAAGGCCCATTTCAGCCTTTAAAAAAATACATATCACCCGAGAAAAGTGGGGGGGATGATTGTACATGCCATCCCCCCAACCTTTTGAGTTGGGGGGGATGCATCCCCCCCATCCCCCCCGCTGTCTACGCCCCTGTATCAGAATGAAGACGAAACGTCAAATGAAATACGCAGAACTAATAAAAGTAATTCAAAAGAAATACATTACATTTAAACAAAAACATCAAAGGTATCGGGATAATAGAGACTGATGTGAAGTTGATAAACATTGCTGCCTTGTACCGTCTTTTCTTCGAAGTTCAACACGACACGTAAATAAAAAGACTAATGCATAATGTACACGTATATGGAACTATATACTAATCATGGGGCATATTTCGTGAACATGAACATTACGTGTTGATTCCTACACGTCCTGACAAATTTCCCAGTATACCGGATGCGATCACAATGTTACAACATATTATTATAATAAGATAGGTGTGTCGTTGAAATGTTCAATTGTGTCATTACTGTCATTTGAAAATATTGACATTAGAACCATATTCCGTACGTTTGATTATGTCAACTTGTCATCTTGAACAGGTCTCATGTAATGATAATCATTATTATCATTAATATGCCTATATATACGTGTATATTATTGTTAACAGCATTATTAATAATATTATTATTGCTCTCATCTTTACCCTTAGCTTCAATATTCAAAAGTAAGTCAAAATTTCTTCATACAGTAATCGTATAATGCGCGCAACTTCCAAAAGGGAAATAACGTTGTGAAGAATATATTAATAAAATCTTTTCCCAATTCCATTTTCCTATCAGATTTCAACTGATGCACATTTTCTCCTTCATAATGTTGGACAATATTATGCAAAACAGACACCGCCTGCTTCCGTATGTGTCACCGTGGTCTTATATAAGTGTAAAGAATGATGATTTCACTTGATCATCAATATAAGAGTGTATAAACATGCGCATGATTTATGTGTCTTCTGTCGCCCAAATGGATGGTTATGTGTGTCAAGCCTTTCTGATTTCGCTTTGTGATTTGCCGCCACCATACACCGCAGCCCGCGCAATAAATCCATCTTTTCTCTCTGCTCTCTTCAATTTCTCCCGTGGATAATGCACTCATTTATCATCTGTGAAATGCAGACAATAAATAAAGTAATGTATTTCACGCAGTCAATAGCTTTTGTGGTTTACGGTTTTTTTTCTGGAAGCAAAACGAATAAACAAATTAATCAAAAGTGACAGGAATGCTGACAATAGTCTGAACAAATCAAATGCTTTTCTAGTTCATAAAGTGAAATATAATTCTGACTCGCATTGTACTTGACAACAGCAATGTACCCATGCCATGTATGCAAACCTACAATAAATTATTCCTTTTTTTTTTTAATATGAATTATTCTTTAGACATTCAACATTCTTCAAAATTTAAAAAATGAACTAAGAAGTGGCTGTTCCCTGACAAATATGGCGACTGACCATATTTTCGAGTGTTTTCTCTCTAAAAATAATGACATTTGCTCCCCTCAAAATAAAGCAGTTGATTGAGAAACAATGCCATAATTTATTTCCTTCGAACGAATATAGAGTACGTGTGATAAATGAGCTGGATTCGGTATCAGACAGCATAGGAAATAAGTGATGAAATACCCTAAACGTGATCTGAGTTCGAAAGAAATGAAAATGGATGTCATCTCCAAAATAACATGACAATGCGATTCATTATTTTATCACATTCTCTAGAAGCATGTGTCAAAGACTTGTATTAACTAGATCAATTACAATAATAACCCTGAATTCATTGTCGATTTTTAAATGTTATATTCTATACTCATTCAGGAAATAAAGAATCTACGAAGATGGATGTAAAAAGGCGCAATCTTTCTTTTTAAACGTTTAGCTTTTTTTCCTCCTATATTTTGCTGAGTATGCTGAGAGCTACTTTTTTGGAATGATCAGAAAATGTATAATATCTGTCTGTTTAAAAAAAAAAATATATATAACAATAGTAATATCTAGTAATATATATTTTCTTTTTAATGTCGCATTTTTTCCAGTTACTATTAAATGCTCAAAGCGTTTTACAGCATTGCTTTATTATTACTCGGCTATTTGATTGATAAACGACTCAGTTTTAATGTGCACACTCTCCTCTCCTCTAGGAAACTTCCAGCCATGGCGCATATTCTTGTCTGACAACAATCGTACTGGGTAACTCATTTCCAGCTGTTATTTGTTTCCATACTAGTAATTCAAAGATATGTATACAATCATAACCATTGTATATAGCGTGTTGATGGTTGTTCCGAATGTTCGTTAATCCGAACACGATATAAGGTCCGTTGTTCCGAAAATGAATTAAGGTACGTCAATCTAAAAATGACAGGTTCGTTCATTTAAAACAAAACAAAACAAAACAAAGGAGCCTATAATGTAACAAGCTTAGCTTTTAGCTTAGGCTCCTTCTTATTTCTTTCTTTCTTATTCTACCGATATTATTCGTCTTATTATTTTATAACTTTATCAAATAATGTATTGTATTGATATAACATATAATTTTTGTTGTTATTTTTTTAAAACTAGAATATGGAATAAGCTAAACTGAAACTGAAACTGAAAATAAAACCGGGAAAGTCTTACATCGTTGATATTATTTCATTTTCGGATAAAATTCAATGGAATCCTATACCAGACCGAACAAGTTATACATTTTTCCATAAGAAAAAGAATTCGATATGTGAAATAATCATTTTATTGTTAAATGTATTCGGAGTTAAAACGAATGTGTGAACAAACAGATAATCCACCATCTGTACAAATAAATATAATAAAATTATCGACTTGCCTCGTTGGTTCTCGACAGATGTTATGCAACATTCTAATTCCGCAAAAATATTGATCTATGATTGGTACACCCTACCAGTGGGTGTAACACAAAGACTTACGATTGATAAAAAGTTACGTTTGATTTTTTCTCGGTAGCCTCATCATGGACAGGATTCTCGAAAGTTAATGATCTTAATCCTAACCCTAGCCCTAGCCCTATTCTTAATCATATTCAAATCCTAATCCACGGCTGTACCTGGTTTCCAAATAAGGCTACCAAGAAAAATCAATCGTAACTTTTTATCAATCGTACTTCTTTGTGTTACAGGGCACTGATATTGCAAATGGTTACCCAGTAGGATTATCACCTGAAATACGATGACTGCTGGAAATGGTTTCATGATGTCATCATGTGCGCTATATCAGAATGCGACATTATCATTATTATTTCATCAACCCGAGGAGCGAGGGGGTTTCTCAAACGGTAAATTGCCATTTGGTGTAAACCCACTCTGACTAATGTTCATTTGGTCTCAACACACATGGTCTAATACCATTTCGTCTACAACCAGCTCATCTAATTACCTTTTAGTCTAAGGACCACTTCGCGTATTAGACATTTTGCCTAATTCCCATTTCGTCTAAGGTCCAATTCGTCTAATGTCCGCTTGGTCTATCACTACTTGGTAAATTCAAGGACCAACTAGTAATAGACCAAATTATCATTTGGGCATTAGACGAAAATGAAGTTATTAGACGAATTGGCAATTTGACCAAGTGGTCATTAGACCTAACGAAAATTAGACCAAGAATGTATTAGACCAATTGCAAACTACACCAAATTGTTAGTTGACCAAATGTGTTTAGCCCATGTGGTATTAGACAAACGGGGAATTGGACCTACTGCTGCTAGACCAAGTGGATATAAACCTTTCAAACTATGGTACGCTTCCTTTTATTTTGGCCAACAAAACGCATGAAATACACTTGATCTAGATCAGCGTTCCATAATATACGCAGTAAAGTGTGCGACGCGCGATAGCGTACTCAGACCGGCACGTCCGATTCCAAACCGACCACTAGCTTGCAATATAATGTAATTTTTTGATCGGTTTGGTGTCGGTTTTGAGTCGATCTCACCGGTGTGACTCGGCTATAACAGACGACAGCCGGTGGAGTCAGACATGTAACAAATTACCCTTTGCCAAAGGTCGAGCGCGCAATCAAAGGGCCTAAATGTCGGTAGTCGGGCTCGTAAGGGTTTGATTAATGCTCGCAATATGATAAATTGACGTGTCGTTATTGATCAGATAGATATGACAAAGACAGCTTGTTAAACAAGTTTCTATGGAGCAGTTACACTGGACAGATCGAATCCAAATCACACCGGGTAGAAAGGAAAAGGTGACATTATCACGAATGGCACATTATAAGTCGACTTTAGCTTGGCCTGTTGTCTCACTTACAATGT
Organism: Paracentrotus lividus; assembly: GCA_940671915.1. Classification (NCBI taxonomy): domain Eukaryota; kingdom Metazoa; phylum Echinodermata; class Echinoidea; order Camarodonta; family Echinidae; genus Paracentrotus; species Paracentrotus lividus. Next base: position 39,572,637 of record CALNVZ010003433.1, read on the forward strand.
GACTGAACAGTTTGTTTTCAACATCTAAAGTTTCTGCTAAACGCACTGTTGTTGTCACTATCGGTTGTTGTCATTTTACTGTCATGCAAGTCACATAATTCAATGGCTATGATATGTAATAATGGCTGTAATGACGTAAGTAAGAATACATTAAATCATTTGAATTGCAAGATGTTAATACTTGGATTGATCATATTTTGTTTAAGAATGCTTAACTATGGATTAATGTAAGAAAAACATGAAGAAAAACCACATCAAACAGTTAAGGAAACCATCTTTACACCGTCTTCATTTGAATCATGTTTAAATAATCGTACACATTGTGAAAAAAAAATGAGACACTGTGCTTCCAGCACGGCTTGTGTGATCTTTTCTTACAGTTCAATCAAGTTGACGAGATCCAAGATGATCTTAGTTTTTCAACATGTTCAAGGCGAGATGAAAATATAATGAATCGATCTCGATGAAAATTGAAGGAGGCAGATCTCATCTGTCACCGACCGTGGGTTTACGGCTGAAAAGCTAATGACCCACCGGCGAATAGCCCCCTGATTATCAATCTATCTGAGATATGGTAGTCAGCATGGTAGTCAGCGTTTGCATATACAGGATAACGATATCAAACTAGGTCATGATCTAAACCCTAGTCCCACTCACTATCAAACGGGGTCTAAATCAGCTGATGACTCGACTGTTTAAAAATGATAAGAAACTTTAGAAACTGTTCGACGTTGTGATGTCACATAAGGCTTGCTGTCTTCAGTAGACGAAACTGCTCTGAAGAGGGTCATAAACTATTTTGGACATCTTTCTACATTGATTGAAGAAAATATAGTACAAAATATTAAATATTTCGTTTTAGATATCACCAAAAACAGACATATAACAGCAACAAAACATCTAAATTGTACTTGCCTTTAGGCTATACACATTATACAAAGGCATGTAAACAATTTTAAGTTTGGAATTGCGAAATGAATCAAATAGTATTCTTAGATAACTTAATAATAATATGATATTTTTAGCATTGAAAAATGAAGGGACACAAGAATATGTATTGCTGAATTGCAGACGGGTAATATATTTATACATTAAAAAAGTATTGTTTATTCCTTTATCTGTTTATTTAAACGGTTTTTCTATTCATTTCGCGGATATTCTAGTCTGTAGGAATTGGGGATGGATGGCTTAAGGAAGGAGACAATGATTACTCATCCCTGATACACATATGCCCCTCATGGGAGTGAGGGTAGATGGATAGTTGGAGAGAGAGAGAGAGATAGAGAGAGAGGGAGGAGGGATAAAGGGGGATGGAGAGGGCAGAAAGAGACACACAAAGAGAGAGAAAGAATGGGAGAGATCGATAGATCGATAGATAGATAGATAAAGGGGAAGAGAGAGAGAGAAAGAGAGAAAGAGAGAGAGAGAGAGAGAGAGAGAGAGAGGAACAAAATTTAGTAAAACAAATAAAGTGAGAGATAGACAGAGAAAGAAAGACTAAGACAAAGAAATTAAGAAAGAGAGAGAGTGAGTGAGAGGGAGGACATATAGACGGAAAGAAAGAGAGAGAGAGAGATGGAGTGAAAGAGAGACATACAGAGAGAGAGAGAGAGAGAGAGAGGGGGAAAAAAGAGAAGAAGAATGAAGGTTGAAAGAGAGACAGACAGGCAGACAGACTGAAGGAAGGTTTGCATGAGCATGAGACAGAGATAGTGAGTGAGTAAAAGCGGTCGAGCTGGAGACACCTCCTCACCTCGGCCAGGTCATGCATCATTTCCATTGATTGCTAATCTGTCAAAACAGGAGTAATTAATAGGCAATGGGGACATGGTTACCAGGAGCATACGACGCCACCTATATTGAGTCTTAGTCCCATAAAGCGCCTCAGAGGCCCTTAATTAGCTGTCTGGGTAATACGTAGCACTAATTACTGTTCAAGTCATTTCAATGTGCGATTGCACATGATATTAACGACACAGAGACGAGAGAATAATTTATGTCGCTTCTTTATACCTCTTCACTGCACAATTTTCCCTCTCTGCCTGGAAACGAACCTGGTGCTGCTGGTGTATGCTTCAACAACCACAACCGCCAGACCACGAGGTTAGACCTAGTGTAATGCTAGTAGTTAGGCCTACATTTTGACACGGAGACCCTATCATTTGGCAATTAATTTGGTACCATTAGTTGATTTTGGAATTGCTATTTCTATATTGCGTCAAAGACAGAGGTTACTATACAATAGTCGCACAATCTAGGGTCAAAATGGTCACATCTTGGGTCCATAAGTATTACGGGGTAAAAAGTATGGTGTATGGCCGCAATATACCTCTAGTCATTTTGACTCTTCGCTTATTTTAGATTTTATAAATGGAAATGGGAAAATGGAACTCAATTGATATAAGTGGCTCTTCTCCCCCCCCCACCATGTTACCCCTCCCTTTTTATCCTCATTTTTGCGTCATGGAGAACCGAGGTACGCCAATTTGTGTTTCTGATCATTTACACGTCGCACCCAGTCATAAGAACAGTTATGAACCCAAGCTGAACAGCATACTTACACATGACCATGAATGCCTGACGTATTGTCTGAATGTCAGTGTGACTGTCACGGTTTTGGGGTTTAATTACACTGTGCATTGTGATTGATCGGTAGTGTATCATTGCACTGGTTCAGTTCAATCAAAGTAGGCTTAGGAGGAAATTTAGAAGATCTTGTGGAGAAAGATCCAGGGGGAACGGACAATGTCCGATGACATTGAACACTTTCATTGAACATTTTTTCCCGTTATTTTTTGTTTTGTTTGAAGATTCATTTACACTTTCTAAAATGTACCGATCAGGGCTTCTTCAGTTTCTTTATGGCGGTTGTATATGAGAAAGTTGAAATACGCATTGTGGTGTATGTGGGAGTGGGTTGGTTGGATGGTGTGAGGGAGAGTGAGGGTGTGTGTGGGAATGTGAGGGATGGTGTGTGGAAATGAGGGTGAGAGGGTGAGGGTAGTTGTGAGTTGAGTGTGTGTGATGGTGTGTATTGCGATCGGGTGTGCGGATGGACAGTGTGTCGGCATGCGTAAAGGGCGTGTGCGTGAGTGTGGGTGTGTGAGGGTTCGTTAGAGGGTGTGAGTATGTGGGTTGTGAGAGTGATTGTGAGGGAGGGGGTGTGAGAGGATAGTTGACGGTGTGTGAATGTGTGTCCGTGTGGATGGGTAAGAAGTGTGTGTGGGTGAGTGTGTGTGTGTGGATGGGTGAGAAGTGTGAGCATGTCTGAGAAGAGTAAGGATGGTTGTGTCTGTGGGAGGGTGTGTGAGGGCGGGTGTGAGTCTGTGAGAAGGATGGTGTGTGTGTGTGTGTGTGTGTGTGTGTGTGTGTGGATGCATGAGAAGTTTGTGATGGTATGAGAATATGTGGTAATATATGTGATGCATCACATCGAAATCAGACACAAGTCGCCAAGTATCAAGTATAACAATGTTCAATGTTTCTTGTATGATCTGTAAAAAAGATGAATATAAATGATTAGGGGAGAGCCTTTAAAAATGGATTGTTTTGTTGGGAACTTTGACTCTTTTCTGGCGACTTGTGTCTGATTTTGATGTGATGGGTCACATATGTGAATTTGTGTGAGGATGTGGTTGAGGGTGCGTGGCAAGTATGTGAGTGTACATGTGAGGATGGATGAGAAGCGTGTGATGATGTGTAAAGGTGTGTGAGGATTGAGTGTGTGAGGGTGGGTGAGACGGGTGCCAGGATTATGGGTGTGCCAATACAAGTGTTATTCTTCACCTTTTTTTGTACAGGCTAGCGCTCAATCAAAATAGTTTTAAATATCTATCATATAATTATGACCACACACGTCTGCACGGTGACCGAATCTCGTTTTTATTAAGGTTTTATTTCCACAATAATCTGCCTGTTAAACAATGTGAACGATTAATACGATTTCTTTTTATAAAGTCACATTTAGTCATGCCAATCGGGATTCAGGACTGAGGTCTGACTTGATGTTTTAAATCACTACATAACATGCTTATAACATGATACATATTTACATAATCGATAGTAACCACTCAAGCCCTTTGTTACATAAACTTCTTGCATAAAGTGTCACTGTGAACGAATCAGAATGATTGTTTCGAATTAATTTATCGTTTCGTAACAGGCACTGTATAATGATGTCGCGACCCTTCTTCCCTGTCAACATAAAATTGATCGTGATCGTTTAATATCAGGTCTGACAATGACCCTGTCTTCGAACCACGAGGAAGCCCAAAACCCTAGTCATCACCAATTAGCACTGATTATCATATTGTTACAGAGATGGGGTGGAAAATGAGATATATCGTCACCTAAACAGCCGACAAAATTGAGCAATTGCCAAAGCTAAAACAATAACGCTAATGCCCCCTCTTGTTTTGTCGGGGAAAAACTCGACTGGATTTGAAAATGACAGACATATCGCGATGACTCAATAGAGGTGACAACTAAGACCACAGTCATACCTGGAATATAGGAACTAAACCGAATGTCAAACCGAACATAGTTTACATTACTACGAGTTAGTGAGTGCTTGGTGTCGGGTTAGAGTATGACTGGAGCACGCTACTAAAACGCGTCTCATTCTAATGCCAAATTTTCTTTTAAATGTGACATTTTACAGAATGGATTTAATGGTTTACAACATAGAATGTAACAGAAGAATCAAAGAAATGAATTACAAAATCTAGACTAAGTTTTCATAATGACCATCATTCAAATGATACAAAAATAATGGGTAGTCACTCTGTCAGATGTTTATGAGTGTATTTCACGTTATTAGGAATATGACAGCTTGTAGATAAAGGTAACATGAATATATTCTTTGTTTTAATGTGACTTGTAACTATACATGATGTTGTTTGAAAATGTATAATAATGATGTCAAAATGTCAAGTCTGAAAGTAAAATTTCCTTTCTCCTCAGTGTCCTGGAGTATACATGGTATATGAATTAGTTCATATTTATAAATATAACACAAAGAGAAAACACATGTAGCTCTTAATTTGCGCATAACTTACTAGTGCTTATGTCTAAACTGCAAATCTGTGACGCCTATTGTAACTTAAAGACGCTTGGGGGTCATAAAAGATTAATATTATGCATGGCCCGGTGGGAGAGAAGTTAATGAGAGTATTGTGGCTACCCTGGGTATTATCATTACCATTATAATAATACGGGAATAATTTTTAAAGAATTTCTTATACGCTTCAAAAGTAAGAACTGTCTCATTGCACATGATCCAGTCATAGATGGCGCTTGAAAATGTCAATGAAATAAAATAAGGGGGAGTTCGGTACACGCCCCCATCTCTCTCCACATCACCATGGCAACCCAAAATGAGGGCATCCCGGAATTCAACAAGCGCCAGCCAGCGCGAATGGGAGTAGATGAGAAGCAAGATAAAGCACGAAACTTGTCATTTTGAATTAAGACTGGTGTCAGATCCCGAGAAATCTTGATTTTCACTGGCTATGACTCACATAAAAAGCTGGAGATGCGATATGTCATCAGTCCGAAGTGTGATAATGTTGACAGAGCAATTACGATCAATTTGGGTCATGCGGGATGACGAGGAAAGCTATACGGAGGGAGAGGAGGAGGGGAGGGAAAAGGGCAATACACTATTTCAGACACTAATGAATATTCTCTTCTTTTAAATATTTCACCGATGGGATAGAGTCAACGTACTTGTTTTTATATAAACATATGCATTGCTCGAGAAGATATATAATTATTTGCACTTGTTGAAGTCAGCATTTATTCAAATCCGTCTTGTGTCAGATCCGTTCTATTTCCTATTGCATAAGAGCATTTTTTTTATCAACGCGACACCCGATTTCGTAATAAGTGGAAACCTTATTTATTTTGTGAAAGCTTCTGTTTTTTATTTCAAATATCTAGTACATGTAATATCAGAATGAAGACGCCCACAATATCTTTTTTTGAACTTGTTATGGAGGGTAATATCATCGTGTTTCATTGTATATAGTTTGTTACATATTTCGTTACAATATAAATGTGAATTGGGTGATATTAATTGCGATTCGAACCTTAATTTAAAGTAGGTTTCAGTTGTTAGTGAGTTATATTGAATTACTATTTTTTTTCACAGATTCTAGAATGCCTGTGATATAAAATGTCCTATATTTTTTGCTATCGATATTATTATTTTCGGAGAATCGATGTTCAAATTTTATTATTAGTCACGTAAAATATCATTACATAACAAAACAAAACAAAGGGGCTTGGAGAAAGACCAGATTTAAGCATTGCCAAAAGAATACTCTCAAAAGGCTGCACTGCTCAGCCGCAGAAAGGGTACGATGTGACATTCAATTTGTGTATGTTAAACTTATCGGAGTCCTCTTTAATGAAGGCGGCCTTCGGGGGTCATTACCGACTTAGTTAGCCTCATTTCCCAGGCTCTTAATGAGGTGATGACAGGGCGAGGTGTGAAGCTGATAACATCTTAGTCATGATTACGCATGTGGTGAGAGACTATGTACTCCGCGTGTCTCATCTTCAGCATTATATTAGTGCGATGGTTTGAACCCTTTAACAGAATTACCGTTAAGTGCAGGGTTGGAGTATGTGATAAACAGACACGGGGAAGTATCGCGATATAGGCAGGGCGATAATTTCACCTTTCCAAAGCACGAGGAATGTTATGAGAATGATAGCGTTAATTGATTTAAGTAGTCCATTGCAATCACTGTCCTCACCAGCAGGCGCGGCGGATCTTGATCCCACCGCTGCCGCCATTTTAAGGTGCTCCCCCACAACTATCCCACTTACACCAACCTGCCCGAAATTACACACTGCAAAGACGTTGGTGTTGAATTGGTGTTAAATCAACACCACTGGTGTTTGTATAGGACAACACCACTATGAAAGTTGTCCTATTTAAACACCACCGTTTCTTGCAGTGCACCGACAGGATACTGATCAAAATATTACATTACCAGCAATGGTCAAGAGTGTGGCGTCTTGGTATCCGTCCGTCCCATTGGTCAGCTTGACCTCCGAAACGTACACGTCATTGTCAAAAAGTGCAATATCCTCACTAAAATTCGTATGCAATCATTACAAATCATACAATCCTTTTACCCTCCAGCTAAAAATCCACCAACAAGTTGCCAAAATTCAAATATGTTTTCTGAAACTAAAGATTCCCATCTAGTATTTCATTTTATTTTGTAATAGTTTTGCGTGGTAACTCCCTTGATGACGTACAAACTCCTTTCGTGTCTTTTTTCGTAAGAGCATTGACATGATTGGGACCCAAATTACTATACGCTTTATATATATATTAACAAACAAAAACAATGCACAAACAAAAACAAAAACAAACAACAAATACCGAAATATTACAACAAATTTGCGTTGTGTAAAGTAAATACAAACTAAATCATGAAATATAGGACTATAGTTAAAAATAATCAACTGCTTGGTCACATAGTTAGCATTTTTTTTTTCATATTTGATTTGACTTAATTTATTATATTGGTATCAATTTTTAAGGCGAAAAAAGGATGGTAAAAACTTATTTAGAGCTAATTCGACCGCTTTTAAAGACAGTGGACAGTATTTTTGCTTGTAAAGTTAGCGAATCAACGGTAGGCGTTATTTTTTACACTATCATACTTATACTCTATACTTGCATAATTTATCAGCGATAAGTTCTTGAGCTATCTTGAAATCAAATATTATAGTTGCCTTAAGGCGGGCTCACACTATGCGACTTGCTGCGGTGCGATTTTTTAAACAAATGATAGTTTGCATTATTAAAGCGACATTTGAAACATGAAAAGTTCTCTTATGAGATGTAAAAATTGTAAAGGAACATTTAATCAAAATTTTGTTCCAATGCGGTTTTTAATTAGAAGTAAGGTCAATTTTCCTTAAAATCGCAAGACCGCAGTGAACGTCACTGCGATTTGAAACAATTAGATTTTTATACATAGAAGGGGTTCGCAATCGCTGAAATTCAATTTTGATGTTCATAGGAATACCCACAACTTTTTACATTAGAAATTTCCTTGTTTAATGTTTGCTATCAAATAATATAAAAGTTTTTCCTGAAAAATCGCACCGCAGCAAGTCGCATAGTGTAGCCGCCTTAGTTGCCCGGTTGCCTGAAATAAAGAAGATATAATGAGAAAGAAAATACAAACAACAGGGTAGCATGCGCACTTGCAACAAAGTCTGAATAAACTGAGAGAAAAAAGATGGTGTAGGTTGGCTGCAGTTGTTCAAAATGCAAGTCATAAAAGGTACGCCTGTATCCTGCAGATTATGCTGGCATATTCCGCATTCTTGCTTCGCTAACATCAAAACAACAGTCCACCTGCTTACTTTCATGATGTTTCTATCCCTGGGTTTTCTTCCGTTACATCCAAGGCGGAGAAATAGGTTGAGATGTTCTGTTTCTCTGTCCGTTATCTCCCCCTAAATTAAACCTGAAAGTGAGAGCTAAGAATGTTAACGTGAGACTGGAAGGTAAAGGGTATGTGATGTCAGTAAAATCTGCGTGGAACCATCAAACGTAACGGAATAACACGACAGCTAAATATATATCATGGCAAAAGTCAGACCCCCCCCCCTCAAAAAAAAAAAAAAACCAAACAAACAACAAAAAACAAAACAAAAAAACAAACAACAAACAGAAAAATCAATAATACCCCCAAAAAAAAAAACACAACAAAAAAATACACAAAAAACACAAAAACACAAAAAAAAAAACACAACACAACACAACACAACAAAACAAAACAAAACAAATTAAAACAAACATATACAATTTAACTTTAAAAATTGTCATTTTCCCCATACAATGTATTGTGTTATTCTTAAGACGAGGAGAGAAAGAGAGAGAGAGAGAGAGAGATGAAATAAAGATATATGAAACAGGAAAAAAGGGTGAGATATAAAGCTGGTGCGGATCGAGGGGTGGACCAGCACGCCTTGCCCCACTAGACCAAATTAAATATTTAAATAAAAAGTAGTTAGAAATGACCCCCCCCAAAAAAAAACCAAAAAAAAAACCAAAAAAAAAAAAAAACCGTTGCCCCTTCACAAATTAAACCATGAAAACAGAACAAAAACAAAACTTTAACCACTATTCTTTTTTATTGTTCTTTGACGAACAAGGTGCTAAAATTTTTGATTGACTTCAATGTTGTTATTGTAATGGGCTTCATACACCTCCCCCTTTTCTTTGTGGTTGTCACATAGACCTTATATTAGAATGAATATATACAATGATTGAACACTTTTATTTATAGCCTAGTAACAAAAAGACTAGCATTCACGCTAAATTTCCCGCCCGCCAAAAACGATTTGGAAGTCAAATGTTTGTCACATTCAATTTCTTCTGTCTAGCTTCAGCTCAATTCGAAATTGAATTATGATGAATCATTCTTGTCTATTGTTTCAATTTGATTTTCAACGGCAATTCGAATTCCGTGACAAATTCTCACGGATGAGATTAAAGCAGAAATTTGACCAAACAATCACTCATCTGTTGTCGTGTGTTTTCTTTTCCTCTTGTGTTTGTTTGTCCTTTTCGGTTTAAAAGGACACTGGGAACTGGTCGCTTGGTTTAATTGATGATGTCATCAATCACGTGATAATCAATGCATCTGTTTTCTGATTTCATCCGATTGGAAAATAGCAATTTATGGACGCGGTATCTGAAAGAGGAGAGTGAAATAGAAGATAATAGAGGGAAACGGGTAGATAAGTGAAGGGGAGACAGAAGGGTGGAGATATATGGAGAAAGAGAGAGAGAGAGAGAGAGAGTAAGTGAGATGTGGAGGGGCTTACAAGAAGACGAGGGAAACAGATATAAGAGGCAAACACTTTTCTGACACAGATATTCAAACATTATTTTAAAACGAAAGCGTTAATTTCTATAATATCAATTTCGATTTTTTTTTTTTTTTTTTTTTTTTTTTTTTTTTTTTTTTTTTTTTAAGCGTTATTGTTATTATAGGTTTTCCCGGCCAATTTCATTACATTTATCATCCGTTTTCATTTAATGTGCATTCAAATTCGTGTTGTTTGGTGATGATGCGACAGACTGACTTTAGTCAAACAATTACGTGTTCATGCTCTCAAATTCGTTTTTAGACACACAAAGTAATGGATGCAAAGTTAAAATTCGGATATAGGCATCTAATTTCATTATGTGTGCATTCAAATTAGTGCGGATTTGAGTATACGGAATGAAATGTCGACAGGATGAAGACGAATTTGAATAGTTATTGCCGAATGTATATGCTTATTATGTGAATTAGAATGCGCAAATACGAAATCGATCACAACAATCGTAAACTTTTATGACTGAATACGATTTTGACTGGCAACATTTCGATGCATCAGCGTTTTTTTTCCGAAAATGAATGCCTCTTATATGCAATTGATTGACAAAACAATGAAATTGGCCGGGAAAACCTATATTATTATTATTATTTTTTTAAATCGTAGGCGTAATTATCTGGATGAGTTCAAACTTTACCCCAATTACTTTGTTAATCATAGGGGCACCTTTGTCAATTGTTTTAGGAGGTCAGAGTTGTTTGAGTTTTATACAAATGTAATGTAATGAAGACAGTTAAGATGATCGGAAAATCAAAGTGTTAATTATTATGTAAACAAACTATAAGGAATTATATATTTCAAAATCGATAAAAGAATCATAATTATATTCGATGAGAGATAAAGTTACAATTCGCCATTCGTTTATAACAAGTGTTTTAAACAAGTTGAACTAATGTTTATGGGGCATTTAAGGGGAACTTTCACCCTTTTTTGGATGAGGATAACTTCACTGCAATTCTATGATAAGAGAAAGTTTCAAAGAAGAAAGTTATACTAGTATCTGCCAAGGGTGTGAATTCTTGGATTAATCGTGAGTCACTTAGAGTATAGGGAATCTGACCATCATTTATACCGTACAACATAGGCTCAATTACTCTTCTAGTTTGATGAAACAGTTTCGCATGTCATCTGGTCACCACTCTTAATGAGACTTAGCACATGGTGGTTTCTAGTGCCGCCAGTTTAGTTAGTCGCTATTTGTGTTGATGATCGGGTGTCTCACCGTCCCAGCACGCACAAGGCTCGTGTCCCGGCGGATACGGTCCTTTTGCAGATTTTGATTCAGTGAACTATGCACTTGATTTTGGGTTGAACACATATGTGTTCAACCCAGATTTTCTTGATTTATTCTACTCTAAGTTTTCTTTGGAACCTTATAGTTGTACATTAAAAAAATAATAATATAAAAATGAAAAATAAATAAATAAATAGATAAAAAAAGAAAACTGTCAGAATAAGAATTTTGTACTCAACCACTTTGTACTGGTTCCCCATTAAATGATGGTCCATGATTTATTTCCCTCGGGAGATCTGCCTTCGTCGATTTGATTGGTAAAACTGCCGAATCCGCCAGGTAACCGTATCCGCCGGAACACCAGCACATCTGCACGCGCAAACACGGCACCAACTCGTAGTATATTCTTTTGCAAATTAGGGATTAATAGTGTTTGAGTATTTATTGCTTTTTAACAATCAATTTCAATTATTCGTTTGACATTTAGGCTAAAGATGCTTCTCTTTTTGTCAAGGCGGAAAGAGGTTAATAGTGGACTTGCATTTAATTGAAGAAAACAAGGGGGAAGCTCAGGCAGCAAAATAAAGGATTGCATGAGATGCGAAAATTAATTGATTCGAAGCTTTTATTTCAAATTAAATCAAAGCTTTGACCCATTTCGAAATTAGAATCTAGGTTGCCAGTGAATCCAAAACAAATTAATTTTTATATATGAATTCCAAATTGATTATTCAATTTTTCTTGACGGTTTTCTTGATTGTTGTCTATAACTATATATCAATGAAAGTTTTTATTGTCTGGTTTAAAATAGATAATTATTTTTATCTGTTATACATACAATCATTGCATCATATCTTGTGATCCATTCTGGCTGCTATTTTACAGTACTTTTTATATACCTCATTTTAAGAATCTTTAATAATCCTGTCTTCTGATTGGTTGAAAGTGCAGTCATAATCTGACCTATGGCCGCCATAGTCATTTTTCCCGGTTTTACCGGTCAATAGAACATTTTTACAGTACTTTTTGCCCGTGGGCATAGTGCGATCCATTTGTTTACGTGCAAGGCTGCTTTATTTCAGATACCATAATTTGCGGCGCGATTTGGTCGATAATTTTAGACAACTCCGCTGCTTGTGCGTCAACGCGCGCGCGCGCAGCGTAGACAAAATCTTTCGTCGCGCTAGAACGGATCCCAGATTTCTAGTTGAGCGTTAAGCCTGAATTCCGATGACGATGTTGATCTAAACAAGCGATTTAGAGATTAATCTTCCTCGGCATTTTGCAGTTATTTGTAAGTAGAATGCAATTGTGTTGCCTGTGCATGTGGTGAGCATGCATTGTGGCCTGCAGAGCCAGAGGCTCGAACTGACTTAACTTTCATGACTCTAGGCTAGTCTAGATCTAACGTTATTTTAGAATCTAGATCGTAGACTTCACTTAGACTTAGTTCTAGGTCAAAATTAGACTATGTTTGTTGTTTTTGATTCGGCATATAAAATATATATTGACTGCTTTTATTTTCGGGACATGGTCATTTCTAGACTGCTCTCGGGAATCTCCGAATCTGCCATAACCCGCGACCTGCGGTCTTGGGTTATAGCAGATGCGGAGATTCCCTTGAGCAGTCTAGAAACGACTATGTCCCTCAAAGCAGTCAATATATCTATACTATGAAATAAAGACTTGCCATAAAATTATATTACTTCTCTTGTCTCTCTTTGAAGAATCACGTCTTGTCAATGGACGTCAAGTGGGGTGATGGGGACTCGAACTCCGTGCCTTGCGATCACAGGTCCAGCTACCAAACCCCTAGACCAAATCACATCTATCATAATTATGTAACACATCATGAACAGAAACCTCGAGATAATTATTATATTCGGGAGAGCGTTTCATGAAAGGACTTGTCGGACGTTTTATCCGACAAACTGTTATAAGCTACTGAAATGCTTGCATCTAATTGGCTGAGAGCAAATTTGTCGGATAAAATGTCCGACAAGTCCTTTGATGAAATGGCCCCCGGGAATTTTCAGATTGTGTCGACGTGCTGCCCGAACGAGGTTGAGAGGTTAAAAATGGAAGTTTTGTTACATAATTAAAATATTAATGGTCGCATCTTCACGCGTAAAGCTCAAAGCCTCTTACAGGTCGACAGGCTGAAGGGAGAACTTGAAATGGTTCAAAATATCTCGTCTCAGCTGTCTTGAACGATGGCGTCACGCGTGAAGAAGTCACCATTATGATTATAATCATTTATGAAAAGCTTACATTCTTTACCTCTCAACGTTATTGATTCGGCACGTCGACACAATTCGAAAACTCCCTGATATACCTGCAGGGACCACCCCTGTAGCATAACATAATACTTGTGATGTATAAGCAACGTATGGGCGGGATTTTAAATAAGTTATCAAAATGGTGTCATTTTCGCTAACAATCTAATTTGACAAAGTAACATGTAGTTGGCAGCTATCCCACAAACAAGTTTGAGAGTAAAGTGACAACAGGTTGCGGCACAGTTATGCTCCCATTTATAGAGATTAGAAGCAAAAGTCGAGTTCAATGAAAGAAGTAGGCGTGACTGGTGACGAAGGAATAATATTATGTGAAAAGGGTATTTTCAAAAATCGTTACTTTTTAAAAATGTGATTCTCTTCTCCAAAGCTGTAGGCTATAAATTGAAGAAAACATAATTTCCAAAATGGTTATCGAATTGTGCTACTGATGATTTCCTGTGTGTTTAAATGCATTTTATTATATTAAAGTACTCTGGCTAAGCGTAGTTCTGTCAACAATTTTAAAATGAAGGCCCTTCTTTAAAAGTGATTGTGTCAAACAGAGAAGGACAAGAGTCCAGGTAGAGGCCATCCAGTCATTTTAAAAGATTGAATCTCTAATTTAGTGACAAAGTTAAATTCGAAATCCTTGAAAATAGGGAGCGGGATTTTGTCGACTTTATGATATAATAAGAAAAAGTTAACATGTCAAAATAGGGAACAAGTTGAAAGTGAAGGGAGGCGGTGTTCTTTTTTAATTTTTTTGTTTTGCAAAACTGCATTACTCAGGACAACAGCTCAAATCCTTTGAAACTTGGGGTGCAACGGGTGGGGGCTCTTCATACCCCTCTTTTCTAATCTGTCCCCATGTCGCCTTGCAGTGCCTTTAACCAACAAGGCAAGCCAACACTCGATCTAGCTGCCATACCAGCAGGCCTTCCCATCTATAACATCGGTTAATCCCAGCCTAGACATTCCATGTCAGTTCCCATTTACACCTTCGTTCCTGTCGCTGTCAGCACCGAGTACGGATTCCGCCATTTTTCTTTTCTTGAAGAGTGGGATGAATGGCTCTAAAGCATGCGCATCTAGGGTTCATTAAGCCCACTTAATCCAGTCGCATGTGCTCGGGTTGTCCTCCGAATTAAAGACTATTAACATTGTCGAGTTTAAAGCGCTAACGACAAACATGGTGAGCCTGAGAGATAAAGAAGAAGGCAGGGTTGTTAGGATCCTGTCACACTATACCTCGTTACACTGTAGTCACATCGACGAGATTATGATCGAATGATACCCATTTTTCTTTCATATGTTAAGACGAGAAGACCGCTCATCTTAGGAGTTTTTGGTATTCTTTGTAATTGCCTGTTTGAATTTAATATGCTCAGTATCACTTTATAATTCACTCAGAATCAAACATAAGCGGATGAAGAATCACTTCAAGGATAGCTCATGAATAATGCTACGGTCACAACCCATTTTACGTTTTTTACAAGTGCGACTGCGTGTCCTGCAGCCTGCGACAAGCGGCTGCCAACACCTGCAATCCTTACTCCTGAAACCAACATGCAAAATACTGCGTCGGACCATGGTCTTATAACCTCAGAGGTTATAAGTCCATGGTCCGACTCACGGATATGTTTTTTTTTGTGTGTGTGTGTGTGTGTGTGTGTGTGTGTGCAAATTCCGACCAAGAAGCTTCAAAGCTCCTTGTTCCGACATAGACCAGATCGACGCAGAGAGGACTGATGAGGATCGGCGCACGACCGCATGAGCATGATCATAATGAGAGGTGATTAAATCTTTGAGAAAAAAAAAATCGCGTGCACCCTTTGGCTTAGGCTACAGACCATTGATATGTATGGGGTTAATACAAATGGATAGGTGCCACAAGACAACACAACCAGACTCAAAAACACCATGGACATGTGTCAGAGGAGTTGGCGAATTATAAACAAAATTACACTTGACAAATCATCGCTACTTTTATCTTTCTCTTGATGTTATACCGCCTCTCAAAATATTGTCTCTAATTCAAGAAGCAGTAGCAGTGTACATTCGTGTCTATCAAAACTTGTTACATAAGATCTGAACGGGAAGAATATAGGTTAAACTCTATGAAAACTCGTGTTAGACCGATCAACAACGTTCAGGCCGTATCTCATTTGTAAGTTGACGAGTTGGCAACTAATGTGTGGCTCCGAGTCTCTGGAGTCCCTGAGATGTCCCCATGAAGTATCCCGAGTCTCCGGAATAGAGACGTCACTGCGACTCGGTCTCGACTGGAAAAAGTATTTTAAAAAATCAAATATGTTAGACTTTTATTAAAACCTATGTTTGATTTTTCTGAAACCCAGGAGACGTCTCAAAGACATCTCCACGACTCCAGAGTCATTTAAGTTACAAACACAAATATGGGTCTGTGCTCTTCCAACTAGTTAGAAGAGCACAGAGCCATATTTGTGTTTGTATTCTCATAGTGATGTCCACATGTAAATTTATTCCCTCACTGGGTAAAACCACCTTTACACTGTTTTCACACTATGTTTCGCATTGTGTTTCACTGTTGGTCACTGTATTCATTTTAGCAGGGTAAGTTCAAGTCTTCGTGGGACATTGATTTGATTTTGTATTTATTCATTACGGGACCGTCTTAATAAATTTAAATCTTTAAACCTTTTTTGAAAAAAAAAAATATATAAAAAATTACATAAAGAAGATCATGCCGTCCTAAGCGTATAAACTTAAAGGGGAAGTTCACCCTGGAATTTTATTGGTCTTAAAAAATGAAGAAAAATAATTTAAAAATATTAGTGAAAGTTTGAAGAAAATCGACCAAAAAATAGCGAAGTTATGAATATTTACATTTTTTATTCTGTGACGTCACGTGCGAGCAACTCTCCCATTGGTTGTGTATGTAAATTCATGTAAATTCAATAAATTTGTCTTTTTGTCATGGTTCTTAAACCTGGTGTATAGTTTTGGTAACAAAAAAAAAATCGGCATAAAACCGATTAAATATAGTCTCATGTTGTTCACATTGCACTAAAAGACATGTGTGAGAGATTTTGTGATATTCCTTTCACGATTTCCGGTGAATTTCAGTGAAATGTTTGAATCCAAACACAATTTGTAACGGTTTTGAGACCTTTGCTGGGTTGTCCTGTCCCCCGAACTTCCCGCATGAATGGACCGTAGCGATCTGTGTGTATCACCCACACAAGGGAATCCCCATTGGTTTTCCATGTGAACGCTTAGTGCACACAAAGATGTGTCGGATCCCCGACTTATCTTTTTTATACTATAATATCGTGAAATAAAGACATTAAAACGAGATTCCATGTAATATAACTTTCTTTGTTACAGTTATAGGATTCAGTCTTTCATATTATCTAACTGTGAATCCAGATTAAATTTTTCCTTCTCCCAACACTATACACCAGCTTTAATAAAGGAATGGGTCAATTTGATATAGTCATGTATATGAACATATGTTTGATGGTATATCGACCGCACAGGTGACATAATTATTTTCTTCTGCAAAAAATGACATTTTATGGAATTTACACTACATAACACATAGGAGATCTGCTCGCATGTGACGTCACATAATCAAAACTTTGAATATTCATTTCTTCATCATATTTTGGTCGATTTTCCCCAAACCTTCACTCACATTTTTCTTTTATTTTTCTGCATTTTTTAAGACCAATAAAATTCCAGGGTGAACTTCCCCTTTAAGGTGACACGTCCTCATATTCTAGATAAAACATAAAGCCCGTCACCGAATTGAATTATACATGGAATCTATAAAGGCCGACTCGAAAGGGAACCGCCTGAAACCTTTCAACTCTTAATTACCGACATGTCGGTTGCAAATGATATAAAGAGTGGACAGATTTCACTCACTTTTGATTAGTTAAGATGTATCTCGAATTTGCACACAGGTATCATTCACGGCTATGACACGAATTCCTTTCTTTGTAAGTGGGGGGGGGGGGGGGTGAAGTAGTCATAATCGGTAGAGCGGGACGCAATTCTTTTGTTAGTTGGGGGGGGGGGTGGCATGCGCTACGCCAGTGCATACATTTAAGGTGCAGTATACCAATTTGCCGTGTTTTTTTTTCTTCTAGAAGCAACCCTGGATCCCTGATCATTTATTCATCGTTTGAGGTGAGCCTTTGTAAGTCCATTCATAAGGGTCAAAGTATATGAAATGCAAGGGGCTGCTTTTAATTTTTTTTTTTTTTTTTTTGGGGGGGCAAAACTTGGCACAGGGCAATAATTACGCTTGTTTTTTTAAGCTCAAGTGCTCAGTCAGCTGTCACAACACAGGTATAAGTTTGGTATCATTGAATAGAATATGAGTTATTCTTTATTATGAAATAAATATCAAGGTCACATAAGCTATACAATAATCTAATATGAGGGTCTGAAAGTTGGGTTTGCTTTTCTGGAACGCACTGACAATGCACACCTAATAAAAACGGTAAGGCTCAATAAAAATGACGATTTTGAATTTACGATTACAAATCGTTCATGTACGGACGCCAAATGTCCCTCTTTTATATTCTGTTTGTCTTCATTTTTTCATGAAAAAGGGTGACGAGTAATTATGTTTTAAAATGTATGGTACATTGACGATCCATGTCTTCGATTTGTTTTTTTCTCTTTTTTTTCTGTGAAAATGTTACGAAAAAAAAAATCTCCCTTTAAACTTTGATGATCATAATGGTAAATCTATAACTACAAGTAAACCATGCGAGCTGGGCGTGAAGATATCATCAAGAACGTGTTTTTCATCAGATTCGGACACACACTGCAATGCCGAAAAACCCATAGGCCCGAATTCACAAAGGTGGCCTAAAGTTAAGCCTAGCTTAAATATGTGGTTTATCTATGACTAGCAAAATGTGAGACAAATTTGAAAAGTAAATTTTTGATTTATCAGAATTGTTGGTACTTTAACTATTAAAAGCTGCATGGGAATGATAAGTTTAAAGTTTCTTAACCACTAAAACATGATTCCAGTATCCAGTAAAAGTGAAAGGAACATAGCAACGTAAACATGTTTGTCTCCTATTTTGCTAGTCATAGTTAAACCACAAATTTAAGCTGGGCTTAACTTTAGGCCACCTTTGTGAATACGGGCCATAGTATCCAAAAGTGTGAACACAATGTGAGACACTGTGACACAGTGTGGTTACATTGTGCTGTACTCTTTCCAGTACCGATACTTTGGAAAAAGGCGAATGCCACACAGTGTGAACACAATGTGAGACACTGTGACACAGTGTGGTAACATTGTGCTGTACTTTTTCCAGTACCGACACTAGTACTATGATATAGGCAAAATCCACACAGTCGACTCTGCAAACATAGTGTCCGATGCCTTCACATTGTGTTTGCAATGTGACGACCTTGTGGATTTGGCCCATGTTCACTGTGTCGATACGTTTGAAGATTAAGTATTTCCACAGATTGGATACACTGTGATTGACTGTGTTATTTTTAGCAATGAAAAATTGGCTGCATTATGGTGCGTTTGTGTGTGTGTGTGTGTGTGTGTGTGTGTGTGCTCGCGCGTTTCTTTCTATCCTTCTTCTTTTTCACCACTCTCGATCTTCTACTTTCCCACGTTTCCTCTTTATCATACCATACACGCCATACCCATAGTTGATAGTGAAACGATCATCTTGTAACGGATTTCGATATTTTAATTTTGTTTAAAAAATGTTGTGATGAGGTTCCACCTGTTAGACTATAACAGAAAATTACACACAAACGAAGTTTTTTTTTCTATCTATTACACACACAAAAAAATACGTGTATTTAATATTTTTAACATATTAACGTAAATTTCACATGATGTTCAAGATTTTCAAAAACTGCGTATTCACTACTTTGTCTAAATTGGACCCTTTTCTATTTCACAAAAGCTGTTTATCACTTTTTAGCGTGTTATTGTAAGTTCTACAACAAATCATGAAACTTACATTCGCAATGCATAGAACCTGACCGACACTGTGTTTTTAACCGCGAACTTCAAGTTCGTTGAAATGTTAGTGAACCGTGGAGGATAGGCTCTATTTAAACCAATGTCATGGCATTAACTATATCATATGTCAGATTCCGTCTAATTTGTCATTTTTTGGCAAAGAATGACTTTCTGACAGAATGGTTTAATGTTTGCATCAGATTCGCCGCTATACATCTGCACAGGTTTTTAGGGGTGAGCTCATCGCCCCTTCTATCATCACGCCAACCGCAACGGCAAACTTGGAAAGAAAATAAGGGCAAAGAAGGGGTGATTGAGAGTGGAATGAAAGAAAGTAAGAGAGAGCCTTTTGGTGCCGACAAACAAGCAATTTAGCATGTCTACTCGAGTGATGATTAAAACGCGTCGACAGATCGCTGCCATGACTATTTAGGACGTCCAACGATGAGCCGCAAAACGTGCTGTTACTTCGCGTTTGTTGCTGGGAGGGATTCAGCAGAAGTGCGGCGCACGGATTTATGGAATTGCGCCGCGCGCGACAGACTTCCAAATCCGCGCGCGCGATGTTTGCGTGTATTGTGGGCTGATATCACAGACAGTTTTTCACAGACACCATACATTACGAATTACTAATAACATCAAGTGCCATCTTCAATTACACATTAAATCTGATGCTAAGCCTACCTGTAGGCAAATGCACATACGGGCGGGAGTCTGTGCCTTGAATGCTATAAGGATGTTGCCTTAAATTTGAACCCGATGTGAGCTACTCCCTTGGTCTGAAACCGAAAATCTTGTCAGCGAATATAGCTCCAAGCAAAACTGTTAAGGAAATTCGAAGTGAGAACTATTGTCACTCATACAAATCCACATAATCATTCACAATTAAGATTGCAATCCATGTATATAAAATATGTTAATAATTTACAGTTCACGTGAGGTCATTTGTAACTGCTAGTGCAATTCTCTCTTGGCTTATGAGGGTGTGCGAGATTGCGTGAGGCCGTGGGGGGAGTTCAAACATGTGTGTTTGCTAAAGTTCCTGGCCTAACGAAAGATTATTATATTTCTTAAAAAAAAAAAAAAAATGCAAATTGTAAAAAGCAAAAAGTCCTTCCCCAAAATACAAGTTAAATTAGCATTCATCATGATTAATACGAAAATTTGTAATGCTACTCATCATGATGGCTGATTTATAATATTCCACCAGCCTCAAATCCCAGGCTTTTAGGCAGCGTTGAGTTAAAATGACGCCAATAGCATAACGGCCAACAACCCCCGAAAAGAAGTCGAATATGGACAAGCTTCAATCATTACTAGATAAAGGTAGCCTTTATTCAAGATATTAATGGACTTCAAATGATATATTTATTTGCCTAATATACTATTAATCAATCGATATTGATAACAATTATTTTGCTGCTAAAGTGTGATGATAACAATGCATATGTAAATTAAAAGCAATCATCGCGAAGCACAAAATATTTAGATGGATCTATATAGGCCTACATGATATATATTTCCAAATGAAAAATAATAATGATAAGCGCTTTTAAAAGTGCAGAAAATGGAATACAAATAAATTCAACAAAATTCATACACGTATTTATTTAAAGATAGCAATATCGAATGTTCATAGTTACGTTGCTATAAAATAAAAGCAAAATAAAACCAATCAATATTATTGAAATCAGGTTTTATAAACAATATACAACACAACAATATTATAATTCTAAAAAAATGTCAGATTGGAACGGACATTTCTTTCAAACGAAGGCCGCACATCAGTCATCTGAATACCTTGACAAAAATGTGACAAAACTATAATTTGTTGCTTGGAGGTGAACGCCATAGCTGTCTATCAAACGGGGAGAGGAGATGCGCACCGCCTGCCTTCCCGCCAGTCGGTGCGATTAACGCGGGCGCCAAGGGATTACCTTGCGTCCATATTAATTTCATTTTTACATCCTGTACACCATCAGTATTAATTTAATAACAATTCATCATAAAGGAGTCCGACTGGAAACTCATCTCATTCTCTCTCCAATCCCGCATGAATATTGCAAAGGAAGGGCAAGGCATGCAAGGTGAGTTAAAGTGTAATAACGCGTTACGCAGCTGCGCACGCCGACGAAAACGGTTTGCACGTCTGTACGATTCGATCAATCATTGTGGTCCCACACATATCGATCAATGTTGGAAAGAGAAATTGGCGCCGGCAGGTCAAAACGATGTTTACAAATACGTCGCCATTTTACTTCGTGTGGCTGTTTCCTTGATGCTGCTCAAAAGATGAGCAGTATAAATTTGATTATTTGTCTTTTAGAACGGAAAAAGACAGTCATCCAATCAAAATGTCACATCTCATATCTCACTCCCTCACTAAGCTGATAGAAAAAAAGAGAGAAAAAAGAAGAAGAAAAGGAATCGTTATTGTCTACGAAAATAGGGTAACGATTCATTGACATTACAAAAATATCAGATAGTTTTAATGATCATAGTTTTTATGATCAAGGTGAGAAACCTTTTTCATATATCAGAGGAATCGATAATGGTTATTTTATTTTTAGGGGTTCAGTCAGCCTTTTTATTGAGCGAGAGGAAAGAGGTTGACTATGATGAATTATCTTTATAGACAGACTGATGTTTTATATAATCAAAATACAAGTTATATAAAAGCAAAATAATATCTTAAGAAATCCTCATTATGAAACTTATAGACATTAAAAAAAAATTATTTTAATGCACGCGATGTTATCTGCAAAATCCAGTAGCTTCTTTTTAGTTTGCTAAAAGTAAAAGTTACCTTCTTCAATGACCGGTTAATTTTTTTGTTTTAAATAACAAAGTAGATTTCATAGATTATAATGTATTTGCTACTATACCTTGCTAATTCAAATATTATTTGCAGTTTGTGAAGCATATCATTGCATATTGAAAGGGCTGCACTTTGCTTAAGTCGCAGCCATTTTGTATCAATTCTATATAGTCAACTTTTTGAATTATGATACCTTTTCTTACTTTGCATAAATTTCATGTTTTGTTAACATGGTAAATTCATATGTGATAAGGCAACAATTATTATTTCACATCAATTCAATTCAAAATTAATGTATGGGAAAGTAAATAAATGTATAAAACCAATCAAAATGTAAACCTACGTTATTCTGTCTATACGCTCTCACTTTTGTTGTTGTTGTAACTATACCAAAAAAAAAAAAAATAGAAATAAAAAAATGCAATGTTTAAGCAAATACGATATGAAAACAATGAACAGAATCGTAAATTCACTGATATCGTATGTCCTTTTCATGCTTTGAATCTCTCAATAGGCTTATCCACCCACCCCAAAACCGCCAACCCACCCTAAAAGAAAAGAAAAAATATGGTGAAAAGCACAGTTTAATGCCCTCTTGCACCCCATCCTTTAGTCCTCTCTCTTTCTCCCTCCCCCTCTCGCTCTCTCTACTCTCTCCTCCCTCTCTCCACCTCTCTATTTTCTTTTTCTTTCTGCTTTCTCTCTCTCCTTCCCCCTCTCTCATTGATCATTCACCCCACCCTAAAACCGCCAAATCTGGCGAGAAAAAGTACGAAGCGCGGTTCATGTCCCAGGGAGCGGAGACTCTAGCGATGTTGAAAGCGATTAACGTGAGCGGGATAGGCGCCCAGGGACCAAATTCCGTCGCTTCTTATTTGGCGAAATACCGCCCCATTCGTCGCATCGAATCTGCACACTTTGCTAGTGACAAGAAATCAGTTAGTTGTGTACTCAAAGACCGTGATATTCAAACGCCCATGGCTTTGAATAGTTGTGACTTCCATTAAACATTACTCTTGTATCCATATTGAGCAAGATTTGTGCTCGTTAGTATTAGATAATTCAAGCTTTGATACTGATACTGATACTGGTACTGACACTGACACTGAATTTCCAAAATAACATGCTTCGTTTTTAACAGTCAAACACATAGTGGGTAGGCCTATTTTTATTGTAAAACCACTTACACCCCGAAATGGTTTCAAATCATAATGAAAACAACTTAAGAATTGTTGAAGAGAGAGAGAGAGATGTATGGTAAGTTGGCCTACAGGTTTTGTCGTGAGATTGAATTGTGGAAAGATTCATTTTTCGAAAATAAAAAAGGGAAAGGTTGATTGTAATGCACAAAAAAATGTGTGCTGTAAGGGTTTTGAGTGATAAAAAATAATAAGAAATTGACTCAACTTTCTTGAAAGACATGTACTGCACGCAGAAATACGTATATGGGACTAGACACAACTACAGTAGACAATTTTTCTGCACTATTCTTCCTAAATCAAAATGTATATACATTCCCTTATGGTAGAAGGGAATCCAACCCAAGGACTTGAAGGAGAGATTCATCTTTATAGGAAAGGGTCAAATGAGAGAAGCAATCAACAACAAAAAAATTTTTTTTTAATGACATAGTGAGAGAGTTCTGGAAGTTTCAAAAAGTCTATCGGTCTTTCTATGGGAATCCTCCAATTGGCATATCATATTGTTTCAAAATGGCTGATTTTGCGGACAAAATTCTATTTGTTTTGTACACAGATTTTCATTATGTTCCCCGTCATTTCTCAAATTTCTGATTGTCTCCTTCTAAACTTGGCATATGTGATGTGAAATATATTTTACATGACATGAAAAATCACAAAGGGGTTAGGATGCAGATTGAAGGGTAATGGGGCAATCTGAAAAATTGTTAAAAAAATAAATGGTTGTCCACAAAATTTAGAAGCATTAATGCTATCTTTTAAAAATTGATCCTCTCAGTTTACTCTGTCCTATAAGATTGAATGGGGGAGTTTTCGAGTTGTGTGGAGGCACCAAATCTATGAGGCTGAGGGGCACACAATGGAACCTTTTCACAATCAATTACAACAACAATGGTGCTTCTTCACCCTTCTGGATGACAGAGTGGGTCAATAAAATGTCCCATCATTTTGAAGTTGTCTAGTGAAAAGTATGAATATTTAATCATGGGTTTCATAATATGTCTTGGTAGAGTCATTATCCTATACGTTGGTACCATTTTCATTTGGATCTTTGCACGCATCACTGAATAGCAGACAATCTTTAAACAACGGTAAGATCTCACTTGCGCCAAGTGGCCGGGTGAAGAATAAACAAATTGAGAATTTATGACTTATGTGCACGCACAGAGACACACACCCACACGCGCCCTCCTTTACACATGCACAAAGCACATACACACCCACATCCTCACAACAAACACCCACATACACCCTCCATACACACATACACCACACATACACTATCTCATCCACACAAGCACACATACACACACACACATACACACCCACACCCTCAGGAAAAACCCACAAACACACACACACACACACACACACGCGCGCGCGCGCACAAACACCCACACTTACACTCACAAACAGTTGCTGTGGAATTACTACGTCCCAAACATTCAGTAATTGTCTTGGTAAATAGAACATCAAATATTTTTTTATTTGTGAATTTAGCGAATTGTTTACTGTGTGTGTGTGTGGGTGCGTGTGTAACAATGTGCGCTTGTTTGATGGAGAATTGATATGTGTGTGGGTGTATGTGTGTTTGAGAGAGAGAGAGAGTGTGTGTGTGGGTAAATGTGAACACATATTCTGTCAACATTTGCTTTTAATCTTCACCAAACCACTTGGCGCAGGTGAGATTTTACCGTCTTCACAAGATTGTCTGGTATTCAGTCATGCGTGCAAAGATCCAAATGAAAGTTTATATAACTTAAATTGAAATGATTCTTTTCAGTCAACCAGTCGACTGCAAGGAGTCGCGAGGAGAGATTTCAAAGTCACGCGTGAGGAAGTTACCATTGTCCCTACAATCATTATATTTTTTTAATGAAACGATTCCATTGTACACCTCTTAACCTCGTAGAAGCGACACTTCCACACAATGCGAAAAGTCCATATTCTCTCCTAGGGTTGGATTCCCCGTTAAAGGGATTGTTCAACTTCATTCAGGATCTTAAACAAATTACTCTTCCACCTAATGCTGTAATCATAATTGCAAACTTTTAGGTCATACTAACGCCTGGATTTTTTTTAAGCCAATAGGTTTTTTGATTGCCGAGATATTGATGATTGAATATCACCATTTCATAACCGTACCAAGGGACTCATAACACTGCAGTCTATAGAGGAAAAGTAATCTCGTATTTCCGGTCACTTGCACTTTTTTATTTACTTATTGTGAAGCATGTAATGATATTTATGAAATTAGATTTTCCGGGTTTCCTCTCCACACACATTATTACATGCACTGACAGGTTGTAGGGCCCCACAGCTTAGAAATAAAGTTGAATTGATTTGAATTCAATTGAAAATTTGTAGACCTCCACAAACTTAGTTCCTCAATCCCTTTAAGAACGGGTGTGAGAGGGGAGGAAATGAAAAGAGTCGGGTACGCAGTTGGTGAGTGTTAATGCGTGCCATCCATCCCATCTTGTCTCTTTCATTATAATGCTGGAAATTTGAGGTAACAGGGGAGAAATGTGGCGGGGGAAAGCAATGGCTCATAGATTACCGTTCTGAGCGAATTTTGCCTATCTTTGGCAAGATCCTTTCGTTTCGAACGTGAACTCTCAGGATAACGTCGGTTCTATGAACGCACCTTGCGTTCCCGCCTATATACTGAGAGCTAAAATGGCTGTAATTCAAAGGCATGATGTATGCACTTACGACGATCTCTCAGCAATTATGTATTTATGAACTATGTTCTCTCTCCCCTTTTCTTTTGTAACATTTATTCTTCATATCTATATTATCAGTACCAAAAGGTCATGGTGATCCCTAAGACATCCTCACACAGGCACGGCCACTTATATCCTATGTTGTGATCTTAGCGTTCTTGTATTTTACACGGATCTATGGATTTTTTTCGAGGAGAAGAGTAAAACATATTAAGAGGTCCTTTAAAGTCATGTTACAAGTCCGAAAATCACACAGAAAATCTAGTTCATCATACATTTGACTTAAATACGACACTAACATGACTTATTGCATTATGGTCATATTAGTCTTATCAGTTTTATGTCAAAGAACAACCTCATATTTTCTTGTGTCAACGTTTGCTTCAAATTATGATAGATCTTCTTGACGATGCATAACCCTGTTTTATCTCTATCAGTCCTGTCGATCTTAATTCGAGTTGACAAGCACGAAGGCATCGAGCGTTCAGTCGTGAGCTAAGGAGCCTTGCTCGTGGGCGCCAAGGGACCGCGCAATCTGCCCAGTCCCATCCGCTATTCTACGCGTCATGTTCATTACCACGAGTAATTTCTGATAAGCCAAACCGACGCTGTGTTGCACGATTGATCCACTTGCCTCGGTAATTGCAGTAGATACATTAGCTAGGTTCTTCCAAGCATTAGAAGACCTCATTTTCACTCTTTGCTTTCTCCTGCGCCTTCCATGTCATGATTGCACGAAAATGTCTGCATGTTTTCAGATTAATTATGTTCGCTTGGGTTTTGACGAAAACTGAATGGGCGTTTCAAGGTATTAAGTCATTAAGATAATGTGTGTAGCGAAGCTGAGACAGAAGAAGAATCTTGGTGATTGCATTTTAAAGGGGACACTTAATGCGAAAAAATGAAACAATATAGGACAGGATTCAGGGAAAAGCAGCCGAGAATCATGCAAAGGTATAAATAGGATTCCGCCAAAATAACTTCTATGAACTTAAAAAGGACAAAATTACTTCTTTCTCTTTTCCAAGTAATGCTGTCTAAAGGCATGAGGGGCAATGGCCACTAAAATGTGAACTCATGGTTGAAAGTTGAGTGAGAAATTCCCCGAACAAATCAAGAAAATTTGCAAAAATACCATAAAGAACTAACCCCCTATTTTTTTGGTGAAGATTTCCTATAACAGTGATTCAAGGACATTTTTATCCACAGTGGCCGAATTTATTAATGGCCGAGTTTGAACCCAAATCGTAATGAAAAGGCTCACCCTGGCTCTGAAGCAGAGTATTCAAGAAACAAAAAGAGATAGCGAACCGCTTAAAAAAATTGGACAAAATTGCCGGTGTTCTTCACCTCTCTCTACTCGGCAAGTAATCATCGAAGATATATGCGTCAAGCTCATCACTTGGTTTAGCGCAAATCAACGGGAGCATCGCGGGGCGCCGCGGGATTACGCCCCTGTCGCACTTCATTTGAGGGGGGCTTCCGGAAAGTGCGACCTAACTCCCCAAGTGTGTCTCATCGCATCGAGTCGAGTTTGAGAGTTTGGGCCTGATACGGCCGTCATGTGCTCACCCATATCCTGCGATCTTCCCTGCCGAGGAGACCGTGCAGTGATGCCTTTTACCATATATCGTTAAAAAATATCAGGTTATCCTTTTTACATGTTTCCTTTAGATTTTTTCTTATGGACGCCGCCATTTTGTTTTGTTATCTCTGAAATTACATTGGAATTTGGGTGTTCCATGAAATAAAGTCTCACATTGATTAAATGAATAGTTTAATTTCATTCAAGATCTAAAAGGGGGAAAAAAATCTTCCACCTAATAATTACATACATTTAGGTCAAACAGGTATCGCCTGAGATTTTGAAGCTAATCGGTCGTTTAACAATGTTTAACTGCTGACATATTCATGGCTGAATATCACCCTAGTCATAAGCGTATCTGGGTACGCGTTACTGCAGTACACTGTAAAAAAAAATACAGCAAAGTGATGTCAGCAGAGTCGCCATACAAAAATGTAATTTAAAAAACAGTTTTGTTGTAAATTTCTCCTCTAAGAATTAATGAAAGAGAAAGAAAAAAAATCATTAGAGTTCTATAGCTTACGTATTTGGTTAAAACGGAACAAATGTGTTACTCCTGATGTATTTTTTGTATTTCTCACTTCATTATTTGCAGGAAAAATTTACAACAAAACTGTTTTTTAAATTACTTTTTTTTTATGGCGACTCTGCTGACAGCAGATTTGCTGTAAAAATACAAATATTTTTTACAGTGTATATAGAGGGATTTCTTATCCTTCTTTTTCTGAAGGAATTAATGATGCTTAGGAAATGAAATTTTCAGTGTTTCCTCTTGAAACAATATTACATGGACTGACAGCATATGGCTCCACAGCTACACTGTAAAACATATTTGTATTTTTACAGCAAATCTGCTGTCAGCAGAGTCGCCATAAAAAATGTAATTTAAAAAACAGTTTTGTTGTAAATTTCTCCTGCAAATAATTACATGAGAAATACAAAATATACATCAGGAGTAACACATTTGTTCCGTTTTAACCAAATATGTACGCTATATAGAACTCTAATGATTTTTTCCCCTTGTCTTTCATAATTCTTAGAGGAGAAATTTACTACAAAACTGTTTTTTGAATTACATTTTTTATGGCGACTCTGCTGACAGCAGATTTGCTGTAAAAATACAAATATTTTTTTACAGTGTAATATTTGTGAAAACCTCCACAAACTTACTCAATTCCTTTAAATTAGTGTCTATAATTTGAACTGTTAGGTCTCAAGCATGGTATAGGAATTGAAATATACTCACATGGATATATATAAATGGAGGATGGAAGAGGGTGGACTATTGTAAAGAATAAAATGATCGCGTTAGTTTAGACTTTTTGGACAGAAAACATCTCTCCCTTTCCAACTCCCTGCACCTCTGTGAAGAAAACATGTGAGCACAGACCTAGTTCATAATAATCCCATGCGAGACATGGTCCCAGCATGGGACTGTAGTGTAGATCTGATACTCAAGCAATGATATTTTGTAGATCTTTCAAGCAAAGATTTACAAATCATTACGGTAGAAATCAGTACACCATTACCGAGATTCAAATAAATCAGTATCTGATGGTATCTTTGGCTCGATGTGACCCTTCATCTATCAATGAATCACTGCAGCTTCTATTCATATAGGGACATGTTATCATCTACATGCTCGGCAACTTTTACCGATCTGTGACGACAAAGACACACACAAAAAAAAAAAAAAAAAAAACACGAGAGGATGATACAAGTACATATGAGAGAAGTGACTGTTGCCAGTCAGCTTGCTATTCCCTCGATTAGTGGTGACAAATGAGCGCATAAAACATGCAGTAATTACCCGCTATTACTGTCATGGCTCTGTCAGGAACAATGGACAGATGACTTCCTCGAGAACTGTGGCCAGTAGTACTGGCGAGCCTCGTTTCCGATTGATGATGACAACGCTACTTGTTAACCCCCTGATTGGCTCTCTTCGGCTTCTTATTCTTCTTTTTCTTCCACAACTCAAGCATGACTTTGTGTCCGATATCTCGAATGTGGGATAAACAAAACCACAAGTCATTGAGTGATACCCTTCCAAAATCACCCATCCTTTGGTAAATTAAAATATGCATTTCTTTACTGGGCAAGAGCTAACAAACAATAAATAATTTAACCATTCATCAACGCTTTTCACTGTCAATCTGTCAACATCTGATTTGAATCGTTAGAGGATTCCACAAGAATACCAGTGTTGATATTACTAGCTTCACTTGACTTGGTGCTGATGACTGTTATGAAATGACACAAATATAATTATTATTCAATTATTCAATATTTTATGTTTTTTAAACGCTCCTCAAATATGTATTTTTCATCAAAAAATATGTTTTGTATTCAAGACGGGGGTTTTTTCGACGTAAAATGTAAGAAAAGGTTCCGAACCTCTACTGAATATGTTTGAAGGCCAATGAGATAAAGGCTGAAATACCTTTACCTCGTTGGCCAACAAGACCGAAGTCCAAGTGTCGAGACCCTACTCCGACGTGTCTCGATGTTTCAATCTCACTAACTCCTTGCTCTCACGGAGATCTTTATTCTCATTCCCCTTTCTTTAGGAAAGAGAAATTTGTTCTGAAGGAGAAAGATTTGATGAAAACAACGATAGACAATTCACATTGTTCGTTTTAAGATTTTGGAAAACAGATGGAAGGAATAAGCCGAAAGAGGTGACACAATACAACAGAAAACTTTACAAACAAGTAGCGACGATTTATGACTGCCTAACGCAAGGAAACGCTGTGTTATCCCTTTATTTTACCGCCCATCTGCCAAAACCCCTCTCTCCATATAATTTTTACCCCAAGGGGGCGTTAAAAATTACTGAAGGAACAAAAGGATGCGCACATCAGGGTCACTATGGAACAAAGACGTGACAATCAGCTGTCTATATAATTCCCTTGACGTGTAAACTCTTGTTCCGTTCTTGGTAATTGTATAGTTGAAGGTCAAAGTATTAAAACTCTAAACACAGCCATCTAAGTTTGGTGCATTTTTCTCATCTCAATTTCAATAGACAACCGTGAACTAACACGAGATACCAAAGATAGATGGCACAATCACATTTGAAATTTGGTTTACTTAAAGGGGAAGTTCACCCTGGAATTTTATTGGTTTTAAAAAATGCAGAAAAATAAAAGAAAAATATGAATGAAGGTTTGGAGAAAATCGACCAAAAAATGATAAAGTTATGACTATTCAAAGTTTATATATATATATATATATATAATATTATATTATATATATATATATATATATATATATATATCTATCCTAGTAACTAATTATTTATTACTTAATTATTTATTATTTATTATAACTATCCTAGTAACTAATTATATATATATGTGTGTGTGTGTGGTGTGTGTGTTTGTGTGTGTATACATATATATATATATATTATATTATATATATATATATATATATATATATAAATATATATATATAATATATGTAGAGAGAGAGAGAGAGAGAGGAGGGGGGGGGAGAGGAGAGCGAGAGAAATGATGCCTTTAAATATCGTTCTTTGAATGAAGATAATAGAGAGATAAAAGACGTTGACGAATAATATATTTTAACGTTTTAAAGTGTATTTGCACTGATTTTTTAATCTTCATTTTAGTGACTCTTCAAGAAAGTAATCAGAAGGAAACTTTTAGCCACATAACACAGAGACAAAAGAAACATCATTACCTTGAACGTTATCTGATCGCGACAATGTTAGACAACACGCTTCAAGTTCGTCTTTGGTCAACTGAAATATCATCTCTTTAATCGTGTCACTCACGTCAATAGCGACTTCAAATCTAAACGACATTCTCATGATTATGGACGTGTCTGTTTTATCCAAAAGGCGACATAATCACGCATTATTATCTTGACAGATGTGACTTTTTCAATTTCTGCCTAAGTTCACAAAGTGACATCTCGGTTACATTACATCATGTTAAATCATATAGAATTGAAGTGAAAGGGGGAGACACAACATGCTTCGTCATGAACGAGCTTTTAAGTTAACCCAACCACAACGCCCTGCACTTGCAAGTAAGCTCAAAGACAATCAGGGGCATCAGAATTTTTTTTTTTTTTTTTTAAGTGGGGTTGGGGGCTGAACATGCAAAAAACAAAAAACAAACAAACCAAAAACACTAGATGGTCGTTTTCGCGTTTTAACATACACATTTACTGAAAAAAAATGTTGGCTGAATCACCCCCCCCCTCTCCCCCAGCCCTAAACAAAGACAGATA